>CM060074.1:43423719-43481219 GCA_030533445.1 Cyprinodon diabolis | reverse complement strand
ACGGTGACGGACTCTGATGGAGCCACAGACACCACGCAGGCGTCGCTCTCTGTGAACAAAGCTAAGGACTACCGGCCAGTGGCCAACGCTGGCCCTAACCAGGTCACAAACCTTCTTCCTCCCGTTTGTTCAGGATCAGACCACAGGAGGAACCAAAACCGAACCAAAAGCCGCTTTCCTTCTGCTCCTTCCAGGTCCTCCAGCTGCCAAGGAACTCCATCACTCTGTACGGGAACCAGAGCACCGACGACCACGACGACCTGTCCTACGAGTGGTCTCTGAGCCCAGAGAGCAAGGACAAGGTGGTGGAGATGCAGGTGAGGTTCTGCAGCGGCGTGGGTGTCTCTGTGGGGCGAAGCAGCCGGCCTCATTGTGTTCTGATATTGTTCAGGGCGTTCGGACCCCCATCCTGCAGCTGTCCGCCATGCAGGAGGGAGACTACACCTTCCAGCTGACAGTGACTGACTCTGCAGGACAGCAGGACACGTCCAAGGTCACCGTCATCGTCCAGCCAGGTCAGAACCACCTGGCTGTGACCTGAATGGGTCATTAGGATGTTATCATGAGCCAGAAACACGTTTACTCTGATGAAAGGCGTTTTAACGGATCCCAGGGAGGAGAATCAGAAGACAACTGTTTAATCAGAGCTTGAAGGTTCTGTGATCAGGAATGTTCTGTTGGTTTCTCCTGCAGAGAACAACAAGCCGCCGGTAGCGGACGCCGGGCCGGAGAAGGAGCTAACGCTGCCTGTAGACAGAACCACGCTGGACGGCAGTAAGAGCAGCGACGACCAGAAGATCGCCACCTACCACTGGGCGAAGACCAGGTCAGGTGTCCGGGTTCCTGTTGGAGACCTGGATGAAGCTCTGAAAAATGGACCTGTTCTGGGTCTGCCCTGACCTCTGACCCTCTCGCCTTCCAGTGGTCCTGATGGGGTGAAAATAGAAAATGCAGACGGCGCCATTGCCACGGTGACGGGCCTGGAGGTCGGCACGTACAAGTTCACACTGACCGTAACGGACGAGAGGAAGCTGGAGAGCAGCGACACCGTGACCGTCATCGTCAGAGAAGGTCTGTGATGTCATGAGGTCCTAATGAGGTTCCTGGACCTCCCAGTGGTTTTCACTGAGGTTCCATTGAGGGTTCCTTTAAAGCCGCCTTTGGTGTGACCTTTGACCCCAGTTTTAGCTGCAGTGTTTAAGGTTAATTTTCTTTTTCTGTGATTTTTTCCTTATTTTTCTCCTGATCTCATAAACTGGAATTTTTAGAATGATTTGATAATAAATTTTAGTTTGTCTAAATTAACGATCACTTCCAATAAATAAAGAGTTACTGCTGCTTTAAAGTCAGTTTTATTGCAAATCTTCTTATTCTTTCTTTGCTACTGACACAAAAACCACCTTTTAACTAAAATAGAACTAAAGTGAGATGTTGTCATGAGAACAAAACAAAATAAAAATATCTAAATGCGTATAAACGTTCCTCGCTGGCTGAGCCTTCGTTTGAGGTAGAAATGAGTAATAAAGAACTTCTTAAACTTAGATTTCTTTTGTAGAACTTTTTTCAAATGTCCTGCCCTCATACTGTGGATCCTCTCCTCTGGTTTACTAGAATAATAATAAATGATAAACATGTAAACTAACAATAAACCCTTATGGTCCATATCAGTAGTTCTTCTGGTTCTGACCGTCAAATTTGTATAATTTGGTTTAATTTTCTCTTTATTTCTTCTGCTTCTAAAACCCGGCGTATGTCGTTGGACTAGACTTTATCCGCGGTGCTGCCGGATCTAGCTGGTACCAGGCTGGAGGGGCTCTGAAATGACCCCCCAGCAGAACCAGTTCCCTCTGGATCCTCCTCAGAACTTTTTGTCCTGATCTGATGATGTCGTCCCTCCAGAAACGGACCAGCCGCCCGTGGCCCGTGTCCTGTCCAGTCAGCCCGTCTCTCTGCCCGTCAGGACCGCCGTCCTGGACGGGTCCCGCTCCTCGGACGATAAAGGCGGCCTCAGCTTCCAGTGGAGCCGAGGTGAAAGCAGTCCTGCAGCCGGGGTGAGAAGGTTCTCCTCACTCTGAGGGTGATGGAAACGCTTTGGTCCTGCAGCAGCTGCTTGATGCTTGTTCTGCGTTTCAGGATGTGCTGAACAACTCTGACCACCAGGCGGTGCTGCTGCTGGGAAACCTGGTGGAGGGGAAGTACAGCTTCACCCTGACAGTGACCGACAGCAAAGGACAGAGCAGCTCAGACACTGGAACCGTGGAGGTCCGACCAGGTACGAGACCAGGACCTGCAGGAAGGCTTGAAGACCCCCAGAACCTCTGAAGGGACCTCTGTCCCTCTGAAAGACACTCCATCCCTCTGACGGACCCTCCGTCCCTCTGAAGGACCTCTGTCCCTCTGACTGATTCTCCGTCCCTCTGAAGGACCTCTGTCCCTCTGACGGAACTCTGTCCCTCTGACGGACTCTCTGACTGTCTCTCTGACGGACCTCTGTCCCTCTGACGGCGTCCCTCTGACGGAGTCTGTTCCGTCTGTGTCTCTCCTGTCAGACGTGTGGGAGCGTGACCTGGTTGAGCTGGTCCTGGAGGTTCCCGTTTCCCAGATCTCCAAGCGTCAGCGTGACCTGCTGCTCCGTCAGGTGGGGGTCCTGCTGGGCGTGCTGGATGGTGACATCATCGTCAGAGAGATCAGTGCCTTTAATGAGCACAGGTAAGCCCCGCCCACCTGTTTAACATCTTGACTGGTCAGAAAGGAAGAAATAGAAACACTGAATAGAGCGCTATAGGAGTGTCTGATGGATAGAAAGCAGTGGAATTTCTCACAACCTTAAAGTTGTTTATGTTGATGGTCACTAGACGAGGAGAGATACCCCAGAATGCTTTGCAGCAGGTCTCCTCTCAAAGATTTATGGGATTTGTTTTGGGGTGAGGAAGAACAAACATGGCGCCGTGCAAGGAGGCGGAGTCACATGACCAACAGGGAGCGAAAAGTAGTGATGATCTGTGGTGGATAAGTTAGGGCGGACGTTCAGACAGAACGCCAGACTCCTGGGTTCACTGCGTCGCCCCTCTTCCTCAGCACCCGTCTGGTTTTCCTGGTGTCGGGCGGTCCAGAGCGCCCCCCTCTGCCCGGCCGCAGTGTGACGCTCAGCCTTCGCAGCAAACTACGCAAACAGAAGAACGACTTCCTGATCTTCAAAGCTCAGCGTGTCGACACGGTTGGTGAGTTCAGACGGGAAACCTTCATCATCCTGAAGCTCTGAAGGCTTCAGATCGCCATGAAGATCCCAGGAAGGATCAGGAGTTTAGGACACTCTTCCTCACCTCCCTCCTCTCCCTCAGTCTGCCAGCTGAACTGCTCCGGCCACGGAGGGTGTGACTCCTTCACTCGGAGGTGCGTCTGCCACCCGTTCTGGATGGAGAACGTCATCAGAGCCCAGCTAGGGGATGCAGAGAGCAACTGTGGTGAGACGACGATGATGATGATTATGATGACCATGATGATGATGATGATGATGATGACTGAGCTGTTGTGACATGAATTTTCTGCCTCCAGATTGGAGCGTGCTGTATGTCACCATAGCATCCTTCATGATTGTGGTTGCTATGGCAACGCTGGTCTGGTTAGCCGTCTGCTGCTGCAACAGGTGAGTTCACTTTGATCCGATCTGCGGTCTCTGCTCTCTGATTGGTCACCAGCTGCTGCTGATGATGCTGCATGTTTCTGCTTCCTGGAAGGCGGAGGAGCAAAGTTCGCCGCAGCAAAAGTCGTTATAAGATGCTTGAAGGCGAAGATCAGGACGTCTTGGAGCTTCAGCCACCAAGAACCAGTAAGAAGCAAACACACAGCTGGTCCGCATCATCATGGCCGTCCCAGCTCCTGATTTAACAAAACCAGAACCCAGACAGAGATCGTTGAGAACTCCTCAGAGAACAGATCAGAAATGTTTTAACACCTTAAAGAACAAACCTTCAGCCGGCTGCAAACAGCTTCCTCCAAATGTTACAATTGGAAAAAAACTCAAACAGATTCTATTCATCAATGCAGGAGGATCAGGCTAATGTTGGTAATAATGAGGATAAAAGAAACGACAGGAAAGATTTCCTCCTGTTGGTTCCTCCTCTGATCAATGGTGAGTTATTGTTCTTTAAGGTTGGGTTTTAAAATTGAAATGAGGATCGATGAGGTAGAGGAGGAAGATCGAGGAGGTAGAGGAGGAGGAAGATCTATGAGGTAGAGGACCAAGATCGAGGAGGTAGAGGAGGAGGAGGTAGAGGAGGAAGATCGATGAGGTAGAGGACCAAGACCGATGAGGTAGAGGAGGACCAAGATCGATGAGGTAGAGGAGGAGGAGGTAGAGGAGGAAGATCGATGAGGTAGAGGAGGACCAAGATCGATGAGGTAGAGGAGGAGGAGGTAGAGGAGGAAGATCGATGAGGTAGAGGAGGAAGATCGATGAGGTAGAGGAGGAAGATCGATGAGGTAGAGGAGGAGGAGGTAGCGGAGGAAGATCGATGAGGAGGAGGAGGTAGAGGAGGAAGATCGATGAGGTAGAGGAGGACCAAGATTGATGAGGTAGAGGAGGAGGAGGTAGAGGAGGAAGATCGATGAGGTAGAGGAGGAGGAGGTAGAGGAGGAAGATCAAAGAGCTTGAGGAGGAGGAGGTAGAGGAGGAAGATCGACGAGCTAGAGGAGGAGGAGGTAGAGGAGGAAGATCGATGAGTTAGAGGAGGAGGAGGTTGAGGAGGAAGATCGATGAGGTAGAGGAGGAGGATTGATGAGGTAGAGGAGGACCAAGATTGATGAGGTAGAGGGGAGGAGGAGGTGGAGGAGGAAGATCGATGAGATAGAGGAGGAAGATCGATGAGATAGAGGAGGAAGATCGATGAGGTAGAGGAGGAGGAGGTAGCGGAGGAAGATCGATGAGGAGGAGGAGGTAGAGGAGGAAGATCGATGAGGTAGAGGAGGACCAAGATTGATGAGGTAGAGGAGGAGGAGGTAGAGGAGGAAGATCGATGAGGTAGAGGAGGAGGAGGTAGAGGAGGAAGATCAAAGAGCTTGAGGAGGAGGAGGTAGAGGAGGAAGATCGACGAGCTAGAGGAGGAGGAGGTAGAGGAGGAAGATCGATGAGTTAGAGGAGGAGGAGGTTGAGGAGGAAGATCGATGAGGTAGAGGAGGAGGATTGATGAGGTAGAGGAGGACCAAGATTGATGAGGTAGAGGGGAGGAGGAGGTGGAGGAGGAAGATCGATGAGATAGAGGAGGAAGATCGATGAGATAGAGGAGGAAGATCGATGAGATGGCGGAGGAGGTAGAGGAGGAAGATTGATAAGGTAGAGGAGGAAGATTGATGAGGTAGAGGAGGAGGATCGATGAGGTAGAGGAGGAGGAGGTAGAGGAGGAAGATTGATGAGGTAGAGGAGGAGGATCGATGAGGTAGAGGAGGAAGATCGATGAGGTAGAGGAGGACCAAGATCGATGAGGTAGAGGAGGAGGAGGAGGTAGAGGAGGAAGATTGATGAGGTAGAGGAGGAGGAGGAGGTGGAGGAGGAAGATTGATGAGGTAGAGGAGGAAGATTGATGAGGTAGAGGAGGAAGATTGATGAGGTAGAGGAGGATCGATGAGGTAGAGGAGGAAGATCGATGAGGTAGAGGAGGACCAAGATCGATGAGGTAGAGGAGGACCAAGATCGATGAGGTAGAGGAGGACCAAGATCGATGAGGTAGAGGAGGAAGATTGATGAGGTAGAGGAGGAAGATTGATGAGGTAGAGGAGGAAGATTGATGAGGTAGAGGAGGAGGATCGATGAGGTAGAGGAGGAGGATAGATCGGTCATACATGCAGCTCCACTTCTTCCTGTGCTCCTTGTTCTGTTTCCTCCCGTCTGGAGGAACTGATCCTCATCGCTCCAATAATGAGGCTGGATTCGTGACATTAATAAATGTTTCTGGACGCTTCCTTTGTCCCCCCCCCCCCAGCCCGTCTCAAGCCGGTTCCTGGTCCTACATCCTCGGCTCTCATGCACTCTGACTCGGACCTGGACAGCGATGAGGGCCAGGAGCGTGGACACCTGCTGCGGACCCAAAACGGCTCCCTGAAGAACGGCGAGGGGCCCCCCAGGGCCATGAAGCCCAGAGAGGAGCTGCTATAGCCAACGGACTCCCAGATTATTCCTGCTTCCACCCTGAGCCACAAGCGAGCTGGCATCACTGGAACCACTGGTTACACACTGTGAGACGAGCTTACTGATGAACGCTTTCCTTTCTGCTTCAACGACCCCCCAGCCGGCCGCCTCCAACCAAACACTGCCACGTCTGAGGGCCGCTGACCGGAGGAACTACCAAACCAGAGCTACCACCTTAAAACGCCGCCTAGGGAAACCTGCATGATGAGGGCCGGCCTGAGATTCTGCTGCATGTCTGTGTGTTGGTTTATTTCTGTGTTGTTGACCCACAGGGCAGTCTGGGGGGGGCTTTATTCTGACACCCTTTCACACACTGGAGAATGCCTCGTTAAGGTGCCTCGTTAAGGCGCCTCGTTAAGGCGCCTCGTTAAGGCGCTGACTGAGCCCAGCCGCTGACGAGCTGTTGATGCACTTTGACTAAATGTCTCATTTTGTCACTAATGTTGGTTTGAGAAATCAGCTGATGCTGAAGGTTTAAAGATGAGGAAATGTTCTGCCCCCCTAATCTGGGGCGCTTTTTAATCTGAATTTTATGCCATTCCAAGTTTTTATTTTCCTGCTGAGGCAGGAACCTGAGGATGGGACTGTAAACAGGTCTCCGTTGGTTTAATTGGTCTTCCTGCTCAGACGGGCCGCCCCTGATGGTTATCTGGATGACGAGGAAATGCCGGGACATTTTAATCTGTTTCCTCACCGCGCTGGTTTGATTCTAGTTTATTCTAAAAAGTTCTGAATGTCAGAAACTGAGGAATTTAAAGAGCTTTATTCTTTCCTGCTTTTAAAGATAAAATGTGAAGGTGAGGTAAGAAGTTCAGCAGAATGTTTCCTCCTCAGCAACATGCTGCAGCCTGCATGGATCCCAGCTGAGCTGAACTCCTCCTCCAGCCGGGCCACAGCGCCTCACCAGCCGGGTCACTTCCCTGTCGGCCATCTTGTGTGTGAAGAAAAGGCCGGCTGTGGAAACGTGTGAGATGGATGATGTTGGTTCTGTTACGTGTTCATGTTTAGGACCTGAGCTTCCAATGAAGGCCCGCCCTCCTCTGTCTGTCATTAACTGGATCCTCTGCAAATCAGAATAAAATGTTTTCATGGTTTGTTGTTAACTTGATCTGTTTCCTCTCTACATGTTTCTGTCTGTTCAGTTTGATAGCTTCTGCTTGTTAGCAGCAGCAGATGCTATGCTAGTCGTTATCTTACTAAACTCATCAGCTTTGACCTGTGACCTGTGACATCAGGCCGTCTGTGAGTCTGGTTCCTCGGTGCAGCCCACGTTTAAGTTCACTCAGTTTTCCTTCTTTCTTCAGGAAGTAGAAGCTGGAGCGAGTTAGGAAAACATAACCAAAGTATAATGCAAATAAAAACATGAAGGTTCAGTCTGAGGTCTGCTGCCCACTAGAGGCCAGGTGATGAACTGACTGAATCTGAGCACTAATCAGATCCTTCCTCCTTTGGTAATTATTGCTCATCAGTTTAAAAGAAACTAGAATATGTTTGCATCATTTAGCCCGTTTATAGGCTGCATCCTTTCATTATCTGTACATTTTATCTCAGTCCTGATTTATTTATCTACTTTTTTTTGCAATAAACATGAAAACAAAGCTCAGATTCTGTCTGTTGGTGAAGATTCTCAGTCAGTCATCCCAAATACTCCAGACATAGACAGGTATGGGGCATTGCAGGCTAACGACCCCCATTCCAAAGGGGGGGACCCGTTCATCCGTTTCTATTTGTATGTTTTCTAAACTAAAACCAGGCTTTGTTGGGCTGCTGGATAAAACCTGGAACTAAACGCTATTTCTGACATTTGGAATTGAAAATTGATGGGAAGCGAAACGTCTTCTAATTTGGAAACAAAGTTCAGTGGATTGTTTCTAATTTTCTTTTTTTGGAACTCAGATTCACTCATTTCCTGTTTGCATCTGTTGCCATGGTGACTCTCATTCACACATTTTGGATGTGTTTTTTTTTCCTTCCTGCTGACTTCTACTAGCCCATTAACCCGGTCCCCCCATTGACGATGATGATGATGTCTTCCATAGCGGCTGCATTAGGAGGTGACCTCAGAGCTGCTCTGCCATCAGGGTCGGTTCATTTCATCCTGCTCCAGAAATGCCCACAGACTGAAAAATAAACACCACTTTCAAACAGAAGCAAACATTCTTTTTTATTCTATTTTCTACTTTTTGATTCTGTTGAAAGACTGTTTTTTTTTTTTTTGTTCAAAGCGTGTCTGATGTTCACTATGATGTGATTTAGTCAGAAAGTGGACTCCATATTGGTTACACTCAACCTTCCCATAAATATGGGAGCCACCCTCTGACTAATGATAACGATCAAAAACAATGAAGGAAAAACCTCAAAGATGTCAGGAACACGTCCAGAGAAGAAGAAGAAGAAGAAGAGGAGGACATGCTGTTGGTTTGTTTATCATGGTGGATGATAGTCTAGCGATAAACCATTGGGGAGCGTTGGCCTAGAGGTTAGAGCAGCGCTGTGCTCTGAGAAAGTTGCTGGTCACTACCGGTTGGATCCCCACAGACTGGGTCCCTGAGCAAGACCCTTAACCCAACCCTGCTCCCCGGGTGCCGCACAATGGCAGCCCACTGCTCCCCATGGGGAGGGGTTAAATGCAGAGGGGAATAAAGTTCTAGTTTATTATTATTATTAATGCAGATAAAAGACATCCAGAAGCACGAAGGGGTGGAGCACTGAGGCTTGAGGAACATCCTCCTGATCTCTATCGTTTCCTGTGATCTTCTCCTCCTCTCCGTCCTACAGGAAGCTTCCTGGATCCACTTCCTCCTCCACAACCCGCTGACCTTCTCCACTTACACATAGAAACTATAGTAATTATGTTCATTTATAAATGAATATTTCTATGCCTGCTTCTGTCTCCTTGAACCCCAGTGGGCCTCAGCAGATGGCCGCTCACACTGAGCCTGGTTCTGCTGGAGGTTTCTTCCTGTTCAAAGGGAGTTTTTCCTCTCCACTGTCGCTACAAGCATGCTTAGTGTGAGGGATTGCTGAAGAGTCAATGAGTCGATGCAATCAGCTGGTTTTCCTTAGATAGAAAACTTTGAATCAATCTGACTGGATGATCTGGTTGATCTGGATCTATAAAGTGACCTCAGATGACATGATGTGAATTGGAGCTATAGAAATAAACTGAATAGAATAGTTTTTCAATAAACATTGAATACATATATCTAACTTCAGACATTTACTTGTGCATTTTTTTAATTAATAGAATTATTGTCCAAAGATAATAGAAATTATTTGAATCTTTTATTAAATAAAATTGTGATTTTTTTAAGCTTCATTAAATTTTAACTGCATGAAGGTATAAGTACAATTTCCAAAGAACAATTGAGTTGAACAAAAGTAGTAATAATAAATAAATATCTGAATACACTTAAAAATAGTAAAGTGAAGACATAGAAGCATATAAGAGGATTACATAAATATTTTGAATTTAGAGCATTAAGTTTTAACAGCCTTTTTGTTATTATGAGAGGATGATGTTGCTTCCTTTAAGAAATAAATAAAGGAGGGTTTAGTCATAACTTTACATTTATGGATATAAAAATTGGCCAACAGAAGCAAAATATTCCAAAAAGAAACGTTCAGAAAGTTAATTTATTGTATAATTTATACCTGATCCTCCATGTTGATCAGGGATCACATGAAAACATCCTCAGGACCCCCGTTTGGGCCCTATGTGGGGCCCCTGGCCGCTACTATGGAGACCCTGCTCATCATTAACCCTTTCCATGCCGGTGTGGCTCCTGCTCCTCCTCCTCCTGCTCCTCCTCCTATAGATGGACTCCTCCAGCCCGTGGAGGTTCCTCTGTTCTCCTCCGAACCAATCAACTGCACCGGAGAACCAAACTTCTGGTTTTGCGGATCTGGATTAGAACCTCTGCCTTCACTCCTTATATGGGAAGGAATCAGAGCGAGGGAGGGGCGGGGCCAGGCGCGGTGCATGCTGGGAAATTCAGCCTCATCCAGGAAGGAACCACCGAGACGCTGCAGCCCAACGGAACACGGAGCAAAGCACTGGTTAGCAGGTAGGCCGAACCGAACCGAACCGGACCGGACCTTCTTCTCTGGCGGTACCCGGGGGGGGGGTTTTGCGGAGGAAACGAGAAGTTCAGGCGGAAGAACCCGGAAATCAGATGATTTGGACCGAACCGGTTCTGTTCTCATTTATTCCTCCTGGTTTCACTAGAACCATCCGAACCGAACCCAGTCCGTCTTCACGGTGCCGGGACTGGGTCAGTGGACCCGGTTCGGCTGCAGGTCCGGGTGGTTCCGGTCAGGCTGGACCCGCAGCTTCCGGTTCGGTCCTGTCATCTTAGCCTAGCTTAGCGCTGATTAGCTGCACACCTGTGATCCAGGTGCGGCCCGTATCCCTCCGCGCCGGAACCCCGCCCTACTTCCTGCTGGGTCAGCAGAGAGGAAGGAAAGAGCCGAGCCTGCAGCTCAGAACCAGAACCAGGAACCAGGAGGCTCAGGGATGGAGTCCAGCAGGTGGACTGGATCTCCAGAACCATCCGAGGAGACCCAGAAAGATGGCCATGTTGGCTTGGTTCTGGGAACCCTCCTCTGGTTCTGGGTCCTGCTGCCCCTCCCAGCCTGCAGGTGCTGCTTTCAGGTCTCCCAGTAATGGGCTCGGTTCTGGAGGTGGACCGGACCCAGTGGGTCTGGATCTTCCCAGCAGGAACCTCTGAGATGTGTGCAGATGATTAGCAGGGTTCTGGTAGAACCTGATCCGGTTCTGATTTCTCTTCAGGTCGGACTCATTCTAAGTCCTTATTGGGCCCGTTTGCTCAGAACCTTCCTCTGGTTCTGTCGGGTCATGGTGGGATTTTCCCTCCATGTTCCGATCCTGGACCTAAGGGGACGGGTTCTGTGGTTCTGGACTTGCGGTTTAATAAAACCATCTGGACCTTTTTTTTACTGACACTAAATATCAGAAGCGTTTGGATGGAGCTGCTGATGGTGGTTCTAGATTCGAGGATCTATGGTTCACAGCAGGAGCTTCACCTCTGACCTTTGAACTGGAGAGGTCAGAGTTCAATTAAACTTCAAACATAAACGTTCCTTTATTTTCTAGTTTTCCTTTTGATGATGTCATTTTGAAATGATCAAAGAAGAGCGAATCCAAACGTGTTACCAGAAGACCCTGAGGGCCCCCCGTGGTTCTGGAGGGCCCCCGTGGTTCTGGAGGCCCCCCGTGGTTCTGGAGGGCCCCCGTGGTTCTGGAGGGCCCCCCGTGGTTCTGGAGGGCCCCTATTTAGATGATCTGGAACCTTCTTACCCTTCGGAGGGAACCAGAACGTCTCTGCAGATGGATCCACCATGAACCATAGAACCGCGTCATAGATTCTGCATTAATTTGGAGAAATGGACGTTTATGGGCTGGAAGAATTAATCAGATTAACTGATTATTGAAATAATCAACTAATTCAGTAATCGATTAATCGTTAACTGGATTATAGAGACTTTGAAACCTGCCTTTATCTGTCAGACTCACTGAGAGCAGCGATTATACCAAGATTGGAAATAAATATATAAACATTTTGCATTTAAGATAAAACTTTTCCATCTGTCAGTCTGCTCTATAATCCAGAACTCTATCATCTCTATGATCCAGAACTCTATAATCTCTATAATCCAGAACTCTATAATCTCTATAATCCAGAACTCTATCATCTCTATAATCCAGAACTCTATCATCTCTATAATCCAGAACTCTATCATCTCTATGATCCAGAACTCTATCATCTCTATAATCCAGAACTCTATCATCTCTATAATCCAGAACTCTATCATCTCTATAATCCAGAACTCTATCATCTCTATGATCCAGAACTCTATAATCTCTATAATCCAGAACTCTATAATCTCTATAATCCAGAACTCTATCATCTCTATGATCCAGAACTCTATAATCCAGAACTCTATAATCTCTATGATCCAGAACTCTATAATCTCTATAATCCAGAACTCTATCATCTCTATGATCCAGAACTCTATAATCCAGAACTCTATAATCTCTATGATCCAGAACTCTATCATCTCTATAATGCAGAACTCTATCATCTCTATAATCCAGAACTCTATCATCTCTATGATCCAGAACTCTATAATCTCTATAATCCAGAACTCTATCATCTCTATAATGCAGAACTCTATCATCTCTATAATCCAGAACTCTATCATCTCTATGATCCAGAACTCTATAATCTCTATAATCCAGAACTCTATAATCTCTATAATCCAGAACTCTATAATCTCTATGATCCAGAACTCTATAATCTCTATAATCCAGAACTCTATCATCTCTATAATCCAGAACTCTATCATCTCTATGATCCAGAACTCTATAATCTCTATGATCCAGAACTCTATCATCTCTATAATCCAGAACTCTATCATCTCTATAATCCAGAACTCTATCATCTCTATAATCCAGAACTCTATCATCTCTATGATCCAGAACTCTATAATCTCTATAATCCAGAACTCTATAATCTCTATGATCCAGAACTCTATAATCTCTATAATCCAGAACTCTATCATCTCTATAATGCAGAACTCTATCATCTCTATAATCCAGAACTCTATCATCTCTATGATCCAGAACTCTATAATCTCTATAATCCAGAACTCTATCATCTCTATAATGCAGAACTCTATCATCTCTATAATCCAGAACTCTATCATCTCTATGATCCAGAACTCTATAATCTCTATAATCCAGAACTCTATAATCTCTATAATCCAGAACTCTATAATCTCTATGATCCAGAACTCTATAATCTCTATAATCCAGAACTCTATCATCTCTATAATCCAGAACTCTATCATCTCTATGATCCAGAACTCTATAATCTCTATGATCCAGAACTCTATCATCTCTATAATCCAGAACTCTATCATCTCTACGATCCAGAACTCTATCATCTCTATAATCCAGAACTCTATCATCTCTATGATCCAGAACTCTATAATCTCTATGATCCAGAACTCTATCATCTCTATAATCCAGAACTCTATCATCTCTATGATCCAGAACTCTATCATCTCTATAATCCAGAACTCTATCATCTCTATGATCCAGAACTCTATAATCTCTATGATCCAGAACTCTATAATCTCTATGATCCAGAACTCTATCATCTCTATTATCCAGAACTCTATCATCTCTATGATCCAGAACTCTATCATCTCTATAATCCAGAACTCTATCATCTCTATGATCCAGAACTCTATCATCTCTATAATCCAGAACTCTATCATCTCTATAATCCAGAACTCTATAATCTCTATAATCCAGAACTCTATAATCTCTATGATCCAGAACTCTATCATCTCTATAATCCAGAACTCTATCATCTCTATGATCCAGAACTCTATCATCTCTATAATCCAGAACTCTATAATCTCTATGATCCAGAACTCTATAATCTCTATAATCCAGAACTCGTTTTAGTTTTATCTGGTTTAGTTCTGTGAAAAATATGATTATTGATCCATTAATTGAAAAAATAATCAGCAGACGAATCGATTTGCAGAATAATCTTTAGTTGCAGCTCTAGATCTTTTCTCTGACAGAATGGGTTATGGTTGTTAGTGGGCGGAGCCTCTCCATGGTGTCCAGGTGCCTTCATCAGGTCCTGCTGTCCCAGAATGGACCCTTTAAAACCTTCCTGACCAGCCGGGTCCGTCTGCCGCCACCTGGATGGGTCTGGTCTTTGCTGGTTCTGTTCTGGACCGGCCCGGCGGGGCCCCTGGCTCCTGGGACCAGCCCGGTCAGCCTCTGACTTCCTGTTTCCTGTGTCGCCCCCTGCAGGAATGGCGGCAGAGTTGGCGAGTCTGGTTCAGCGGCTGGAGGTGGCGGTTGGTCGGCTGGAGGCCGTGTCGGGCCCAGGAGGCGGCGCTGGAGGTTCTGCTGGAGGAGGTAACCCTGACCGGTTCTGATCCGCTCCCTCGTCAGGCCCGGGAACTCAGAGGCCCGACCTCTGGTTCATCTAAAGGTCGTTTTGGACTTTTGCTGCAGTTTCAGGTTCTGGAAAATGGACCAAATGGAACCAGAGGTCCAGTTTAGGACCGGTTCTGGTTCACCAGAGCTGGACCAGAACCAAGCAGCAGCAAAGGTTTTAGAACTTTAGGAGAACCGGTCCATGAAGCATCCAGATTCTTTTTGACCCTCTGCTTCCTCCTCAGCGGCGGCGCCGTTCGTCGAGGCGTACGATGACATCATCAAAGGTCCCGTTGCCCAGTACGTCTCCCTCAGCCAGAAGATCGGAGGAGACGTCCAGAAACACGTAGGTCCCCCCAACCGGGTCGCTGTGTGCCTCTGAGGAGGGTTGCCATGGTGACGCCTTGTTCTGCTTCTCCTCCTCAGGCTGAGATGATGAAGGCGGCGTTCTCCAGCCAGAGGGTGCTGATCAGCACCGCCGCTTCCTCCCAGAAGCCCTCAGACGTGAGTAACGCTCAGATCCTTTCACCTGCTGCTGAGGTTCTGAAACGGACCCGGTGCCGCCAAATGGAGGGCTCTGATTGGTCTGAGCGCCCAGGTCCTGGTTCTGATGATGTCATGGATTGAATGTTTCTTTTCCTCAGGCGGTTCTGACGACCCTCCTGCAGCCCGTCTCCAAGGCCATCCAGCAGGTCCAGGCGTACCGGGAGCAGAACCGGACCTCTCCGCTGTTCAACCACCTGTCTGCTGTCAGCGAGAGCGTTCCCGCCCTGGGCTGGGTTGCCATGGTAACGCCCTGTGTGTGTGTGATTGGAGAGTCGGACCTGAACCAGTCCGGTTCTTCCTGGTTGGTCCAAATTGAAGCTAAATGTTTATAAACTGTTGTCAACAAGCGGGTGTGTGGAGGACCCTGTTGCCTAGCAACCTCATTATTTTTTCTGCCATCTTTGAACTGCGCTCATCTTTAGTGTCGGATAAGATTTGGACTGAAGCGCCGGCCCGGTTCTACAGAGGTTCTTCAGTCTGAATCCTGGTTCTGACCCGGAGCCCCGGTGTAAGTCTTAACTGATCCGTGGCCGTGTCTCTCCGTGTCTCTCCGTGTCCAGGCTCCAAAGCCGGGTCCCTTCGTCAAGGAGATGCAGGACGCCGCCATGTTCTACACCAACCGAGTTCTCAAGGACTACAAGGAGAAGTGAGTGAAGCTGCTTCCTGTCTGTACAGGAAGTGTTTGTGTCAGAGGTCAGAGGTGACGTGTCTTCTGTCCCTCTTGTCCTCGCAGGGATAAGACACATGTGGACTGGGTGAAGGCCTACCTGTCCGTCTGGACCGAGCTGCAGAACTACATCAAACAGCACCACACCACCGGCCTGACCTGGAGCAAATCTGTGAGTCACAACCTCTGATCTCTGATTGGACGTTGGTAGCACGCTGTTAAAGTGAAGCCACCGGCCGCCATATTGGTACTCCCTAGTTAGACCGATCTCAGTGTAAACAATCTGTGCTACAGCATCGAACAACCATGATGTTCTCATTTTCAGGGGGAATGAAGACTTAAAAATAAAGATAAATTTGACACTTTGACACAGACTGGCTGTTTAATAGCAGCAGTAGATTAACTTTAACTTAGAATAAATAAATAGACCAATCACATTGCAGAGTCATTATGAAGTCAATAAATCATCTAATATAACATTAATGTGTTAAAGGAGCAGAATAATACAGATGAGCCAAAAGTGATAAATTGATGATGTTCAAGTAAAACATGTATTGATGACATTGTTATAATAATTACATCTTACATATAATTACAAGATTTCACATCAGGTCTGAATTACCAGCACTTGTCTGTTAATGCATGAATGATGTCATATCCTTTATGCTGTCACTGCATTAGCCTTTTATCCATTAATATAACCTAAAATATATTTCAGCTCATGACTTTTTCAAATGAGAAATAAACCAAACATCAGAGGACGGGTCTCTGATGTTCATGATGTCCCGTCCTGCTCAGGGTCCCGTCGCCGCAGCCTCTGCAGCTCCTGCTGCTCCTGCTGGTGGATGTCCTCCCCCTCCTCCTGGACCTCCTCCCCCCCCCGAGGACCTGAGTGGAGCTCCTGCAGTGGGAGGAGATGGAGGCGCAAACACCAGGAACGCCCTGTTTGCCTCCATCAACCAGGGAGCGGACATCACTAAAGGTAGGAGCCTCCATCAGAGGAAACACGCTCCCTCTGCTGCAGTTGAACTCCCACAATCCTTTGCTGGAACCCAGAGATATCAGCCATTTTATTCCCTTCAGTATAAAGCCTTTATTTCTACCTTCATTCGTAGCTAAACTGTTTACAATTGAAAAGCTCATACAATGAAACATTTTTAACTTTATTTTATTGTGGAGTGTTTCCCTCTGAGCCGCGGTTCTGCTGCGGTTCTTCCGCTGTTCTGCTGCGGTTCTTCCGCGGTTCTGCCGTGGTTCTGCCGCGGTTCTGAACCGCCTGTAGCTTCAACTCTGACCCTATATCTTTTCCAGGCCTGAAGCACGTCAGCGACGACCAGAAGACCCACAAAAACCCGACTCTGAGGAGCCAGGGGGGCGCGGCGGCTCCCGTACGCTCCGGACCCAAACCGTTCGCTTCCCCCTCCCCCCGACCCGCAGGTTCTGCCGCTCCCGGCCGCAACCTGCCTCCTGTCCTGGAGCTGGAGGGGAAGAAGTGGAAAGTGGTGAGTGTTTGGTTCTGTGGGCTGTTTCTGGATGGGTGGGTGGACTCGCTGTGACCCGCCGCGGTCTGCTTCCTCTGAGAACAGGAGAACCAGGAGGGGGCTCAGGGTCTGGTGATCAGCAACACGGAGCTGAAGCAGGTGGTCTACGCCTACAAGTGCAACCAGAGCACCCTGCAGGTCAAAGGCAAGATCAACTCCATCACCATCGGTAAGAACTCAGCTGGACCACGGAGACGGGTCAGAACCAGAACATTTATTGAATTATCCGACTGGTTCTTTTCAGAACCACTGGAACCTAAGAGCAGAACGCTGAACAGAGACAACCTGCGCCCCCTGCTGGGGGTTTGCTAGATTAGTCTTTCTAGGCCTTTTATTTACATATATAAATAACTTTTCATAAAGTGCAGCAGTGATAAAAATGGAAACAGTTCATGAAAACATGATCCAATAAAAGCATAGATCTAGAAGTTCAGAGCACCAACATCTATGGAGCAAATCTGCATTATTATTGGTTTGGTTTTATCAGCGAGATGCAGAGTCTGAGATTTAGAGTTTATCAACAGTTCAGCTGTAATATTCATATTTATTATCTTCAACATGAAATTCTCCAGGATTATGAGGGAGCAGAATTTACCAGATGAATCCTGGTTCTGGTTCTGGTAGGAAGGCTGGAAAACTCCAAACGGACCTTTAACCCGATCCTGTTCTGGTGCTGCTGTCAGCAGAGAAAGCTTCAATATTTATTAAAAACGATTATAGAGATTCTATAGAATAAATCAAACCAGGGGGACATTGGGGGCCCCGGGTTGTCATTGAGCGGTTCTGATCCCTTCCAGACCGTCTACATCCAGGTCTGGGTGCAGACGGTCCAGGTGTTTCCAGTCTGGCTTCTGATTGGACCGCCTCCTGATTGGACCCATTCAGGGAGCGGCAGGATGTCAGAAAATGAAGCCATTTTTGAGAGAGACGGTAAATTTAACGTGGATGATGACTGTTTCCCTCAGACAGCTGCAAGAAGATGGGTCTGGTGTTTGATGACGTGGTGGGAATCGTGGAGGTCATCAACTGCAGGGACGTGAAGGTCCAGGTACGTCAACAGGACAGCGTCTGGTCCTGATGGTGAGTAGAAGCTGCTGATCCGCTCCGGTTTGTCCCGTCTGAAGGTCATGGGGAAGGTTCCCACCATCTCCATCAACAAGACCGACGGCTGCCATGTTTACCTGAGTCGGGACTCCCTGAGCTGCGAGATCATCAGCGCCAAGAGCTCCGAGATGAACGTCCTGGTGCCCAACAAGGACGGAGAGTTTGTGAGTAACTCCTGAAACGGATCTAAGCGGAACTGATCTGTGTTTAAATGTTAGAGCAGAGCTTAAAGATGACCCTGAACATTTAGAGGATGTTTGGCTCAACCTGCTGCTGGGAAGCAGGATTCTCCACCATGAACAGAATCAACAATAAATCTGGATCCAGGCTCAGAATGAGCACCTTGATATGTGCTTGATGGCTTAGTCTCTGGTTAAACCCAGGTTTAAAGCCTTGCAGGGCCGCCTAAAGCCCACTGCCAACATTAAGACAGAAAAAGGAAGAAAATAACAAACCATCAGTTCAGGGGTTTGAGAAAATATGGGAATCAGGAAATTATCTATAAACCAAACTGAAAGATTGATGTTCTCTACGTCAAAAAAAACTTTCGATTTTAATATAGAAAAACTTTATACTTTTTATCTAAAAATTCAATGTATAACATGGATGAATAAAAACCTAATTGGTTCTCGCTGCGTTACGATCAGCTAGCAACAAACGAACCTCCGACCATCCGACGCTGCTGACTGAAAATACCAAAATAAAAGCACTTCCTGTTCTGTTAAGGAGTTTCTAGAGGGGAGGGGTTGATGGTCACTTCAGGAGTTTCATTTCCATGATATTTAAATCTTTAAAAACAGCAGGAATAATTTTAAACATTAAATGAGCGTTGGATATTTCATGGTGAGGACGGACGCTCCCCGTTCGGATTCTGGACCCGTCGGTCGTTAGAGACCCGAGTTGGACGCACGTCTCTGTCTTCTTCGCCCGAATCGTTCTCTGGACCTTCTGACGTTCCTCTCTTTCCTCTAGACGGAGATTCCTGTTCCTGAACAGTTCAAGACCATCTGGGATGGCCAGAAGCTCGTCACCACGGCAACAGAGATCGCCGGATAGACGGGACTCCTCCTCCTCCTCACCACCGCCCCTCCCTGACTGATCCACCCCACCCACCTGCTAAGCACTCTAGACTGAGATTCAGACATCATGAGTTTAACCCCGCCCCATGCCTCCTTATTAGCCAATCACAGCTGCAGCTGACCCTTCATTAGCCAATGAGAGGGCTGCTCGCGTTCTGGAGCAGATTCTCCAGCCAATCCGCAGCTAACAGCTAAAGTGAGAGCTAGATTAGATTTTCAGCAGCCAATCAGCCGCCTCTATTAGGAAGTTTCCTCATTTCCTGTTTCCTTTTTATGCAACTTCCAGTTAAAGCGCTTAGAAACGAACCCGAAGCATCATGTCGCCTCTGCTGCCGACTTAAATAAGGTTCTGAACAATCGGATCAGGAAGGCTTAGTGTTCCACGTCCTTCCCTCATCGCTCACAGGACATTGCCAAGTGCTAGAAACATTCCAGGTCAGGAAGTCTGAGACGGAAGCTGCACCTTCATCACCTGGAAGTCTGTAATCAGATTAAGGATTTGCTCTGATTTTCTGTTTTCTGTCAATTATTCTTCATTTTTGGGTCCAAAGTGTAATGTTCTCATTAGAGTCATTAAAACATTCAAAATCAGCAGGAATTTTGTGTCTTTATTGGGTTAAATTACAGATTATTAGAGGTTCTGCAGAAGCTACAATCACCTGGAAGTGTCTGGATGGGCTACAAGCATCAGTGCAAAGAGGGAAGCGGCTGTGCTGCAGCGCCGCCTGCTGGTCTACCTCAGTAACGGCAGCAGGTTGGCGGTGAACCACTCTCTGGAGAACTGGAGGTGGTCTCCGTCGGTGGAGAGGAAAACCAGCTTCTGGGCGGCATCCATGGCAGCCAGACCCAGACGGTCCTGCAGAAACAGAACAAGGTGATTCAGACCTTCAGCGCGTCAGAGGACGTGGTTCTGGAAGCGGTTCCCATGGTTACCTCTTTGTAGAGGACGCTCTCCTGCAGAGTCTCTGTCTCCTTGGCCTGGCCCGCCTTCAGGAACCCGAACCACTTCAGAAACACAAACACATGCAGCCTCATCACCTCAGGCACCAGAATCCCACGGACCGGACGGAACCGGACCGGGATCCGTTACCTCAGTATCCACCGGATCCACCACGGTGTCCTGCAGGAACTTCACCATGACGAACTTCTGCAGCCTCTGCAGGTTCTTCCTGTACGTCTCGTTAACAGCCTGAAACACAGAGGAGATGAGTCACCGGTTCTAAGGGGGGGGGGGGGTCATGCTGCCGGGGGTTCTGACCCGCTCCTGGTTGATGTCGGCCAGGAACAGGCTGTGCTTCTTGTACAGGTCGTCGTTGAGCGGGTCGTGCCAGTACTGGGCCTGTACGAGGCTGAAAACAAACGGGTCGGTCACAGCGAGCGCAGACCGGAACCAACCGGATCTTCAACACTTACTGTTTCTGGACCAGGTCGCTGTAGGCCCCCCGGTTCAGAGCCTCCCGGATCATGTCGCAGACGTGGGAGCTCTCCCCAGGACAGCGGGGCAGCCCGTAGACGCCTGCAGACGGGGGGGGGGGGGGGGGTTAGAGGTGCTGATGGAGTCACTGGATGGAAAACTGATCCATCTGCTGTGGAAGTCTTTAAATGGTTGTTCATGTTCTTAGTGTCTCTTATGGTCTGGATCAGGAGCGTCCAACTCTATCCGCACCATTCTGATGGCAAAGGTCCGGTTGCTTAATTCTCAGCCCTGAGCTGCTGTTGGATCTTTAAAGGAAAATGTTTCCTGAGGGCCGATGAGCTGCTGTAATGGGTGGGAGGGGCTCTGCTGGTTATCTAAGGTCATTTTCCTAAAAGCTTGGAGGGTCAGCAGAAGTTTAACCCTGTTTGGTTACCTAGGGGATTATGACCTGATTAACTGATAACTTCTCTACAGGAAAGGCCATCACATCACCCAAGTCTTATAATCTTCATTAAGTCACATAATTAAACTAGTCCTAGTTAAAAGCCTTCAGCTGATCCAAAATGCTGCAGCCAGAGTTCTGATGGAAAGTCAGTCTGGCTGGAGCTGCAGATGCTCTGATCTACCTGCTGTGCTGGTTGCTGGGAGACCAGAGACACTTTCAGGCTCCAAAATGTCACAGAAAAGCTGATAAATGGATTTATTGTTGGGTTGATGTCCAGATTAGAGAGGAACTGTCCTTCTGTGGTAACAGGATGATCTGCTCTCTACTGCCACCTGCTGATTTACAGCTTAAAGTTCTGACCGGGTGTTTCTTCCTCATTCAGGCTGAAACTGATGTTTCAGGCGTGGAAACGACACTCTGCGGGAACGTTGTGAAACTGGATGGAGGAACTGAGATGAATGCCGTTCCGGGTTTTTCTCAGCGGGCTTACCTTGATGCTGTCCACCTACAGAGATCAGCGTTCTCATTGGCGGCGAGGGACAGCGCTGAGCCACGGCCCTCCTGTAGGAGCAGAGGAAGCAGGGGTGAGAGGAGGCTTCCTGATCGGAGCAGAGACTCTGAACAGACTCCCGTACAGAAACTGGCCTCCCTGGGAGAAGCCCATGGCGTTATATCCTCCCTGCAGCCGGGGGTCCTGAGCCAGCTGGCTGCACGCCATCGACACCTGAGCGTTCACGTCCAGGAAAAAGCTGTTCTCCATGTCCTGCAGGAGGACACAGGAGGACAGTTAGAGGTTCTGACCCTTTAACTGGAAACCAGAGGAACCAGAACCGGGTCAGATAGAGCAGCAGCTTCAGCCTCACTGCTGAGCTCCATTCCACATCAGGAAGAGCTCCAGTTACCCCCTGGAACCAACCCATTAAGACCAGTAAGACCGGCTGCATGTGGGTAGCTTCTGGAGGTCGTCTCTGAACATCTGCTCACCTCCATCACGTTCTTCCCGATCATCAGGGAGAGCACATAGATCCCTGGGATCTCCTCCTCCATCATCTTCTTGATGCTGCCCATGCTGAGCGGGTTGCAGCAGCTGTCGCCTGAAGGAACATCACAACCAGAAGGAGAACATCACAACATCACAACCAGAAGGAGAACGTCACAACCAGAAGGAGAACGTCACAACCAGAAGGAGAACATCACAACATCACAACCAGAAGGAGAACGTCACAACATCACAACCAGAAGGAGAACGTCACAACCAGAAGGAGAACGTCACAACCAGAAGGAGAACATCACAACATCACAACCAGAAGGAGAACGTCACAACCAGAAGGAGAACGTCACAACCAGAAGGAGAACGTCACAACCAGAAGGAGAACATCACAACCAGAAGGAGAACGTCAAAACCAGAAGGAGAACATCACAACCAGAAGGAGAACGTCACAACCAGAAGGAGAACATCACAACCAGAAGGAGAACGTCACAACCAGAAGGAGAACGTCACAACGTCACAACCAGAAGGAGAACGTCACAACCAGAAGGAGAACGTCACAACCAGAAGGAGAACATCACAACCAGAAGGAGAACGTCACAACGTCACAACCAGAAGGAGAACGTCACAACCAGAAGGAGAACGTCACAACCAGAAGGAGAACATCACAACCAGAAGGAGAACGTCACAACGTCACAACCAGAAGGAGAACGTCACAACCAGAAGGAGAACGTCACAACCAGAAGGAGAACATCAAAACCAGAAGGAGAACATCACAACCAGAAGGAGAACATCACAACATCACAACCAGAAGGAGAACGTCACAACCAGAAGGAGAACGTCACAACCAAAAGGAGAACGTCACAACCAGAAGGAGAACGTCACAACCAGAAGGAGAACATCACAACCAGAAGGAGAACGTCACAACCAGAAGGAGAACATCACAACATCACAACCAGAAGGAGAACGTCACAACCAGAAGGAGAACGTCACAACCAGAAGGAGAACGTCACAACCAGAAGGAGAACGTCACAACATCACAACCAGAAGGAGAACGTCACAACCAGAAGGAGAACGTCACAACGTCACAACCAGAAGGAGAACGTCACAACCAGAAGGAGAACGTCACAACCAGAAGGAGAACGTCACAACGTCACAACCAGAAGGAGAACGTCACAACCAGAAGGAGAACGTCACAACCAGAAGGAGAACGTCACAACCAGAAGGAGAACGTCACAACCAGAAGGAGAACGTCACAACCAGAAGGAGAACGTTTCATCAGACGCTTTCTACTGTTTTTTCTTTCTCCAACAAACTATTCAAAAAACTTAAGAGTCCAAAAAAACCATAAACAATCAGGCAGGAGATGAGATGATCATTAAAGGTGGAGGATGTTCTATTTCCGGGTGGATCATCTAAATCAGTGGTCCTCCTAACTGTCAATCATTCTGTTGAAATGTTTCCCTAAGGCCGTCCTTCGTGCTCGTCCCCATTTTCACTGACCGCTGGTGAGTCTGACATGGTGGAAAAATAGAAAATCTGCTTTTGGAAACTAAGCTAGTATGAGTGATGCTACCAGCAACGATTAAAGAGAGCGTGCACCAGGAGAAGTGGGATAATGCACCAGGAGAAATGGGCTCGTGCACCAGGAGAAATGGGATAATGCACGAGGAGAAATGGGCTCGTGCACCAGGAGAAATGGGATAATGCACCAGGAGAAGTGGGATAATGCACCAGGAGAAGTGGGATAATGCACCAGGAGAAATGGGCTCGTGCACCAGGAGAAATGGGATAATGCACGAGGAGAAATGGGCTCGTGCACCAGGAGAAATGGGATAATGCACCAGGAGAAATGGGCTCGTGCACCAGGAGAAATGGGATAATGCACGAGGAGAAATGGGCTCGTGCCGCTCTCACACGCCTTTAACAGGCGTTCCCTCTGGGAGCGTGCACAGGGCTGTGCATTATTTCTTTTAAAGTAGAGTAGGCGGTGTTTTTAAAAATGCTCCCCTATACCTTTAATGAATCAGGGAACGTTTGCTGCATGGCAGCCAGTCAGAAGCTCCTCAGACCAACACTGTTC
The DNA here is from genome assembly GCA_030533445.1 of Cyprinodon diabolis. Classification (NCBI taxonomy): domain Eukaryota; kingdom Metazoa; phylum Chordata; class Actinopteri; order Cyprinodontiformes; family Cyprinodontidae; genus Cyprinodon; species Cyprinodon diabolis. The sequence continues at coordinate 43,457,178 of CM060074.1, read as the reverse complement.
TGACGTTAATCTCCAACTCACCCATCCCGTGCCACAGGACCAGAGGGACCGTCCCATTGCTGGGGTCCCTAACGGGGCCAGAGGCCACCAGCAGCACCGGAGCAGCCAGGAGGAAAGAGACGAAGACAGCAGCCATCCTGAAACTGAGAAGCAATAAAGGGCGACTTCAGGCCTCGGTCCACAACGTAGCATCCATGTCTGTCTGCAGAACCTCAGAGATCCTCAGAGAGGAACAGAGAACCTGCTGAACCTCAGCCTGAAGAGAGTCTCCATCTTTACCCAAACACTCATCCTCAGGTTACCCTGAAGATCTGGATTAGATTCTGTTCATGTCATCATCATCAGGAAGCTCCTGGCTCCTTCTAACCATCTTTAAAAGTGGCCTGAAACCCAGTTTGCCTTTTTTACAACTCTGATCTGTTACCATGGTAACAACAACAATAATAACAATGAGGCTAATTATTGGAGCAACGATTCTAGATGAATGTGATCTTATGGAAATATAAAGGTGAGTTACGCGCTCAGAAATATAAAAATCATGTGAACAGATTATTCAAAGCCATAAAGAACAGCAGTCATAAGGAGCAGCACGTGATGATGATGATGATGATGATGATGGTGGTGGTTCTAAGCTCTGCTGCAGTTTTAAAGTCAATAATAATCTTTCCAGGTAAATAAAGGAAACTGTTGAACTTCCTGCTCTTTAGTTTGACCTTCATATCTAATCAGTTTGTGGTTTCTGGCCGTAATTCCATCATTAAAGGACTCAGGCGGCCCACAGCATGACTGATAAGGCTTCGCTTTGTTTGCTGAGCTTTTAAGGCTGATTGTTAAAGAATGAGCGGAACAGATCAAAGGATCTTGGTTCCGATCGAGTTTAAATCATTTAAAATATCTTTAAAATCACATTTTTTAGGAAGAATTAACCTTAAATCTTTAATCTCTTATAAAACCAGAAAACGATCAACTCACCGCCTGATCCTACTTCCTGTTTGAGTTCTGTCACGTGACCATTCTGTTTGGGGGACAACAGCCAATCAGAGCGCAGCTGGAGCTAAGCTAGCCTGTTTAGCTGCTATTTAACACCCGAACCTTCTAAAGATGTTCTGATTCGGTTTGAAGATCCAAACGGCAGAACGGTTCTGGTCGGTTGGGTTCGGACCAGGACCAGGACCAGGACCAGGACCAGAACCAGAACCAGAACCAGACCCAGAACCAGCGGTTCTGAGCGGCTCCAGGATGAACATCCAGTTCGAAGAAGCGACCCTGAGCAGCAGCTACAGCCTGCTGGGCTCCGGCTTCGGTTCGGAGGAACTGGACCAGGACCTGGACCCGGAGGACAGCAGCCCGTCCAGCAGCAGACCCAGAATCCTGCTGATGGGTCTGAGGAGGAGCGGGAAGTCCTCCATCCAGAAGGTACTGTGGTTCTGATCGGCCCACCAGCAGCTGGTTCTGACCCGGTCTGCGGTTCTTTCGTTTCCCTCCTACCGGTGGTTCCGAAACGATAATGTCCAGAACTCAGCAGAACCGGTCAGAACCAGAGGAGCAAAGAGAAAGAAGCAGAACTTCAGAAAACCCAAATGAATTTCTGATCAAACCCTTTTCATCATTCTGCTTCATTCTATCTCTATTCTCCCACTCTGCAGAATCTGTTAGTTCAATCTCTAACGTTCTGCTCTCTCTGCTTTTTCTCATAGTAGCTTCATCTGGTCTGTTCCTGTTTGGCTGTGACTCCATCCTGGAGAGAAATATCAGCTGTGCTGCTGCCATCAACACCTTTGTTTCTAGATGTTGGAGCTTGGCCTGTTTTCCAGTGTAGTCCTGTTTCTCTGACTGTGACTAACTGGATGTGCTCTCTTCATCCTCTGACATGGGAGCTGGCTCGGAGCTCGTCTGCCTGGCTGTGTGTTTCCTGGACGGGGCCGCCTGTGGAGCTTGTTGACAGTTGCCTTTTGTATCTATGCTTCTTTTTCTATGTCTGCTTCTGTCTCCTTGAACCCCAGTCGGCCTCGGCAGATGGCCGCTCACACTGAGCCTGGTTCTGTTGGAGGTTTCTTCCTGTTCAAAGGGAGTTTTTCCTCTCCACTGTCGCTACAAGCATGCTTAGTGTGAGGGATTGCTGAAGAGTCAATGAGTCGATGCAATCAGCTGGTTTTCCTTAGATAGAAAACTTTGAATCAATCTGACTGGATGATCTGGTGAACTGGAAAGTGACCTGAGATGACATGATGTGAATTGGAGCTATAGAAATAAACTGAATAGAATTGAACCACAGATCCGAGGACTGGATCCGGAAGTTCTGGTTCTCAATCAGAGGAACCCAGTAGAGCTTCTGTTTGGGTTCGGGCTTCAGCCCATGGTACCGATCGGGGGGGAGGGGCGACCTAGTGGGTAGAGCATAGAGCTTGGAATCCAGAAGTTCTGAGTTTGAGCTCCACTCCCACAGACTGCCCCTCTGTGTCCCTGAGCAAGACTCTTAACCCCCCCTGCTCCCTGGGAGCCGCACAATGGCCGCCCACTGGGGTTAAATGCAGAGAGAATTTCTCTTTCCTGATGAATAAATTATTAGAATGAAAACCTGAATGTGGTCCAGATGGAGGTGGAACCGGTTCTTCTTCTCACCATCTGGACCTTGGTCCTGACGGGTCGGATCCTCCAGAGGCGAGCAGAACCAGGAGAACGCTTGGAACCGGGTTTCTCCTGCAGAGACTCGGACCGCCTGGTTCTGCTGTTGGGAACATTAAGCTGGATGTGAGTCCGTTAGCGCTCAGGTCCAGAACCAGGTCTGAAGTTCTGCTGTGTCTCCATCCAGGTGGTCTTCCACAAAATGTCTCCTAATGAGACCCTGTTCCTGGAGAGCACCAACAAGATCTACAAGGACGACATCTCCAGCAGCTCCTTCGTTAACTTCCAGATCTGGGATTTCCCGGGCCAGGTGGACTTCTTCGACCCGACCTTTGACAGCGAGATGATCTTCAAAGGAACCGGAGCTCTGATCTTCGTCATCGATGCTCAGGTAGGACGCCTCAGGTGGTTCCTGGTTCCTGGGTTCCCCTCATGCTGCCCTGCTGTCTGTCCTCCTGCAGGACGACTACATGGAGGCTCTGGGCCGGCTGCACCTCACCGTCTCCAGGGCCTACAAGGTCAACCCACACATCAACTTCGAGGTCTTCATCCATAAGGTGGACGGTCTGTCCGACGAACACAAGATCGAGACGCAGAGAGACGTCCACCAGCGGGCCAACGACGACCTGGCCGACGCCGGCCTGGAGAAGCTGCACCTCAGGTGAGACCTGGACACCAGCAGCCGAGTCAGATGGAACCAGGTTCATTAACTCGGTTCCTGCTTCTGATGCGTCTCAGGTTCTAGGTCCAGGAGGAACCTCAGGTCCTGCAGGAACCTCAGGTCCAGGAGGAACCTCAGGTCCTGCAGGAACCTCAGGTCCTGCAGGAACCTCAGGTCCAGGAGGAACCTCAGGTCCAGGAGGAACCTCAGGTCCAGGAGGAACCTCAGGTCCTGGAGGAACCTGAGGTCCTGGAGGAACCTGAGGTCCTGGAGGAACCTCAGGTCCAGGAGGAACCTGAGGTTCTGCAGGAACCTCAGGTCCTGCAGGAACCTCAGGTCCTGGAGGAACCTCAGGTCCTGGAGGAACCTCAGGTCCAGGAGGAACCTGAGGTCCAGGAGGAACCTGAGGTCCTGGAGGAACCTGAGGTCCTGGAGGAACCTGAGGTCCTGGAGGAACCTCAGGTCCTGGAGGAACCTCAGGTCCTGGAGGAACCTCAGGTCCTGGAGGAACTGTATGAGATGATCTGGAGGCTGAGGTTCCCCCTGGAGATGAAAGCTAAACATCTACGGGTCACAAAGAGCGGAACCTCCAGCGGTTCTCCACCTCAGGCTGAGGGAACCCGACTAGAACCTCCCCCTTCCTTCCGTGACTCCTGCTCTGATCTTCTGCCCTCAGCTTCTACCTGACCAGCATCTATGATCACTCCATCTTCGAGGCCTTCAGCAAAGTGGTGCAGAAGCTCATCCCCCAGCTTCCCGTGTTGGAGAACCTCCTGAACATCTTCATATCGGTAGGGATCAGAGCCTCCTGCTCCTCCTTCAGCAGGTCCGGTTCCTCCCTAACATCTGATCTCCTCAGCACTCGGGGATCGAGAAGGCCTTCCTGTTCGACGTGGTCAGTAAGATCTACATCGCCACCGACAGCTCTCCGGTGGACATGCAGTCCTACGAGCTCTGCTGCGACATGATCGACGTGGTCGTCGACATCTCCTGCATCTACGGGTGAGAAGACCCGGAGCCGGTCCCACCCGGCCGGTTCTGGGACGGTTCTGTGACGGTTCTGTTGCTCCTCCAGGCTGATGGAGGACAGCGGCGGCTGCACCAACGACAACGAGTCTTTGGCCATCATCAAGCTGAACAACACCACGGTTCTCTACCTGAAGGAGGTCACCAGGTTCCTGGCTCTGGTCTGCATCCTCAGGGAGGAGAGCTTCACGAGGAAAGGTGCTCCCAGGTTCTGACTCCAGGTCACGGTCCTGAAGGTCCTAGTAGATCTGCAAAACTAGATTCTGACTTCAGACACCCTTCCTTCCTTCCTTGCCTGCTTCCTTGTTTCCTTCCTTGCCTGCTTCCTTGTTTCCTTCCTTCTTTGCCTGCTTCCTTGTTTCCTTCCTTCTTTGCCTGCTTCCTTGTTTCCTTCCTTCCTTGCCTGCTTCCTTGTTTCCTTCCTTCTTTGCCTGCTTCCTCGTTTCCTTCCTTGCCTGCTGTCCTGGTTTCCTTCCTTCCTTGCCTGCTTCCTTGTTTCCTTCCTTCCTTGCCTGCTGTCCTGGTTTCCTTCCTTCCTTGCCTGCTTCCTTGTTTCCTTCTTTGCCTGCTTCCTTGTTTCCTTCTTTGCCTGCTTCCTTGTTTCCTTCCTTGCCTGCTGTCCTGGTTTCCTTCCTTCTTTGCCTGCTTCCTTGTTTCCTTCCTTCCTTGTTTCCTTCCTTCTTTGCCTGCTTCCTTGTTTCCTTCCTTCCTTGCCTGTTTCCTTGTTTCCTTCCTTCTTTGCCTGCTTCCTTGTTTCCTTCCTTCCTTGCCTGCTTCCTTGTTTCCTTCCTTCCTTGCGTTCCTACTTGTTTCCTTCCTTCCTTGTTTCCATCCTTCTTTGCCTGCTTCCTTGTTTCCTTCCTTCCTTGCCTGCTTCCTTGTTTCCTTCCTTCCTTGCCTGCTTCCTCGTTTCCTTCCTTCTTTGCCTGCTTCCTTGTTTCCTTCTTTGCCTGCTTCCTTGTTTCCTTCCTTGCCTGCTGTCCTGGTTTCCTTCCTTCTTTGCCTGCTGTCCTGGTTTCCTTCCTTCTTTGCCTGCGTCCTGGTTTCCTTCCTTCTTTGCCTGCTTCCTTATTTCCTTCCTTCCTTGTTTCCTTCCTTCTTTGCCTGCTTCCTTGTTTCCTTCCTTCCTTGTTTCCTTCCTTCTTTGCCTGCTTCCTTGTTTCCTTCCTTCCTTGCCTGTTTCCTTGTTTCCTTCCTTCTTTGCCTGCTTCCTTGTTTCCTTCCTTCCTTGCCTGCTTCCTTGTTTCCTTCCTTCTTTGCCTGCTTCCTTGTTTCCTTCCTTCTTTGCCTGCTTCCTTGTTTCCTTCCTTCTTTGCCTGCTTCCTTGTTTCCTTCCTTCCTTGCCTGCTTCCTTGTTTCCTTCCTTCCTTGCCTGCTTCCTTGTTTCCTTCCTTCTTTGCCTGCTTCCTTGTTTCATTCCTTCCTTGTTTCCTTCCTTGTTTCATTCCTTCCTTGTTTCCTTCCTTCCTTGCCTGCTTCCTTGTTTCCTTCCTTCCTTGCCTGCTTCCTTGTTTCCTTCCTTCCTTGCCTGCTTCCTTGTTTCCTTCCTTCCTTGCGTTCCTACTTGTTTCCTTCCTTCCTTGTTTCCATCCGTCTTTGACTGCTTCCTTGTGTCCTTCCTTCCTTGCCTGCTTCCTTGTTTCCTTCCTTCCTTGTCTGTTTCCTTGTTTCCTTCCTTCTTTGCCTGCTTCCTTGTTTCCATCCTTCTTTGCCTGCTTCCTTGTTTCCTTCTTTGCCTGCTTCCTTGTTTCCTTCTTTGCCTGCTTCCTTGTTTCCTTCCTTGCCTGCTGTCCTGGTTTCCTTCCTTCTTTGCCTGCTGTCCTGGTTTCCTTCCTTCTTTGCCTGCTTCCTTGTTTCCTTCCTTCCTTGTTTCCTTCCTTCCTTGCCTGCTTCCTTGTTTCCTTCCTTCTTTGCCTGCTTCCTTGTTTCATTCCTTCCTTGTTTCCTTCCGTGTTTCATTCCTTCCTTGTTTCCTTCCTTCCTTGCGTTCCTACTTGTTTCCTTCCTTCCTTGTTTCCATCCTTCTTTGCCTGCTTCCTTGTTTCCTTCCTTCCTTGCCTGCTTCCTTGTTTCCTTCCTTCCTTGCCTGCTTCCTCGTTTCCTTCCTTCTTTGCCTGCTTCCTTGTTTCCTTCTTTGCCTGCTTCCTTGTTTCCTTCCTTGCCTGCTGTCCTGGTTTCCTTCCTTCTTTGCCTGCTGTCCTGGTTTCCTTCCTTCTTTGCCTGCTTCCTTATTTCCTTCCTTCCTTGTTTCCTTCCTTCTTTGCCTGCTTCCTTGTTTCCTTCCTTCCTTGTTTCCTTCCTTCTTTGCCTGCTTCCTTGTTTCCTTCCTTCCTTGCCTGTTTCCTTGTTTCCTTCCTTCTTTGCCTGCTTCCTTGTTTCCTTCCTTCCTTGCCTGCTTCCTTGTTTCCTTCCTTCTTTGCCTGCTTCCTTGTTTCCTTCCTTCTTTGCCTGCTTCCTTGTTTCCTTCCTTCTTTGCCTGCTTCCTTGTTTCCTTCCTTCTTTGCCTGCTTCCTTGTTTCCTTCCTTCCTTGCCTGCTTCCTTGTTTCCTTCCTTCTTTGCCTGCTTCCTTGTTTCATTCCTTCCTTGTTTCCTTCCTTCCTTGCCTGCTTCCTTGTTTCCTTCCTTCCTTGCCTGCTTCCTTGTTTCCTTCCTTCCTTGCCTGCTTCCTTGTTTCCTTCCTTCCTTGCGTTCCTACTTGTTTCCTTCCTTCCTTGTTTCCATCCTTCTTTGCCTGCTTCCTTGTGTCCTTCCTTCCTTGCCTGCTTCCTTGTTTCCTTCCTTCCTTGTCTGTTTCCTTGTTTCCTTCCTTCTTTGCCTGCTTCCTTGTTTCCATCCTTCTTTGCCTGCTTCCTTGTTTCCTTCTTTGCCTGCTTCCTTGTTTCCTTCTTTGCCTGCTTCCTTGTTTCCTTCCTTGCCTGCTGTCCTGGTTTCCTTCCTTCTTTGCCTGCTGTCCTGGTTTCCTTCCTTCTTTGCCTGCTTCCTTGTTTCCTTCCTTCCTTGTTTCCTTCCTTCCTTGCCTGCTTCCTTGTTTCCTTCCTTCTTTGCCTGCTTCCTTGTTTCCATCCTTCTTTGCCTGCTTCCTTGTTTCCATCCTTCTTTGCCTGCTTCATTGTTTCCTTCCTTCCTTGCCTGCTTCCTTGTTTCCTTCCTTCCTTGCCTGCTTCCTTGATTCCTTCCTTCCTTGCATGCTTCCTTGATTCCTTCCTTCCTTGCCTGCTTCCTTGTTTCCTTCCTTCTTTGCCTGCTTCCTTGTTTCCTTCCTTCCTTCCTTGTTTCCTTCCCCCCTCCCTCAGCGGGAAGCTTGTTTGTGGTTTCCTAATCACGTTCAGGAAGTGACCCGGGTTCTGCTTCCTGTTCAGGGCTGATAGATTACAACTTCCACTGTTTCCGGAATGCGATCCATGAGGTGTTCGAGGTGGGAAGTCTGTTTGAAGGCTCCGTCTGGAGACCAACCAGTTCTTCCGGCATCAAGCAGAAGGACCTGAAGAAGGAGCTGCTGAATGGATTTTAACGCTCCTGCAGAAGCTGGATCCGTAGAACGTTCCCAGGAAGGAGAAACGTCCAAAGACTCGGATGAGGCGACTAGAACTTGGAGCTGAAACCTTCCAGGAAGTTGTCCTGATGCTGGTTCTTAGCAGGTTCCTCTGGAGCTCAGAGAGAGGAACCGAACCAGAACTTGACTCTGATGTTTTATCTGCTTTTAGCCAAATGATCCGTTTCTAGACGTTGATGTTGTGATTTTCTTATGGAGTGAATTTTTAAATAAAGAGGTTCTCCTCTCCCTGGTTCTGTTTCTGTATTACTGATGGACCACAGGTCTGATGATGAGAGCCGGTTCTTCATCATGCTGGGACCTTCACAGATCCTCAGCAGACTAGATCAATGAGCCTGGAGGCTCCTCTTCTCCTCCATGTTCATGCAGATCAGCTTGGTGGACCCTCATGGATGTCCTGGAACTACTTCTCTGCAGCTGATGTATGAATTGTTGCTGATCTAGAAAACTGTTCTACCTGCTGCCATGTTCTCAGGTTCCTGCTGGGTTCTTTGGAGGAACCGGAACCAGAACAGTTGTTTTCTGGACTCCTTTAACATCTCCTGCTGCTGCTGACATCAGGCTGGAGGTTTAAACTGGTGAAGATCTTCATGATGCTTCTGCTCAGTCATCACCTTCCTCCGCACTTTAAATAGCTTCTGTCCAAACTTTATTTATTCATTTTATAGTAAAACCCATCTGTATATATGCTATTCTACATAAGTGTAAAAACCCTTTTTATAGTAATATCCATCTGTATGTTATATTGGGTAAATATCCAGCTGTAAATTTAGTTCATAACACTAGTTATCTATATATTATATTAATCTATTAGTGAGATTCTGTTTATAATGTTATTCATCTCTATATTTATTCAGCAGAAACCATGTCCTGTATTTATAGAACCATTATTTAACCATTAACTTCTGGTTAGACCTAAACTGCATCTCGTTGCCTTCTCCCTGTGTAATGAGAATAAAGTTTAATCTAGTCTAGTCTAGTCTAATCAGGAGAAGCTCAGGTCTGACAGCCTGCAATCACCACCTTCCACCAGCAGGGGGCCGATCGACCCCACTGTTAGATGTTTAAAGGTCCAGCTTCACCAGCTCCTCATCCTCAGCTCCTTCCTCTCTACCAGCTGATGATGAGGAGGAGCAGGAGGAGCAGCTGAGGCTTTAAATCCTCCTCAGAGGACATAAGATCTGGTTCCGGTTCGGATCTGATTCAGAATTTAAAGGAATCCCCAGATAATCCAGCACAGCTCCTCATCCTCACTTTACCATAATAAGTGTGACCGAGGAGGAGGAGGAGGAAGGAGGCGGTCCCTTCCTCCCTCTGGCTCCCTGCAGCTCAGTCTCTGCCTCAGTCCGTGGAAAGTTCACAGAGGAATCACGTGGCGTGGAAGCAGCGGTCCTGATCAGGTAGGTAGGCCCACCTTTACTACTTGTTACACCTGGGGGGGGGGCGGGGTCTACACTGTGTGTCATTAGTCTGTGATTAATTAGGCTGACTGTCACCATGGCAACAGCTCAGATCTGGCTGAACAGACTGAGGCGTCCAGAGCCGAACCCTGCCTGACCCGGTGGGGGGGGGGGGGGGGGGGGGGGTAACTTCTGATATTTTAAGTCTATTCTGGATTTTAATTTGATCATAAAGAGAATCATTTGTTCTACTTTTATTTCTCTTCTTTGACTAAATCAGCTGGAAAACCAACATTTTCAGGCTGACCTTTAAACCGGGTCCAAACTGGAGGTTCTGCTACATGTTGGAGTTCAGGACGGGTCTGAGAAACCTTCTGGTTCTGGACTACAGCGGAGCCAGTTCTGGTTCCAGTTCCAGCTTTCAGAGGCTCTTTTTAGATCCAGATGGTTCTCTGGGATCCTTCCCTAAGGTTCTGATCCATAAAGCTGCTGGACTGGACCAGACCGTTTCCCAGAAATGATCTAAACAAGGCGGGCCACAGTGACCCCTGACCACAGCTGGTGGTACCAACTGGACCCGGCAGAACCGGCCCTGTTTGATCATCTGTGAGAAAAAATGACGTCTGTAGCTTAAATTTCAGCTAAAACATCCTGATAAGCAGGTTTGGACGGAAAGGAACCAGGAACCACGGTTCCTTCCTCCTGAGCTGCAGAACCGGAACCAAACCAACTAGAACTCAGCAGAACCGTCAGTGTTTTGGATCTATTCTATGGATCCCATTTCTAGAATATTTGACCTCTTTGTTTTATTCAGTTTTGATGTAAAAACAAATAAGATGTTGGGCTGGAAGGTTTGGGCCAGAACCTCTTGAACCGGGTCAGAACCGAGCTTGTGGGTAAAACTAAACCTAAAGATCTTCCGTCCATCGAGGTCCTGCAGGGGGCAGCAGTGAGCGCGTCAGGCAGTGACCGAAGCAGCCGACAGTCAGCAGACCCAGAAGAACCGCAGACACAGGATCGGTCCGGTCCTCCTACAGAACTGGGTCTTTGGATCAGATTGTTCCCTGGAACAGAACCGGCCAGCCGTGGTTCTGGAACATCTCAGCGTTATTCTGCTGAACTTCAGCTGCAAAAGAGACAAAGACGAGTGGAGCAGTTCTGGAGACGCCTGCCGGGTCCAACTGGTTTCCATAAAAGGTTCTGAGGCTTTGAAAGCTTTGACGCCGTCCTCCATGTTTGTTCCAGAAGCTTTGATGACGCATGAAGGAGGCTGTCGTCACGGGACAATAGACTGCAGACAAACATGCTGCAGGGACAGGAGCAGATAGGAGAAGACAAGAAGGACAGGAGGGGACGGGGGACAGGAGGACATAACAAATCTGTCAAACATAAAAATCCAAAAAAATTCCAGTCAGGTTTGCGTTTCGTCCACAGCGCAGAGACAGCCCTAGTCAGAGTCTCTAACGTCCTCCTCAGGTGATCAGATGCTGGATCTTCATCCCTCCTCATCCTCCTCATCCTCCAGCTGCATTAGACACGGTCGACCATTCTGCTAAACCGGCTCCACTGCTGGACTAAACTGCTCCCAGTTGGTTCAGATCATCTCATACTGGACAGAATCCATCTCCCCAGGTCACTCCAGATCAAATCCAGACACAGATACGTGTGGCGTCCCCCAGGGGTCAGTCCTCGGCCCCATCCTCTTCATCCTTTACTCCCCCCCCCCATCCTCACAGTCCACCTGTCTGGGGGAGTTAAAGGTACGGATGGAGCTAAACTTTCTTCCACTCAGCAGATCCAAAACTGAAGCCCTCCTGGTTGGACCTCCTCATCCATTAGCAGCATCACCTTCTCTGGTTCTAACATCCCGCTCTCATCAACAGTTAGTAACTCACTTTGAAGTCCACATAAATCATTTATGCGAGACCTTTGTCTACCTCCTCTGAAACATTTCCAAACTCCGTCCCATTCTGTCCCTCCCAGACGATGAGAAGCTGCTTCATGTCTTTATCTCCTCCAGACTGGACTGTTGCTTCTTCTCATTGGGATCCCTTCGCTCCACTCTCTCAATCCTGCTCCACATTCCCAGAACCAGACTCAGGACCATGGAGCCTTTTATCCACCGACTGTTTCAAAAAAGGCCTTAAAACATTTCTTTATATCAAAACTTTTGGTCCCCTTTAAAGGTTTTTTTTCTCTTTTTAAAACAGCTTTTATTATTATTATTTATTTTTTCATTATTATTGTTCTTTTTTGTATTTCTTTTTTAATGCTTGTCTTTTTTGTAGTACTTTGAGGTCTTTTTGATGAAAAGTGCAGAATAAATTAAATGTATTATTATTATTTTATTATAGAAGACAGGAGGAGATGAGGGGCAGAAGGGACAGGGGAGAAAAAGGACAGGAGGAGACAAGGGGGGACAGGAGGAGACATGAGAAGATGGGGCATGAGAGACAGGATAGGACAAGAAGGACAGGAGGAGACGGAGGAGATGGGGGACAGGAGGAGACACTGGTGAAGTCTGATTGGAGGAACGTCTGGCTGAGCTTTGGAGGAAGTTCTGATGAAAGGCAGCAGATGTTCCTCCTCAGGAAGCTGAGCTCTGAGCCATTGTTCTGCTGCTGCCTTCAGGAACCGCTCTGGTCTCTGCAGAGACGACTGCGGAGGCGGTTCTGATTCTGGCTGTTCTGATCCGCAGGAGGTCGGCACCATGAGCGCCGCGTTCAGCTGCAGGATCTGCAGCCAGTCTCTCTGTGGACGTAAATACATCAAGGTGGAGGAGAAGCCCCACTGCGTCCGCTGCTACGACCGCCTCTACGCCAACACCTGCCACGAGTGCAAGGAGACCATCGGACACCACGAGAAGGTACCGACCCGACCAGAACCCAGCCCTGGTTCTGATCAGATGGGCGGAGCAGAATGCTTCAGGCTTTTTGGTTGAGGAGGAATCTCACCAACATCTGGATGTTCTGCAGAGTCCAGAACTGAAGGTTGGTCTTTGGAGGAGACATTGTTGGATCTTCAGCCTGTTTTCTGTGGAACATCCAGGTTCTGGATGGTTCCATCCCTGTGGGGTCCAGCAGTTAGCTGTGATGGGTTCATGTCCAGAACCTCCTGGGGCAGTGGAGCTTCATCCCCCGGACGGGTCTCTGAAGCTCCGCCTGCTTGGTGGAGATTCTCAGTCATCCAGGTCATTCAGGTCATCCAGGTCCCAGTCGTTCCAGAAAAGTTCAAAACAATCCTTTAGACTTTGTTTCTGAGTTTGAAGACGTTTCTCTTCCATCCAGGAAGATTTTTAAATTCAAAATGTCAGAAATAGAGTTGAGTTCCAGGATTCAGAGAGTGGACCAATCAAAGCCTTGCTTTGGTTTAGAAAACATGCAAAATGAGCCAGAAGATCAGGTCCGCCCCTCAGGAAGCTTCCTGGATGGGAAGCGGAACGTCTTCAAACTTGGAAACAAAGTCCAGAGGATTGTTTTTTTAACTTTTTGGGAAAGCAGGAAATTCTTTCCTTGGTCGTTTTTAGAAGCTGAAGCTCCGCCCCTCATCCTGGACAGCTGGAGATAAGGAACCACTCCGATTAATGGATCCTTCAGTTTAGAGAAGTAGAGAAACTCTGCAGCTGCAGACGCCCAAAGATCTCTGACACGATGATGAAGAGTCGCTCTCCTCCTCTTCCTCTTCCTCCTCTCAACTAAACATAAAAACAATCGTCTTCATCCTTCTCTGTCCTCGGAGCGCCGCTGCTTTCCCTCACTTTAATGAGACGTCCTTTCACAGCTTTAACTTCTGTAAACATCCATCAGCTGAGAGCAGCCGATGGTTTCAGAGCTTCCTCATTAAACTTCCTATAAACATCAGCATCAATCCATCTTTCCCTGGAATCACCTGGAAAAGCTGCTCCCACTTTTTCCAAAACCTCCCATACCCTTCCTTCCTTCCTTCCTTCCTTCCTTCCTTCCTCCCTCCCTCCCTCCCTCCCTCCCAGGGTAATGTTCTCATGATGTTCTCTTTCTCCCTGCAGGAGCTCATGCATGAGAACCGTTCCTTCCATGAACGCTGCTTCCGGTGCTTCAGCTGCGAGCGCTCTCTGGCCGATGAGTCCTTCATCCAGCAGGGCGGCGCTCTGATCTGCAGCGACTGCTACTGCAGCCAGTTCTCCTCCAAGTGTGCAGCCTGCAGCCAACCAGTGATGCCAGGTAGAGATTTACCAGTTCTCCCAGTTCAGAGACGCGTTCCTGACTTGTGACTCAGCAGTTCATGGTCCCGCCCTGCTTTCAGTGGAACTGGAGGAGGAAACCAGACGGGTTTGCTCCAGTGAAAGCATCTGGAAATGGTTTCAGTTCTGGGCTCTGTGAGCAGACCAGCTTGGTTCTGTTAGGTTCTATTGGACCCGTTTCATTTCTGAGCTCCTCCAAAAGCAGCATCACCTTCTGGCCTGTGGAGGTCGGTGACCTGCAGCACGGTGGCGTGTCTTTGGTCTGGTTCTGGTGAATTAAATGGACCAGTGGCAGAACGTGGTGAGGAGCTGATCTATCCAGGTGTTCTGGATCAGTGACACCCGTAGAAGATCCAGGTCCAAACAATGACCTGCTGCCTCTCAGCTCCAGGGATCAGAAGACTGTCAGGGTTCTTCTTTCTGTTTTGGTTGATTTTTTTTTTAGCCTGAGCAACATAAATAAACTCAAAGATGTGTCCTACCATGACTATGAAGCTGATTACAGTGAGAAATTAGTCCCTAACGATGTAGGGGCAGCGATAGCCACGCTAACTATGTAGGGGCAGCGATAGCCACGCTAACTATGTAGGGGCAGCGATAGCCACGCTAACTATGTAGGGGCAGCGATAGCCACCCTAACTATGTAGGGGCAGCGATAGCCACCCTAACTATGTAGGGGCAGCGATAGCCACGCTAACTATGTAGGGGCAGCGATAGCCACGCTAACTATGTAGAGGCAGCGATAGCCACGCTAACTATGTAGGGGCAGCGATAGCCACGCTAACTATGTAGGGGCAGCGATAGCCACGCTAACTATGTAGGGGCAGCGATAGCCACGCTAACTATGTAGGGGCAGCGACAGCCACGCTAACTATGTAGGGGCAGCGACAGCCACGCTAACTATGTAGGGCCAGCGACAGCCACGCTAACTATGTAGGGCCAGCGACAGCCACGCTAACTATGTAGGGGCAGCGACAGCCACGCTAACTATGTAGGGGCAGCGATAGCCACGCTAACTATGTAGGGGCAGCGATAGCCACGCTAACTCTGTAGGGGCAGCGATAGCCACGCTAACTATGTAGGGGCAGCGATAGCCACGCTAACTATGTAGGGGCAGCGATAGCCACGCTAACTATGTAGGGGCAGCGATAGCCACGCTAACTATGTAGGGGCGGCAGCGATAGCCACGCTAACTCTGTAGGGGCAGCGATAGCCACGCTAACTCTGTAGGGGCAGCGATAGCCACGCTAACTATGTAGGGGCAGCGATAGCCACGCTAACTCTGTAGGGGCAGCGATAGCCACGCTAACTATGTAGAGCTAGCGATAGCCACGCTAACTATGTAGGGGCAGCGATAGCCACCCTAACTATGTAGGGGCAGCGATAGCCACGCTAACTATGTAGAGGCAGCGATAGCCACGCTAACTATGTAGGGGCAGCGATAGCCACGCTAACTATGTAGGGGCAGCGATAGCCACGCTAACTATGTAGGGGCAGCGATAGCCACGCTAACTATGTAGGGGCAGCGATAGCCACGCTAACTCTGTAGGGGCAGCGATAGCCACGTTAACTCTGTAGGGGCAGCTATAGCCACGCTAACTATGTAGGGGCAGCGATAGCCACGCTAACTCTGTAGGGGCAGCGATAGACACGCTAACTATGTAGGGGCAGCGATAGCCACGCTAACTATGTAGAGCTAGCGATAGCCACGCTAACTATGTAGGGGCAGCGATAGCCACCCTAACTATGTAGGGGCAGCGATAGCCACGCTAACTATGTAGGGACAGCGATAGCCACGCTAACTATGTAGAGGCAGCGATAGCCACGCTAACTATGTAGGGGCAGCGATAGCCACGCTAACTCTGTAGGGGCAGCGATAGCCACGCTAACTATGTAGGGGCAGCGATAGCCACGCTAACTATGTAGGGGCAGCGATAGCCACGCTAACTATGTAGGGGCAGCGATAGCCACGCTAACTATGTAGGGGCAGCAATAGCCACGCTAACTATGTAGGGGCAGCGATAGCCACGCTAACTATGTAGGGGCAGCGATAGACACGCTAACTATGTAGGGGCAGCGATAGCCACGCTAACTATGTAGGGGCAGCGATAGACACCCTAACTATGTAGGGGCAGCGATAGCCACCCTAACTATGTAGGGGCAGCGATAGCCACGCTAACTATGTAGGGGCAGCGATAGCCACGCTAACTATGTAGAGGCAGCGATAGCCACGCTAACTATGTAGGGGCAGCGATAGCCACGCTAACTATGTAGGGGCAGCGATAGCCACGCTAACTATGTAGGGGCAGCGATAGCCACGCTAACTATGTAGGGGCAGCGACAGCCACGCTAACTATGTAGGGGCAGCGACAGCCACGCTAACTATGTAGGGCCAGCGACAGCCACGCTAACTATGTAGGGCCAGCGACAGCCACGCTAACTATGTAGGGGCAGCGATAGCCACGCTAACTATGTAGGGGCAGCGATAGCCACGCTAACTATGTAGGGGCAGCGATAGCCACGCTAACTATGTAGGGGCAGCGATAGCCACGCTAACTCTGTAGGGGCAGCGATAGCCACGCTAACTATGTAGGGGCAGCGATAGCCACGCTAACTATGTAGGGGCAGCGATAGCCACGCTAACTATGTAGGGGCAGCGATAGCCACGCTAACTATGTAGGGGCGGCAGCGATAGCCACGCTAACTCTGTAGGGGCAGCGATAGCCACGCTAACTCTGTAGGGGCAGCGATAGCCACGCTAACTATGTAGGGGCAGCGATAGCCACGCTAACTCTGTAGGGGCAGCGATAGCCACGCTAACTATGTAGAGCTAGCGATAGCCACGCTAACTATGTAGGGGCAGCGATAGCCACCCTAACTATGTAGGGGCAGCGATAGCCACGCTAACTATGTAGAGGCAGCGATAGCCACGCTAACTATGTAGGGGCAGCGATAGCCACGCTAACTATGTAGGGGCAGCGATAGCCACGCTAACTATGTAGGGGCAGCGATAGCCACGCTAACTATGTAGGGGCAGCGATAGCCACGCTAACTCTGTAGGGGCAGCGATAGCCACGTTAACTCTGTAGGGGCAGCTATAGCCACGCTAACTATGTAGGGGCAGCGATAGCCACGCTAACTCTGTAGGGGCAGCGATAGACACGCTAACTATGTAGGGGCAGCGATAGCCACGCTAACTATGTAGAGCTAGCGATAGCCACGCTAACTATGTAGGGGCAGCGATAGCCACCCTAACTATGTAGGGGCAGCGATAGCCACGCTAACTATGTAGGGACAGCGATAGCCACGCTAACTATGTAGAGGCAGCGATAGCCACGCTAACTATGTAGGGGCAGCGATAGCCACGCTAACTCTGTAGGGGCAGCGATAGCCACGCTAACTATGTAGGGGCAGCGATAGCCACGCTAACTATGTAGGGGCAGCGATAGCCACGCTAACTATGTAGGGGCAGCGATAGCCACGCTAACTATGTAGGGGCAGCGATAGCCACGCTAACTATGTAGGGGCAGCGATAGCCACGCTAACTATGTAGGGGCAGCGATAGACACGCTAACTATGTAGGGGCAGCGATAGCCACGCTAACTATGTAGGGGCAGCGATAGCCACGCTAACTATGTAGGGGCAGCGATAGCCACGCTAACTATGTAGAGCTAGCGATAGCCACGCTAACTATGTAGGGGCAGCGATAGCCACCCTAACTATGTAGGGGCAGCGATAGCCACGCTAACTATGTAGGGGCAGCGATAGCCACGCTAACTATGTAGAGGCAGCGATAGCCACGCTAACTATGTAGGGGCAGCGATAGCCACGCTAACTATGTAGGGGCAGCGATAGCCACGCTAACTATGTAGGGGCAGCGATAGCCACGCTAACTATGTAGGGGCAGCGACAGCCACGCTAACTATGTAGGGGCAGCGACAGCCACGCTAACTATGTAGGGGCAGCGACAGCCACGCTAACTATGTAGGGGCAGCGACAGCCACGCTAACTATGTAGGGCCAGCGACAGCCACGCTAACTATGTAGGGCCAGCGACAGCCACGCTAACTATGTAGGGGCAGCGATAGCCACGCTAACTATGTAGGGGCAGCGATAGCCACGCTAACTATGTAGGGGCAGCGATAGCCACGCTAACTATGTAGGGGCAGCGATAGCCACGCTAACTATGTAGGGGCAGCGATAGCCACGCTAACTCTGTAGGGGCAGCGATAGCCACGCTAACTATGTAGGGGCAGCGATAGCCACGCTAACTATGTAGGGGCAGCGATAGCCACGCTAACTATGTAGGGGCAGCGATAGCCACGCTAACTATGTAGGGGCGGCAGCGATAGCCACGCTAACTCTGTAGGGGCAGCGATAGCCACGCTAACTCTGTAGGGGCAGCGATAGCCACGCTAACTATGTAGGGGCAGCGATAGCCACGCTAACTCTGTAGGGGCAGCGATAGCCACGCTAACTATGTAGAGCTAGCGATAGCCACGCTAACTATGTAGGGGCAGCGATAGCCACCCTAACTATGTAGGGGCAGCGATAGCCACGCTAACTATGTAGAGGCAGCGATAGCCACGCTAACTATGTAGGGGCAGCGATAGCCACGCTAACTATGTAGGGGCAGCGATAGCCACGCTAACTATGTAGGGGCAGCGATAGCCACGCTAACTATGTAGGGGCAGCGATAGCCACGCTAACTCTGTAGGGGCAGCGATAGCCACGTTAACTCTGTAGGGGCAGCTATAGCCACGCTAACTATGTAGGGGCAGCGATAGCCACGCTAACTCTGTAGGGGCAGCGATAGACACGCTAACTATGTAGGGGCAGCGATAGCCACGCTAACTATGTAGAGCTAGCGATAGCCACGCTAACTATGTAGGGGCAGCGATAGCCACCCTAACTATGTAGGGGCAGCGATAGCCACGCTAACTATGTAGGGACAGCGATAGCCACGCTAACTATGTAGAGGCAGCGATAGCCACGCTAACTATGTAGGGGCAGCGATAGCCACGCTAACTCTGTAGGGGCAGCGATAGCCACGCTAACTATGTAGGGGCAGCGATAGCCACGCTAACTATGTAGGGGCAGCGATAGCCACGCTAACTATGTAGGGGCAGCGATAGCCACGCTAACTATGTAGGGGCAGCGATAGCCACGCTAACTATGTAGGGGCAGCGATAGACACGCTAACTATGTAGGGGCAGCGACAGCCACGCTAACTATGTAGGGGCAGCGATAGCCACGCTAACTATGTAGGGGCAGCGATAGCCACGCTAACTATGTAGGGGCAGCGATAGCCATGCCAGTCCAGCTCCGCTCCCATCAACAGGGCAGGAACTTGGACCTGAACATCTCTGCTTCTGCTGCTTTCTCCAAAAGGATCCAGGATGCTGGAGTACGAGGGCTCTGCGTGGCATGAAGACTGCTTCCTGTGTCACGTCTGCAAGAAGCCCATTGCAGCCGACGCCTTCATCCCTGATGACAGCAACTTCTTCTGCGTGTTGTGCTACGAGCAGAGGGTTGCTCCACGCTGCAGCCTCTGCAGAAAGGTGGTTCTGATCTGGTCCCCATCAGAAGACAAGATGTTTCAGAGTTCCTCTAATCAGCTTCTGTCAGTCCTTCTGGGTCTGCTGGTGTCCACTAGTTGTCTCCAGCACGTCTGCCATCACAGAGAAGCTGACTGCTCCTCTGACCAGAACATCAAACATCAGGCCTCCTCTGAAGGTCCAGATTGGAGGCCGCTCTCTGGGACTCATCCAGCCTCCATGACGGTCTGAGAACCGTCATGGAGGCTGGAGGCCACCGTAGGACCAGATCAAGCTCAGAATCAAATGTTTGCAGAGATTCTTGGATGAATTTTTAAACAGAAACAAGCTGATGAGATCGAACCAGAAACATGTTGGCTTCTTCTGATCAGCTGGAACAAAAACCAGCAGCTTTACGTTAATGGAGCCAAAGAGCCGTGAGGTTTATTCTGAAACGCTTTTTATTGTTTTACTGAAAAGTTTTTTTTCAACTAATATGAATCTTTAACACTTTTTCAGCTTGTGTAGGGGCGGGGCTTAAACAAATGAACAAAATACTCCCAGCTGTTGCATTCAGGGACCGTGGGAATTAGAGATGATTTAAAGTACAACCCAGAACCAAATAAGGCAACATCCCCAAGTTTCCGTCAACTTGTTGCTTCGTTTGGATTCGCCCTTTTATGGTGGAAGTTTAGAATAGTGAGATTTGCAGAGAAAGGAGGAGTTGATGGGTTTGAACTTCTCTGTACGTCCGTTTCACCCACTGAACTATCGTTATTCATCTATGACCATGGAAACTCTGTTTGCATCTATGACCTGTTAAATCACCGCAGACGTTTTACTTTTATGTATAAATAATGATCCATTGATTATTCCTGCTGACCGGACTTTTTCTTTAATCCGGTTTCTGTGGCAGAACCTCTGCAGATCAGTGGGTCTTCAAAACCACCGATTGCTTTTAAACAGCCTGGGGTTCTGTTGGACTCCAGTCTGGTTCTTCTGCTTCACTTTGAGGCGACAGGAAACGCCTGTTGACTGAAAAAGCTGCACAGATTCATCGTTCTGGTTCCTCCATCAGGTTTGTGTCGTGGGGAGACAGAAACCGATGGAATAAAGACAGAATCAGTGAAGCAGCGGAATCAGACTACAGACCTGGAGCTCCGGTGCTTCGACTCGCCTGATGCCCAGAATGAGGTCGTTAGCGACGCCATGTTTCCCGTTTCTGCAGGTTTGATTCAGGAGTGTTGCCTTCAAGACTCTTCTAATTCCCACAGTTCCTGAATGCAGCAGCTGGGAATGTTTTGTTCTAAAATGTCAGTCATAATTTAACACCCCATCCAAGCCTTTTTTCCTTTAAGTTAAAATATTTTTTCTTTCAAAATCATTTTTCAGTTTTATTTTAATTTTTTTGTTTAAAAAATGTTCCTGATCAAACCTCCAGGCTGATCCTGCCTGAGGTTTGGTTCTGACCCGGTTCTGGTTCTGCAGGCTGTGACCAAAGGAGGCGTGAAGTTCCAGGAGGAGGTTTGGCATAAAGACTGCTTCCTGTGCTGCGGCTGCAGAGCTCCGCTGGCCGGACAGTCCTTCACGTCTCAGGGGGACAGTCCTTACTGCGTCCGGTGTTTCAGCAACCTCTACGCCAACAAGTGCGCCGGCTGCAACACGCCCATCACAGGTCAGTCAACCCGACGCCCCGCCGGCGAACCCCCTCCACTCAGTGCGTGCCCGGCTGCACGTCACGCGTGTCGGTTTGAAGAGCGTGACTGTGGGAAACATTCCTTTGTTAGCATGTGTGCAGTCAGTCAGTCAGTCAGTCAGTCAGTCAGTCAGTGAGGATGAGTATGATGAGGAAGAGGAAGCAGGTTCATCCAATCAGAACCTCCAGGCTCGGGTCTCCTGCAGTCTAACAGCTTTTATTCCAGGATGGTTCTGGATTTAGCTCCATCCATCTGACCAGCTTCCTGTCCCACAGCATGATGCAGCCACCTCCTTGTTTCACTGTGTGGAGGCTGTAGCTTTGCTTTGGTCTTCTCCTGTCATGCTTTTCGTTTTCCGAACCGTTTCTGTGAAACTGAAACTCCAACAAGTCGCCGTCCCACCTGAGCGTTGGATCTCTGCGGCTCCTCCTGAGTGGCTGCCTCTCTGCTTACCGCTGTCCCCGTCCAGCCTGTCGGTCCAGGTGGACGTCCATGTCCTGGTGGGTCGGATGATGGGTGGATGTTCTTCACGTTTTCTCTCCGATTGATCATGTTTGGTTTTACGGGAAGATCTATGTGACATAGATCTATAAGTTTTGATCTATGTGTGTCTCCACGCTGCAGGGTTCGGCGACGGGAAGTACGTCTCCTTTGAGGAGCGCCAGTGGCACCAGCCGTGCTTCAAGTGTTCCCGCTGCTCCGTGTCGTTGGTGGGCTCCGGGTTCTTCCCGGACCGGGACCAGATTCTGTGCAAAGACTGCAACGGCGACGACTGATGATCCGCAGGCAGCAGAACCTCAGCCCGGCGCCGCCGTGTTAGCTCTGCAGGTCCGAAGCAGCCTGCAGAACCAGAATCATTAAAGGTGTGATAAATCCAGAACCGGTACCGTGATTTTGTTAACCAATCATCTGATCGGGTTCTGGTGATTATTTTTATACCAGACTCCTAAAACCCAGCAGCCTCTGCAGCCCAAACAGAACCAGAACCATGGCTGCTTCCAGCATCATGGTTCTGATGGGTCCGGTCCACCATCAGTCCGGTAAGGAAGCAGGTCGGCTTCTTTAGCCTTCATGAGCCTAAAGATCCAACTGTTTCCTGTCAGATGATCACCGCAGGACCTCAGAAGGTTCCTGCTGGAGGTTCTGTTGAACCAAGAGGAGCCGCTGCTGAGGAGGTCCATCTGATCGGAATGATTCTGGATTCTGGTCCATGTCAGGAACACCCTGGGCTTCTCCAGGAGAACATCTGGGCTGGTTCTGCTTCCTCCATCATCACTAATTCACACAGTTTCTGCTCTCAGCAGCAGAGTTAGCAGTCGATCAGAGTTCACCGAGTAACCATGGCGACAGGAAACTATCAGGAGGTCAGAATGGAAGAGAAAGATTCCTCCAAACATTTTCAATAAGATGATGATGTAATGACGTTAGTTCAGATCTAGCTTCATAGTTCTGTCCAGGTTAGTCTAGTTTCAATCATAGTTTTAGTCCTGAACTGTTTTTAAATCTGATTTTAGTCTCAGTAAGTCTTACCTTCAGTAACGCTAGAGGAACCGGGCTGGAGCGGTTCTGTTCTGTGGGACGGCGGAGGTCCGCTTCATGTAGATACATGTCGGTCAGAGAGGATGAAGAAATGAGCTCCTAGATTCATGGTTTATAGATCTATGTTTATAGATCTAACAGTCTAATAGTTGATTGCATGAAACTCTGGTGGCTCCATCTGGGCCCAGTGATGGCCCCGCTACGCCCCCTGCTGGTGGATTCAGCAGACCCATGGACGGAACTAGAACTTTAAACCTGGTTCTGACCAGGCCAAGGTCTCTGGGTCCGTTGCCATAGTAACCGGCTCAGGCTCAGAACTGGCGGCGTCTTTGCTGGGTTTTTACCGACAGAACCAGATGTTTGTTCTGATGACTTCCTGTCCGGGTTCCCATGACTCCTCCTCAGATGTTTGACCTCACTGGGCCCCAGGAGGAAGCTGCTGCTTCGTCATCATCAGCGTAGGCCCCACCTCCAGACCGAGATGAAGATGTCTTCAGACCATCATCATCATCAGGATGCAGGCTGCTGCTGGACACAGAACCGACCCTGATGATGAATCCTCCACTAATCAAGCCGTGCACTTCAGAACCTCATGATGGACAGCTCCAGGTTTCTGCTGTGGAGTCCTGATCCGGTCCAGAACCGATCCTTCCCCAGAACCGATCCTTCCCCTGATCCGATCCTTCCCCAGAACCGGTCCTTCCCCAGAACCGGTCCTTCCCCAGAACCGGTCCTACCCCAGAACCGATCCTTCCCCAGAACCGATCCTACCCCAGAACCGGTCCTTCCCCTGATCCGATCCTTCCCCTGATCCGATCCTTCCCCAGAACCGGTCCTTTCCCAGAACCGGTCCTTCCCCAGAACCGATCCTTCCCCAGAACCGGTCCTTCCCCAGAACCGATCCTTCCCCAGAACCGGTCCTACCCCAGAACCGATCCTTCCCCAGAACCGATCCTTCCCCTGATCCGATCCTTCCCCAGATCCGATCCTTTCCCAGAACCGACCCTGATGATGAATCCTCCACTAATCAAGCCGTGCACTTCAGAACCTCATGATGGACAGCTCCAGGTTTCTGCTGTGGAGTCCTGATCCGGTCCAGAACCGGTCCTTCCCCAGAACCGGTCCTTCCCCAGAACCGGTCCTTCCCCAGAACCGGTCCTACCCCAGAACCGATCCTTCCCCAGAACCGATCCTTCCCCTGATCCGATCCTTTCCCAGAACCGACCCTGATGATGAATCCTCCACTAATCAAGCCGTGCACTTCAGAACCTCATGATGGACAGCTCCAGGTTTCTGCTGTGGAGTCCTGATCCGGTCCAGAACCGGTCCTTCCCCAGAACCGATCCTTCCCCTGATCCGATCCTTCCCCAGAACCAGTCCTTCCCCAGAACCGGTCCTTCCCCAGAACCGGTCCTACCCCAGAATCGATCCTTCCCCAGAACCGATCCTTCCCCAGAACCGGTCCTACCCCAGAACCGGTCCTTCCCCAGAACCGATCCTTCCCCTGATCCGATCCTTCCCCCGAAACCGATCCTTCCCCAGAACCGGTCCTACCCCAGAACCGGTCCTTCCCCAGAACCGACCCTGATGATGAATCCTCTACTAATCAAGCCGTGCAGTTCAGAACCTCATGATGGACACCTCCAGGTTTCTGCTGTGGAGTCCTGATCCGGTCCAGAACCGATCTGGCCCTGAACTGATCTATCCCCAGAACCGGTCCAGCCGGGAACATAATCTATTAATATAGTACAAATTTAAAACACATCATATCAAAGTATTAAAATTAAACCCAGTAATACTTGAAACAAAACAATATTTTTTTCATAATATTCAAAGCAAAAGTAACGAATATCAGAGCAGGAAGGGTTCGTTATATATGTGGACTTAGAAATAGCTGAAATCTGCCTTTATTAAAGTTTCATAAATCAAAGAAAGGTTTCAGAAATCTGAATTATTCTACAACTAATTTAGAATAATCTATTCCAGATTTATGATGAATTAGATTAAAGATCATGAATGTAGGGAAGAATTAGGTGGAATCGCCCTTTATTCATTATAAATTCGCCATAAATTAGATTTAATCTCTAAGCAGTTCTGCAGAAATCAGAGACAATATTTAATATTTAGTAACCTGAGACAGACTCTCCCTCCATGTTCTGTTTCTTTATGGCCGCAGTGAACCTGACTTTAAAACCTACTGAATGTAAGCTAGATACTGTATTAGGTAACTAGAATAGGATCTACATATTTACACAGTCTGCTTTTCCACCTGCTGTGGAGATCTGACTAACTGAACTGATTAAAAGACCAGAATGTTGGAAACGTCTAAAAACACAGATCAGAGCTCCTTAAGGAGCGAAGCTGGAAAACACAGCGATGATCAGCAGAAGCAGGATTTAATCACCTGAGCTGAACCCTGTAAGTCACTATATTTAGGTCCATCGCAGATTTCACCATCAAGGTTTTTATACACGCATTAATACAGGCTTTCTACAGTCACTACATAGTCTAGGCTTTTTAACCATCTTAACAATCCAGATATTTAAATAGTAAAAAACAGGAAATAACAGTTAATAAACTTCACCTCTAAAATGTAGAAGAGGAAAAACAACAAACACTGTGTGCAGAATTATTAAACAAATGATTATTTCCACCACATCATCCTTTTCATACATGTTGTCCTCCTCCAAGCTGTATAGGCTCTCCGTAATGAGAAGGGGCGTGGCCTAATGACATCAACACCCTATATAAGGTGTGCTTAATTATTAGGCAACTTCCTTTACTTTGGCAGAATGTGTCAGAAAAGAGATTTACAGACTCTGAAAAGTCAAATATTGTCAGATGTCTTTCAGAGGAGAGCAGCAGTTTGGAAATGCCCAAGCTGTTGAAGCGGGATCATCATCGCAATATCAAGTTGTTCATGGCAAATAGCGTGTTGAAAAAAGAAGATGCAAAATGACTCGCCATGAATTGAGAAGGATGAAGCGTGAAGCTGCCAGGAAGCCATTAGCCACCAGTTGTTCCATATTTCAGAGCTGCAACATGTCTGGAGCGCCGAGAAGAACAAGGTGCTCAACCCTCAGGGACCTGGCCAAGGTAAGGAACGCTGAAAAAAGGCCACCTTTGAACAAGACGCACAAGACAAAACGTCAAGATTGGGCCAAGAAATCTCTGCAGACTGATTCCTCCAAGGTGTTTGGGTCTGATGGAATGAGAGAGAGTCTAGATGGGCCAGATGGATGGATGGGCACCAGGCTGGATCAGTAAAGGGCAGCGAGTTCCTTATCCACTCAGACGCCAGCAAGGTGGAGGTGGGGTAATGCTATGGGCTGCTATCATCAAAGATGAGCTTGTGGGACCTTTTCAGGTTGATGATGGAGTCAAGACTCCATCATCAACTCCCAGACCTACTGCCAGTTTCTGGAAGACGCCTTCTTCAAACAGCGGAACAAGAAGAAGTCGCCATCATTCCAGAAACACCTGATATTCCTGCAGGACGATGCTCCGCCACACGCATCAGAATACACCACAGCGTGGCGGCCAGAAACACCTGATATTCCTGCAGGACGATGCTCCGCCACACGCATCAGAATACACCACAGCGTGGCGGCCAGAAACACCTGATATTCCTGCAGGACGATGCTCCGCCACACGCATCAGAATACACCACAGCGTGGCGGCCAGAAACACCTGATATTCCTGCAGGACGATGCTCCGTCACACGCATCAGAATACACCACAGCGTGGCGGCCAGAAACACCTGATATTCCTGCAGGACGATGCTCCGCCACACGCATCAGAATACACCACAGCGTGGCGGCCAGAAACACCTGATATTCCTGCAGGACGATGCTCCGTCACACGCATCAGAATACACCACAGCGTGGCGGCCAGAAAAAGGCTAAAAGGAGAAAATAATGACATGGCCGCCTTGGTCACCTGATCTGAACCCCATGGAGAACCTGTGGTCCTTCATGAAAGGTGAGATCTACAGGGAGGCTGTGGAGGCTGCTGCACGCCATGAGGATCGCACACAGATCAAGACTCTGACAGAATCTATGGATGGAGGATTTAGAGCGTCATGCTGGAGAAAGGAGGCTAGATTGGTCACTGGTTTGGTTTTTATTTATTTGAATGTTGCAAATGTTTATTTCTGAATTGTTGTCATATTGTTTTACCTGGTGAAAATAAACAAGATGGGTATAAATTTGTTTTTTATTACGTTGCCTAATGATTCTGCACAGTAATATTTACCTGCTCACACAGACATCCTCATTAAATGGCCAAATCTAAAAATAAAACTCATCAACTTCCAGATATATGAAACTTTGATATTAAGGAGTCTTTGGGGTTGATTGAGAACACATGTGGTCCAATAATAAAAATAATCCTCAAAAATATAACTTGCCTAATAATTCTGGTGCAGATCAAGTATCTGCATAGTAGAAAACTTTAAACGATGGAGGACCTCTCAGAAATAAACAGGACTGTTCTACCTGCTGTCATCTGGTCTTTGGATGTGAGCCGATAATTAATCCAGTTTTTGCATCTGTTGGTGGCAAAGATTTGGGGATAAAATGAGAGCGACGTCCTTCAGCTGAGAACAAAGAGGAATATTTTGATAAGGCTGGAGCCATGGAGGCCTCCTCATCTGCTAACGTGTTTGATGTGATGATTTAATGATGTGTCAGACTGCAGATTCATTAAATGCCTTTTTAACTGTTAATCGTAGCCACATCCTGAGGTGAGCAGCTGCTTTCTGTAACTCTCAGCAACTTCCTGATCTCAGTTAGATCAGAGTTTCTATCAGAATCTGTTCTCATGTCTCCTGGTTATTTAATATATTTAAGGTATAAAGTGTTATTTAAAGAGTTTTTACCGAGTGATTTCCTTTCAGGGAAAAGAACCGGAGTGAGAAAGTTCCAAGGTGAACATAGAGCCTCTCTTTAACACCTTCCATACTTTCAGAACCAGCAGAGACCCGAACGCCTGGATCCAGATCAGATTCCATCATCTCTGGCGCCACCTGCTGGTTAACAGCTTCTACCACTTTGTTCTTCTTTCAAAGCTGTTCATGTATAAAACATCAGCCTGACTGATGGACAGAACTTTAAAATAACAGGATGGAAGAGGAGATGGTGGGAAACGTGTGGAGAGCCTGGTACCGACCCAGACGGTCCGGTTCTGGTATCGCTGCCGTTTGTTTGTGTTCCTGTTAGCTTGGACATTCCTGCCAGACAAGAATCCGCCCCGAGGCAGGAAGAAAAACACTGATAACATCTGGAAAAGCCCAAACTCCCTTTGGACCGGAAGGCTCAGAACCAGAACCAGAACCAGCAGAAATGTGTTTCACACTTTTATTGGTTTTCTGAAAAACAAACGGCTCATAAATGTGACGCTAAACAATAAATACAGACCAGGAGGCCTGATGAAACAGTGGTTCTGATCCAGCGGGTCCAGACAGAACCGGGATACAAGGCGGGAATGTTTAGAGGACAACAACAGGCATCAAAGTCCAGGAGTTTGTGGGTCTAACGGAGAGTTCTGGTTCCTCAGGTGGAATAATCCTGCAGGACAGAAACCGGACCGGATCAGGAAACCAGAACTTCTGCTGTGTCTTAAAGGTGCGTCTGGATACTCACAGCTCTGGGCTTCTTGTTGACCTTCATGTCAAACCTGCAAAGAACACAAAGTGACCCGATTAGATGTTTCCACCGGACCAGCAGGAGGTTGCTGATGGGGAGACGATGGAGCCACGACAGAACCATGAAGAACCAAACGTTCAAGAGCAGGAAGATCTGATGAAGGCAGGCATGCATCTGCAACCAGAGGAGGAAACATGCAGAGAGCAGAGCAGGCGGCGTCCAGCAGAGCAAACGGAGAGCAGGCAGG
This sequence comes from Cyprinodon diabolis, assembly GCA_030533445.1. NCBI lineage: Eukaryota > Metazoa > Chordata > Actinopteri > Cyprinodontiformes > Cyprinodontidae > Cyprinodon > Cyprinodon diabolis. Next base: position 43,429,029 of record CM060074.1, on the reverse strand, counting down.
AAGTGGAAGAAAAATCCAGACTTACTCAAAGTCATAATCAAACATGGCGGAAGGGCTGAGGGGGCGGCGTTATGGGAGAAGAGAGCAGCAGCTGTTAGTGGATCGCAGACACCGAGGTCCTCACAGCATCACAGAGCAGAGGGGCCCTCAGAGGGGCCCCCACCGTTCTATGGAGGGAACACGTTCCCCCACCAGAACCATGCAGAAAAGTTCTGCTTTGTTTAGATCTTTTAAAATCCATAAAATTTGTTCGACTTTACAAATCTTGGACCTGGAACCACTCCAGAACCTTCATTAGACCCAGCAGAACCTCAGACCTGTCCCTGGAAGTTCCCCTACAGCTGAGGCACGTCCGACCCAGTCTGGGTTCTGGAGCATAGAGGAACCGGGTCTGAGGAACCGGACCTCCACCCTAAACGTCCTTCTACAGACCAGAGATCCAGAACCAGATCTGGACCCCATGGTAGCTTCCAGAACCACGGAGTGGACCAGGAGGAAAGGTTCAGCAGGAACCGGACCACAGAGGAAGTTCTGGTTCCAGAACCCGGTTTGAAAGGATCTACTGGAACCGGCTCCAGGTTTCCTGCTACCTGGACCCATTGGGCCTGACAGAACCGTACCTGTGTCTGTTCTTGTTCTTCCTCTTCTTGTTGGGGTTGCCATGGTGACTGCTGGATGATGAGGAGGAAGCAGCTTTCTGAGGCTTCAGGTCCTGCAGCGCCGAGTCCATGTCCTCCGTGTCCTCCTGACTCGGTTCGTTCTCCTGGTTCTGAAGATCCGGAGAGGCGTCGCTCTCCGTCCCGCTCCCGGCTTCACCTGAGGTCATCGGAGAGAAGATCAGAACGCGCAGGAAAACATCATCCGGCGGCGTCGCAGTTCCAGCCTACTCACGCTTTTCGTTCATGTGGTCGGGGATCCCTCCGAGCGCGCAGACCGCCTGCCAACCAGAACACAGCCGTGTGATGAGTGGGCCGGAGTTCTGTCAGCTCAGCATACACCGTCAGGCCAGCATACCCTCAGTAATACGCCACAGTGAGCATCATCTGCCTCCGCGCTCCTCACAGCCGTTTTATGGATAAAAAAGTCCTTCACTACGTCCATAGTAGGGGAGCAGGAAAACCATTTAGGCAATTTATGGTGATTCTGTCTGCCTGACATGTCCACCATTTAGTTCCTAGTATCGATTCTTTAAGCTAAACATTTCTACCTAAAACTGAGGGGAAACGGGCTCAGTCTGGCAGGTGGCGCTGTGGAGCCCTTTAGCTGAGCGGCGCAGCAACGAATGGCGCTCACGGTGGACGACGGGGACCGACTCAGAAACACGGAAACCAAAAGAACCGAACGCTGAATTTCATCTGATGAACATTTACAGAAGTTACTTTTTTATCTGTTTAATTTTGATAACAGGAAAGATATTTCCATATAGTGATAATATTGGATCGTGACACCCAAGCTAATACTCACCACTATCCACGACACACATTAAAAAAGTGCAATGAGGTCCGTTTGACGAGGATCTTATTAAAGAATGAATGGGATTCTTTATTTAACAGAGAATTTAATATTCATAAGGAGATTCTACAACTCAGCGACAGGATAGGAGATTTATTAACTTTTAGTTTGTTTAATACGAGCCACATGCAGATTGTTTTATTCTTATTTATTCTTACAGTACATGAAGAACTACTGAGATTATTTTCAGATTACGCATCAATAGATTCATTTATTCCATGGGGGAAAAGGAATCACTTAGGATTAGGATTAACTGGATGATAAAAACCTACAGGCTATGGGACTGATAGCCGCTAATAACGACCACGCGTATCACTGTGGGTACCCTGAGCTGAAAGAACATCAGAGCAGAACAGGAAGAGGACTTACTGCCACTGATGTTACCGAGGACTTGCTGAACAGACGCTCCGCTTCCTTAAATTTACGGTTCCTTCTGTCAGTTTTACTGTTGGAGTTCCTGGTAAAAACAACAAGTTTTATTTCACTGGATTAAAAAGCTGCCGGTTCCACCAAGCCCAGACTAAAGAACGGCTTCGTTTCCCTCTTACTTCTGGTTGGTCAGGTATCTGTCCCATCCTCTGATGATGTTTCCGTACATCTGGGTGTCTTCCAGGTAGCTGCCCTCGAAAGCATAAATCTGTCTCTCCAGGTTCACCAGAGTCTCCTGTTGGGTTGAAGGAAACTGGAGGTCAGAGGTCAGAGTGAAGATCTGTAGTTTGACCCTAGTAGGTCAACGCAGGAAGTTTTAATGTCGAGATCAATTTTAAAGGAAACCTTCTTTAATCAATGGCCGTTTCTCACTATGTGTACTTGTGCTTTCTCGTGTCCTCGTGAAACGTCATCACCCTCAGCCCTAGTACTGTTCCAATTCACAAGAACAGCAGACTGAGAACGGACAAAGTCCCCGGATGCTGTTCTGGCCCCTCCCTCTTTACCCAGCATGCATCAGAGCAGAGTTGTCTGTTCTCCAGACTGACAGCTGTCCCAGCATGCACTGCTGCAGCAGCTTCCAGGTTAGCGCTCACAGAGCTCAGAGGATTAAGTTAAAAGTTCACTTTTCTGTTGTTCAATAAGTTTTAAGATCATTTGAGGTGAGAAAATTAAGCTTCACTATATGGAACATTTACTGATTTAAAGCATGATTCAAAAAAAGTTCAGCTGCTGAGAGGAGAGCTGCAACCAGTAGACCTCTGAGGCTAACCACAGCTGGGGCTAACGTTAGCCCTGGCTGCTGCAGACGGGCTAACGTTAGCCCTGGCTGCTGCAGACGGGCTAACGTTAGCCCTGGCTGCTGCAGACGGGCTAACGTTAGCCCTGGCTGCTGCAGACGGGCTAACGTTAGCCCTGGCTGCTGCAGACGGGCTAACTTCGGCCCTGGCTGCTGCAGACGGGCTAACGTTAGCCCTGGCTGCTGCAGACGGGCTAACTTCGGCCCTGGCTGCTGCAGACGGGCTAACTTCGGCCCTGGCGGCTGCAGACGGGCTAACTTTGGCCCTGGCGGCTGCAGACGGGCTAACGTTGGCCCTGGCGGCTGCAGACGGGCTAACGTTGGCCCTGGCTGCTGCAGACGGGCTAACTTTGGCCCTGGCGGCTGCAGACGGGCTAATGTCTGCGGCATCCAGACGTCGGCATCCAACCAGACTGTGACTGTTTGAAGGTTCACTGATGTAAGACGCTGCCATTTAATGATTTAAACGCAGAAGTAAGTTTTTAACAGCCATTCTAAAACCTACAGGCAGGATAAAGGAAATAAACTAAGGCTGATTGGACGATGGTTTTCTTTTCCCCTTACAGTCTGCTTTATAATTGGTTGACAAAAATGGATTTGTATTTAAGCAAATGATCAGTCTGAGCTCCTTCATGTTTCCTCTGGAATTTTCTTGGTTTAAATTTGGTGATCCACTGCAACTCGTGGCATTTATCAGCAGATGCCTTTTTTTATTTTTACCAAAACACCGTTTTAATTACTCTGGTTTTCCTGATGTGACAAAGAAATGACTAAAAAGCATAAATCTAGTTACATATAAGCTAGAAAGTGTTTTCCCCTGTATTTAGGGAATTACATGAGGTCAGTCAGCTTCTTTAGTTACTTTTAGCTCTTTAGTAAAAACTAGTATATCCGCCCTATCGCTTTTTGTTGATGGTTCATCATCTTAAGAAATAAATAAAATTATCAGCAATTTTACCTGGAAAAAAAGAAACCTTTGAAGAATGAAATTCTTAAATCTCCCAAAATACAAGGATTTGATTCATTACATTTCAATGACTTGAGTAACACCTTTAAAAAATGTCTCAAAACCCAAAAATCATTTTTCATTGTGAATATTTTTTAAAATTTGGTTGGTCTACATTTTCTACTCACTGATAATTACAGTGTTACAAAATTACCTTTAAAACTAGGAAAAATAAAGATGTTACCATCAGGAAAAAGTCCTTATTTATACAGACCTGGGTTGATATAAACATTATTTTTGTTTGCGACCCTTTTTGATTCTCATGGTATAATTATTAGTCCTTTCCTGTTACATACAAAGAATTAGACACGTAACTAAGGCTATCCCTAATGGTCTTTCTCTCCTGATCCGGAGACATTTCCAGTATAACCAAGAATAAAACATCTTCTAATGATAAATGGTTCTGACCTACTGGACTCAAAGTGCAACAACAAACAAATACGTAAATCTTTGTAAGAAAAGAGGATAAATCCAGGAGGAAAAGCATTTTGGGATAACATCTTATGGTTTTAGAAGAACTGTATCTTTAATAAGATAAAGGAGATTCCCATCAAAGTTCTACACATTGTGGATCCAACAAAATTATATTTTTCTAAATTCTCAGATAATGAAGAAAAATGCGTTTTATGGAACCAGAAACCTTATGTGATTTATTCTATAGATGTTTGGACTCTTCCTGAACAATATGTAACCTCTAAACTCAAAGCATAGATTGAATGTAAGACTGTAATACTGCATTTTACCGCTGGAGACATTAATGTTAGTTTATCACAAACCTGCTCATTTTTAATGGATCATTTCATAAACACAAATGTAAATATATATCAAAAAGTAAATAAAATCCCTTCCTTTTCGAAACAAACCAATACTTTTTCTAATGTTTTTAGTTTTTTGGATTTATTTTAGAGAACCTTTCTATTGTTCTGTATAATTTTTTGTAAAATGTTTTCTATATAAACGCCACAAAAAAAAAACGGGGGTTTGAATTATATCATCGCGAGATTTCAGCGATGCCGTTGGCGGCTGTACGCAGCGATGCTAACTGCTAAATGAGGCCTTTGATCTAATGTATCTCCAATGTTTCCAGACCAATTAGCGCGTTAGTCTGTATGTATCGATGCGGTCCATCAATGTTTCGTTCGTGCTGTAAAACATTAATTAATTCGATATAAATGGAAGGAAACAATAAACAGAGCTGCTAGCGGGAGCTAACGGCTACTATTAGCCTCCGTTAGCCTAGCATGCAGGCCTCAGATGGTGGCAGAAGAATCCGCTTCTACTCACCGCTAGCTCCTGTTTCCTCTTCACCAGCTCCGCCAGTTCCCTCCTGGTGTCTGGGATCTGCGGTGGGGTCGCCTTAGCGTGCATCGCCATGACGGATAAACCTTCTGGCTTAGATGCAGGCGGAGGAGGCAGAGGCAGGTAGCGGGCTGCTGTGGTCACTGCGGAGCAGGGTACCGATACATCCTGCAGGGGGCGCTCCAGACCGCAGCAGGACTGTTACCATGACAACAGCTGAAGCTCTTATAACGCGCCTACTAATTAGTTTGTGATCATTTTATGA
>CM060074.1:43406219-43416219 GCA_030533445.1 Cyprinodon diabolis | reverse complement strand
TCCATCCATCCATCCATTATCCATCCATCCAACCATCCATCATCCATCCATCCATCCATCATCCAACCATCCATCATCCATCCATCCATCCATCCATCATCCAACCATCCATCATCCAACCATCCATCATCCATCCATCCATCCATCCATCAATCATCCATCCATCCATCCATCCATCCATCCATCCATCCATCATCCATCCATCCATCCATCCATCATCCAACCATCCATCATCCATCGATCCATCTATCCATCCATCATCCATCCATCCATCCATCATCCAACCATCCATCATCCATCCATCCATCCATCCATCATCCATCCATCATCCAACCATCCATCATCCATCCATCCATCATCCATCCATCCATCCATCATCCAACCATCCATCATCCATCCATCCATCATCCATCCATCCATCCATCCATCCATCCATCCATCATCCATCCATCCATCCATCCATCCATCATCCAACCATCCATCATCCATCGATCCATCCATCCATCCATCATCCATCCATCCATCCATCCATCATCCAACCATCCATCATCCATCCATCCATCATCCATCCATCCATCCATCATCCAACCATCCATCATCCATCCATCCATCATCCATCCATCCATCCATCCATCCATCCATCCATCCATCATCCAACCATCCATCCATCATCCATCCATCCATCCATCCATCCATCCATCATCCAACCAACCATCCATCCATCCATCCATCATCCATCCATCCATCCATCCATCATCCAACCATCCATCATCCATCCATCCATCCATCATCCAACCATCCATCATCCATCCATCCATCCATCCATCATCCAACCATCCATCATCCAACCATCCATCATCCATCCATCCATCCATCCATCAATCATCCATCCATCCATCCATCCATCCATCCATCCATCCATCCATCATCCATCCATCCATCCATCCATCATCCAACCATCCATCATCCATCGATCCATCTATCCATCCATCCATCCATCCATCATCCATCCATCCATCCATCATCCAACCATCCATCATCCATCCATCAATCCATCCATCATCCATCCATCATCCAACCATCCATCATCCATCCATCCATCATCCATCCATCCATCCATCATCCAACCATCCATCATCCATCCATCCATCATCCATCATCCATCCATCCATCCATCCATCCATCCATCATCCAACCATCCATCATCCATCGATCCATCCATCCATCCATCCATCATCCATCCATCCATCCATCATCCATCCATCCATCCATCCATCATCCAACCATCCATCATCCATCCATCCATCATCCATCCATCCATCCATCATCCAACCATCCATCATCCATCCATCCATCATCCATCCATCCATCCATCCATCCATCCATCATCCAACCATCCATCCATCATCCATCCATCCATCCATCCATCCATCCATCATCCAACCAACCATCCATCCATCCATCCATCATCCATCCATCCATCCATCCATCCATCCATCCATCATCCAACCATCCATCCATCATCCATCCATCCATCCATCCATCCATCCATCCATCATCCAACCATCCATCCATCCATCCATCCATCCATCATCCAACCATCCATCCATCCATAATCCATCCATCCATCCATCATCCATCCATCCATCTAGGCCTGTCAGCCAATCAGATGGCAGCTTGTGTCTTACCGCAGCAAAGCTGCTGTTCTGGAGGAATGAGGTTAGATTGAGTTCTGGGCTCATTAGCTGCAGAGCTGTGGTCAGTCTGAAGATGGAGACGCAGAGGAAACCTGACGGCGTCTCTGCAGCTGCTCTGGAGTCTGACTCCTCCCTGCAGCCGCAGCCTGAACCTTCTGGGTGGTTTTTTATTCATGCTGCATATTTGATTTTATATCCTCTGCAGAGGCAAACATAAGGATGTTTACAGACTGCAGAGACATCAGACCTCTGAATATCTTCTGTTGTTATAACCATCATTGTGAGACATTAGAGGGGAGGAAGACTTTTCTCTGGTGAAGCTCAGGTGTTTGTTTCTGTTTTAAGCTGCAGGTGATACAATAAAACTCACAGAAGATGCTGTCCTAACCTCCCTGTAACAGAACAGAATCTGTTCATTAATGATCCAAACTTACTGCTTTCAGATGTAATAACATCATCCTCCCATCTTTAATGATCCATACCAGGATAAAAACTCTTCCCTTTGGATTCATGTCATTGGTATAAGTTCAACTTCATGTCTCTGCAGCTTCTGGGCTGCAGGTGGATTCTGGGAGAGGAGGACTTGTTTAAAATCAAGGGAGCTCAGAGATGATTAGACGAGAGCATCAGATACACCTGAACCGATTGAAAACAGGTTCCTGGCAGACGGATTAGAAGGATCTGCAGAGCACAACATCAGGAAACAATCAGAGGAACATCTGGGAGCAGCTTCAGTGATCTCTGGTCCTCAGACGGATCATCCACCAGCTCACAGAGCAGGAAAGAGTTTGGAGAACCTGATCTTTAGATTCCCAACCTTCTCCCCTCAGAGGAGGCAGCTTCTCTGGTTTCAGAGGCTTCTGGGATGGATCAGATGGATCAGGACCAGCCTGATGTCAGGAACCAGTCGAGCAGAGAATTTAGAGCAACATCTGCTGCCTTCTGGACCACATCTTCTCTAGTGATGTCATCAGTAGATGGCTGAGGAAGCGGAGCTGCTGGACTGAGCGGTCCCTACGGCTGGAGATAGAAGAAGCAGAGATCTCCACCAACTGGTTGGGAGGAGGAAGAGCTCCCAGTCCCTTTGTTCCTTGAATCAACAGGAATGATGGATTTATGGAGGGAAGCGAAGTGTTTGGGAAGCTGAACATCTCCCAGAGAGAGAGGATCATGCAGTAGCTCTAATTGGAGACGATGGATCTCGCTTTAATTGTCAGCAGCAGAGTTTGAGGCAGCAGGCGGCTGTCAGAGGCAGCAGGCGGCTGCAGCATGTTTACTGTCAGCAGGATCATTAAGCCGCCGTCTGGGATCCTCTCAGGATGATTAAACACTGAGCATTTCCTCGTCAGAAGGTACTTCCTGGTTTCAGTCGGCGGCTGCATGGAGTTAAATGAAAATAGCTTTAGGCTCTGATGGTTCATTTTCTGCTCAAACTCAGGCTGACGTTTTATCTGAGGCAGAAACATCTGCACACATGTGGCTTTGACCTTCATCACCACCAGAAGATCTTCCTCTGGTTCTTTCAAGGTGTTAAAAAAACAAAAACAAACCAGAATCTGTTCATCTGAGACTCAGAGCTGGAGATCAGGAGCAGCCGCTGCCTCCTGAGGCCCTCAGTGGATCTAAAGGAAGGCCTGCTTCCTGTCTCTCATTGCTCTCCGTGTTTCTGCAGCCGCCAAGAAAGCCCAGTGGCTGGAGAAGGAGGAGAAGGCGAGGAGGCTGAGGGAGAGCCAGCTGGAGGAGCGCAGGAGGAAACTGGAGGAGCAGAGGCTGAAGGCGGAGAAACGCCGAGCTCTGCTGGAGGAGAAGCAGAGACAGAAACTGGAGAAGAACAAGGTGAGGATCTACAGGCGGCGATTCAGGATGTGAAACTATTTTAATCTCCAGTAAGGCTTGGTTTTATTGGCTGATGGGGAAAATGGAATCAGTCAGACAGAAAAATGGGATTTTAGCTTCAGAGTATAAAACTCAGGAGAAAATTCAAAGACGGGAAGCTAAAAGGACCCAAACTGAGCCAATAATAATCAAATAGATTTTTCATATTCAATCAACAGACATCCAATTCAAAACATACACAACAAAAATAGTTGGCTCAACATTTTAATGACAGAAACTTAAAAAACACAAACTAGCAACAAGACGGATCCTACCAGACACGCCGCCCCGTTCCAGACTCTCTTAGGCTGAAACTAAATACCTACATTTCAATGACAATAATAACCACTGTTAATAATTATAGGAAAAACAAATAAAAAAAAAGGACGGGGAGAAAAAAGGTGCTAGTTATCCTGAATCAGATGGAAATTCAGATTTAAAATTCAATTCAATTCAATTCAATTCAGTTTATTTATATAGCGCCAAATTCACAACACATGTCATCTCAAGGCACTTTACAGTTCAACCAGATCATACAGTCAAATTGATACAAAGTTTTCTATCTAAGGAAAACCAGTTGATTGCATTGACTCATTGACTCAAATACAATCCCTCACACTAAGCATGCTTGTAGCGACAGTGGAGAGGAAAAACTCCCTTTTAACAGGAAGAAACCTCCATCAGAACCAGGCTCAGCGTGAGCGGCCATCTGCCAAGGCCGACTGGGGTTCAAGGAGACAGAAGCAGAGATACAAGAAGCAGAGATACAAAAAGCAGCTGTAAAAGGCGGCCCCGTCCAGGAAACACACAGCCAGGCAGACGAGCTCCAAGGCAGCTCCCATGCCAGAGGATGAAGACACATCCACCCAGCCACGGCCAGAGAAACAGGACCACACTGGAAGACAGGCCGATCTCCAACATCTACAAACAAGGGTGTTGATGGAAGCAGCACAGCTGATGTTTCTTTCCTGGATGACGTCAGAGCCAAACAGGAACAGACGAGGCAAAGCTACTCTGAGGAAAAGCAGAGAGAGCAGAAGGTTAGAGATTGAACAAACAGATTCTGCAGAATAGGAGAACAGAGAGAGAATGAAGCAGAATGATGAAATGGGGGTCCCTATGTCCTCCAAAAGTCTAAGCCTATAGCAGCATAACTATAGAGAGAGAGCTCAGGATAACCTGAGCCACCCTAACTATAAGCTTTATCAAAAAGGAAAGTTTTAAGCCTAGTCTTAAAAGTAGACAGAGTGTCTGCCTCACGGAGTAAAACTGGTAGTTGGTTCCACAGGAGAGGAGCCTGATAACTAAAAGATCTGCCTCCCATTCTACTTTTAGAAATTCTAGGAACCACTAGTAAACCTGCAGATTGAGAGCGAAGTGCTCTGTTAGGAACATATGGAACAATCAGATCTCTGATATCAGATGGAGCTTGGCCATTTAAGGCTTTATATGTGAGAAGGAGGATTTTAAATTCTATTCTGGATTTAACAGGAAGCCAATGAAGAGAAGCCAGGATAGGAGAGATATGATCTCTCTTTTTCATTTTCATCAGAACTCTGGCTGCAGCATTTTGGATCAGCTGAAGGCTTTTAACTACAGTTTGTGGACTTCCTGATAGTAAAGAATTACAATAGTCCAGCCTTGAAGTAACAAATGCATGGACTAGTTTCTCAGCATCACCCCTGGACAGGAGATTTCTAATTTTTGCAATGTTCCTCAGATGAAAGAAGGAAATTCTAGAAACCTCTTTGATCTGGGATTTAAATGACAGGTCCTGATCAAAAACAACACCAAGATTTTTTACTTTATTATCTGAAATCAGTTTAATCCCATCCAAATGAAGTGACTGGCTAATCAGCTTCTTTTTCAGAGACTCTGGTCCAAAGACTATAACTTCTGTTTTGTCTGCATTCAGAAGCAGAAAGTTAAGAGTCATCCAGGTTTTTATGTCTTCAAGACATGCTTGTAATCTATGTAATGGGTTAGCTTCATCTGGATTATAGACAGATATAGCTGGGTATCATCAGCATAACAGTGGAAATTAATCCCATGCTGTCTAATAACTCTACCAATTGGGAGCATGTATAAAGTAAAGAGAATTGGTCCTAGCACTGATCCCTGTGGTACTCCACAGGTAACCTTTGAGTGTGTTGAAGATATATCATTAACATAAACAAACTGAATTCGATCAGATAGATAAGATTTAAACCAGTCTAGTGCTGTTCCTTTAATTCCAACAAAATATTCAAGTCTTTCTAAAAGAATATTATGGTCAACTGTATCAAATGCAGCACTAAGATCCAACAGGACGAGCACAGATACAAGTCCATTATCTGAGGCCATGAGAATATCATTAGTGACTTTCACCAGAGCTGTTTCAGTGCTATGATGAGCTCTAAAGCCAGACTGAAACTCTTCAAAAAGTTCATTATGGTGTAAGTGGTCGCACACTTGTTTGGCAACTACTTTCTCAAGAATTTTGGATAAGAAAGGAAGATTGGATATAGGTCTATAATTAACCAAGTCATCTGGGTCAAGAGACGGTTTCTTAAGCAGAGGTTTAATTACAGCAACCTTAAAAGCTTTAGGTACATATCCCTGTAACAGAGATAGATTAATCACATCTAAAATGGAGGAGGAGATCAAAGGGAATACCTCCTTAAATAACCTGGTTGGAACTGGATCTAACATACAAGTTGAAGGCTTAGATGAAGACAATAATTTTGCTAATTCAGAAAGTTCAACTGGATCAAAGCAGTCTAAACCCGGTTCAGATTCCATGACTACCTCAGGTACAATCGTGGATAGAGGAGTGCTTATGATCTTATTTTTAATAACATCAATCTTATTTATAAAGAATCCCATAAAATCATTGCTGTTAAGAGCAGGTGGAATGGACGGTTCAACAGAGCTATGGCTCTGGGTGAGTTTGGCAACTGTATTAAAAAGAAATCTAGGATTATTCTTATTCTCCTCTATTAATGAGGAGAAGTATGCTGCTCTTGCTTTACAAAGGGTCCTCTTATACAGCAGTAAACCATTTTTCCAGACTAGGAAGGACTCCTGCAGGCCTGTGGAGCGATATTTTCTCTCCAGTTTCCTAGCATTTTGCTTCAAAGTACGCAGCTCTGCATTAAACCAAGGAGCAAGCTTTCTATTTTTAACGGTTTTCATTTTCAAAGGAGCTGCGTTGTCTAAGGCAGTACGCAGAGAACTAGCAACCCCATAAACAAAATCATCAACCTGTGAAGGGGAATAAGCTACACTTTTGCACTCTGCAGCACTGTTTAGCGACACAGAGGAGAGAGAAAGTGAAGCCGATTCTTTAAAATTTATAACTGCACCATCTGATAAAGATCTACTAAAATTGAACCTTCTTTTGGGGGAGGAGAACTCTGTTAAAGTAATCCTGAAGGTTATTAGAAAGTGGTCAGAGAGGACAGGGTTGTGAGGAAATACTGTTATTTCTTCACATTCTATGCCGTATGTCAGCACAAGATCCAAAGTATGAAGATGAGAATGTGTGGGACTATTCACATTTTGAACAAAGCCAATAGTGTCTAAGATAGCATCAAAGGCCGCTCTTAAGCTATCGAATAAAATAGGAAATAAAGGCGGCCAGACCTGTTGCCTGTAAAGTAAATCTAAAATATTCCAATTAAAGATGTCCCATCAGCTCCTCTACCCGCCTTTGTGGCGCCGCCTTTATCCAGTTAAATAAAATCAGTCTCCCGGCCAACAATGACAATGATCACAGAACGGCTGCCTGGTCCAGTTTAACCAGACTGGAAACATCTAGACGTTTACAGGCTGGTTTCTCTTTAAAGTAAACTATTAAAAGTTTAAAGGGGAACGCTGTTTTTTTACATTGGGCCCTTGATTTTAAGTTGGTTAAAAAAAACAAAACAGGCCAGAATATCTTACTAATAATATTTTCACTTTTTCTAATTAATTATTTTTATTGTTATTAGATGTTTTATAGTCTACATTAATCCACAGGAACGATACGAGGCGGCCATCAAGAGGTCCACCAAGAAGACGTGGGCTGAGATCCGCCAGCAGAGGTGGTCCTGGGCCGGCGGCCTCAACCAGACCTCCCGCAGAGAAAGTGAGTTTCTGATGAGGAGCTGGGAGGAGCAGAGTGTTCGGCTACATGTCATTTGACTCTTTGTGTTGCACAGACTGCAGCGCCAGGAAAAAGGCTCGTCCTGCCTGGGGGGGGGCGGGGTTACCCGAGGGTGATGACCCACACAGTTGTCCCTCCTGCTAACGCTAACATTCCCTGAGTGTCTCTGATCCTGTCGCCTTTAAATCCACCATGTTTTCTATGTGAACCCTGAACTTTCCTCAAACCTCCATCCCTGCCTCCTGCAGTCTGAGTCCAGATGGGCTGAAGTTTAGCGGGGGGTAGTGAGCACCTGAAGGCAGCTGTGTGATCCAGACTGGGGGGTGGGGTGCATTCCTGTCTCCTGATGGCAGTCGGGCGCCGCCACGCCCCGGGTCCCATATGAACAGTTGTTGTCTGTTGCGTTCTCTCCGGTGCAGGCAGATGCTCGGCCTCCACGGTCAACTTGCCCAGACAGGTGGACCCTGTCATTAACAGCAGACTGTCCAAGTCCTCTGCCACGCTCTGGAACTCCCCCAGCAGAAGTAAGGACAGGCCGGCGTCAGTGTCCACCAGGCCTCCTCTTCCTCCCTCACCCCTCCTCTTCATCCCCCTCCCCCCTCCCTAATCTGGTTTTCTTTGGTTCTTCTTCTAACTGTTGTCTGTGGTGGCCTGCCTGCCTGCCTGTGCTTGGTGACCGGTCATTACCGCCTGCTTCCTCGTCCCGTCACGCTCTGGGTCTCGTTTGCATCGTGGGTTTTTATTTTAGTTGGTGGTTTGTCTTTGATTTGAGTCCTTTGCATTTTTGATCAGCCTCACCATCACATTTGCTTCATGGTTTATGAGCCTCCATCCGTCTCACCACCCGCTTCTTGGTTGTCTCCTTCTCTGTGGTGATGGTGGGGGGGTTATACTGACTGTAGACAGTCAATCATAGTGTAACCATTACACTCCCATCTGATCTATCCATGGGCGGTTCTAGACAGGGGCCAACGGGGGCCAGTGCCCCAGTAGATCATGTCCTGGCCCCTGTTATGGCCCCTGTACTGAAGACATAATACTTAAAGATGTTCTAATGATGATCTGCGCTGGAACAGACATGGTTACCGCTTGGTCCTTTGGATCCATCTCATTTGTTTTCTTTACAAATTCTTGTTTAATTATTTAAAAACAATAAGGTGATAGCTTCAGTGATAATGAGATACGATCCCAGTGTTCATCTGCTAAGTGTGTTTTTTTTTCAAAACAAATAAAAAAAACAAATTTTTACAGCTGAATTTATCAGTTTTTCTCGAGTTCTAATTTAGATTTTATAGAAAATGTTAATTTTAACTGAAATTTAGTTCAAAATATGTAAAATTCCTAAGTTATGAGTGTATATTAACATAATAAGACAGAATTTTAATAAAACCTAATTGAATATAAATTTCCCTTCATGCAGCAGTCTTAATATATCGGTATAGCTTTCCCTGTTTTTCTGTTTCCTCTATGAAAACACGCCACCCCCCCAGCCCCCATTTGGTCTAGAAACGCCACTGGATCTATCATTATTTGTTTGTATTACTAGGCTGTTAAGTTTACAGCTTAAATATCTGTTATCATTATTCTTTTCAGTTGGACAGTCTTTGGTTACAATGACAGGAAATCACATTGATAACCAAATGTTAGAACTATGTTTGATTCTCTATAGAAATGTGAATAATCCATAAAATGCTGCTTTAAGCTAAAGACCAACCGTCGTGTTGACGTTACGGTTAAAAACTGCTTCCAAAAATGAATAATCCCAATAAATCAGAGACATAAATACTGAATTTGATTTTGCGTCTGATCAGAAAGAAAATCATGTCGTATGACGTGGAAAACAGATTGGATCAGAAATTAAGAAGCGGCCGATGTGACTCAGGCTTTAAGAAACAAAATAGCTGTTTAATTTAATTCAGATTTGACTTAAATGTTTACAATATTAAGTGACATAAACAACAAAAGGCTAAAGTAAATTCATAATTTCTGCTGGGTGGAAGTCAGTGGCTAGCTGTAGCATGCTAGCTGGGAAAGGATAAATAACCAGAATTTAGCTTAAATCAAAGATTTGAGCTTTAAAGAACTTAAAACTTTCATCGATTTATTTTTTAAAAAGTAACATGATTTTCTTGTGAGTTTTTTATGGCTCTTTTTCACATTGGAGGGCTATAGAGGAAAGGCTACCTTTAGCATGCTAACATGTTATGTCTTTAACACAGTTAGCAAAAAGCATGAATGGGACGTGTATTTATAGTATTTATGTTGTATAAATAAAAATGGGTGTTCATTTTAGATTAAAAGA
>CM060074.1:43341219-43401219 GCA_030533445.1 Cyprinodon diabolis | reverse complement strand
TGGATTTGTGTCAGACACCACGCCGAAGGTCCTGTAGGATCAGGGAGGTCTTCCTCAGATGAAGGTCTGATGTGGAAACAATGGGATGGGTTAACTGGGAATCTGCAATCATTTAGTAGAAACCAGTCTGGAGTTCCTGGGATGTGTGTGAAGCTTTCTGTGTGACGAAGGCAGAGATTCACCATGTGACCTCATCATCCCGCTCTCTGCTGCTTCATGTGTTTATCTGTGTTCAAACACATGAAGGCTGCAGGAAACGCTTCAGAGGAGGTGTGAGGGTGAGTGACGTAGCAGTACCCAGCCTCTGACAGCGCCCTCTTGTGTCAGCCCGCAGCCTGCGCCTCAGCCCATGGGAGAGCCGCATCGTGGAGCGGCTCATGACGCCGACGCTGTCCTTCCTGGCCCGGAGCCGCAGCGCCGCCACGCTCCTGAACAGCGGCGACTCGCGTGAGTAAGACGCTGGTCCCAGGCGGCAGAGGGACAGAAGGTCTGTTTGTCCCCCTGTTGGACCCTGAAACTGTTGGTTTGTTCGTCCCTGATTCCCTGAGTCCATCCAGAGCTGACTTCAGACATGAAACTGAAAGATGGAGAGAGAAGGTTTAGAAGGACTCAGCAGGGACTGGTGCTGTTGTGTCGCTGCGTGGTCTGTCTCTATCTGTCCATCTGTCTCTCCTCTGTTTCTCTCTGTCTCTCTCTGTCTCTGTGTCTGTCTGTCTCTGTCTGTTTCTGTGTCTCTCTCTGTCTCTGTCTCTCTCTGTGTGTCTCTCTCTGTCCATCTGTCTGTCTCCTCTGTTTCTCTCTGTCTCTCTGTCTGTCTCTATCTCTCTGTCTGTCTCTGTTTGTCTCTGTCTCTCTCTGTCTCTGTGTCTCTGTTTGTCTCTGTTTCTGTCTCTCTGTCTCTCTCTGTCTCTCTCTCCGTCTCTCTCTCCGTCTCTCTGTCTGTCCTCTGTGTCTCTGTTGCTCAGACTGTCCCCGTTCTCCTGTCCAGCCTCCTCCAGTCCCTTCAACAGCCGCTCTCATCAGCACCAGAGCGCCGCAGAGCGATGGAGAGTTTCCTCTGCCAGCACGCCAGACATCACACAGAGGCAGCGTCGGCGCAACTCCACCCCGGTGAGCAGCACCGCAACTCAGTCTGTGTGGGATCCACGTGAACTTGGGTGGGCGTGTCACTACCTGATCCGATCTGTCCTGCACATGCGTGAACTGATATACATCCGGGTGTCCATAAATAAATGTAACGATGGAACTAAAATTACAGATTTTCTATCCTTAACTCACTAGAGAATGATAATACACATCTTTAAAAAAAACGTTCTCTGATGGCTAAATCTGAATAAATCTTGTTAATCTGCTTTTTAGTTGTTTCTTTCTTTAGATTACACACAATATACCATAATGTTAACATGAAAGGAAAAAATTAAACTCAAAAAGACTAGATTTATGTTTAAATCCAAAGCTGATGAGGGAAAAATATAATTATAAGGTCTTTGTAACAAAATAAAATCGAGTGCGACCTGGATGAATATCTGGGGGTATAAATGAGGGCGCATGCGCAGGACAGATCGCGCTTCTGGGACGGATCGGGTAGCGACACGGCGTTCAGGGATGGCAGAACCAGAGATCCATCAAACAGAACCTTCATGTCCAGTTTCTCCACAACCATCCTGCCTGAAATCTTCTGGATGGTATACTAGTGTGTCTGTCTGCCTTCTGGGCTCTGATTGGTCAGAAACCAGGAAGTCCTCCAGCAGGAAGGAAGGAAACAGAGACCCACGATTGGATGGAGACTGGACATGTGGAGAGGAAACTAAATGGTTAATGGCCTGTATTTATATTGGGCCTTTTCAAGTCAGGAGACGTGACCAAAACGCTCTACATTCAGTTATTCACCCATTCATCCAAACACCGATGGTGGTGAGCTACACTGTAGCCACAGCTGCCTTGGGGCTCATTGACAGAAGCCAAGCTGCTGTACGCTGGCGCCACCCTCTGACCACCATCAGTAGGAAATGCAGGCGAAATGCCTTGCCTGAGGACACAACGACACTGAAAGCCGGTAGCTTGAACCGACAACCCTTGGATTGCAGGGCAAACTCCTACATCAGACACCACTGTCGCCCAGAAGGTTCTGAATATTTGACTGGATCAGAACCGTCATTCAAAGCTAAACTGTGATCTTGGTTAAATGATTTCCTGCTTTCAGATGGAGCTGCAGACAGGAGGAGGAACCTAACATTCACACCACGATCAGCGATCACTTCCTGGTCCGACGCTAACATCCTGATCTCACCTCCAGGTGGACAAGAAGAAGAAGCAGAAGAAGGACAAGGAGAGAGAGAACGAGAAGGAGAAGAATGCTCTGACAAAGGAGAGAGTGCAGAAAAAGAGACAGATGACATCATCACCAAACGCCACCATCTCCAGATCCAGACTTGAGAGCAGGTACTGAAGTCCCTCCCATAGCAGCTGGAGGCAGGTTCCTTTATCCTGAAGATGAGCCGGAACCTTGTCATGAGGGAGCTGGTTATGAACATGAACATAGAGGGTCCTCCTGGCTCTTCTCCTGATTCTCCTCATTGTTCCCCTTGTTCTCCTTGTGGTTCTGCTCATTGTTCTCCTTTCCTCTGCTCCTCAGCGCTCCGAGGCCCAGGAACAGACCTCCTTCGCCTGCCCCTAAGAGCCGGCCGTTGTCTCCGCTGGTTCCGGTACCGACCTCCAAGACGCCCATAGGGAAAAAGACGCCGCCTCCTTCAGCAGTCCCAAAGAACCGACCCAAACGGGCCCAGACCCCCGCCAGAGTGCAGACCCAAGCTGTCTCTGCCGTTCCCATGGTAACCAGAGACGGGAAACAGCAGGCCGATGATTCAGAGGAGAAAAAGTGTAAGTTACCATGGTAACAAAGGTGCAGTTCAGTGTCAGTGTACCCGAGTACTTGAAATCAGAGGGGGAACTGAGATAGCCAACCAGAGAGTTCCTGACCCACAGTCTGACCCAAACACGGATCCACAGACGGACCCACAGTCTGACCAACAGATGGATCCACAGACGGACCCAAAGACGGATCCACAGACAGACCCACAGACGGACCAACAGTCTGACCCACAGATGGATCCACAGACGGACCCACAGTCTGACCCACAGATGGATCCACAGACGGACCCAAAGACGGATCCACAGACAGACCCACAGACGGACCCACAGTCTGACCCACAGATGGATCCACAGACGGACCCACAGACGGATCCACAGACGGACCCACAGTCTGACCCACAGACGGACCCACAGTCTGACCCACAGACGGACCCTCAGTCTGACCCACAGATGGATCCACAGACGGACCCAAAGACGGATCCACAGACAGACCCACAGACAGACCCACAGTTGGATCCACAGACTGACCCACAGACGGATCCACAGACGGACCCACAGTCTGACCCACAGACGGACCCACAGTCTGACCCACAGACTGACCCACAGACGGACCCACACTCTGACCCACAGACGGACCAACAGACGGACCCACGGACGGACCCACAGTCTGACCCACAGACGGACCCACCGACGGACTCACAGCCGGATCCACAGACGGACCCACAGTCTGACCCACAGACGGACCCACAGTCTGACCCACAGACTGACCCACAGTCTGACCCACAGACGGACCAACAGACGGACCCACGGACGGACCCACAGTCTGACCCACAGACGGATCCACAGACGGACCCACAGTCTGACCCACAGACGGACCAACAGATGGACCCACGGACGGACCCACAGTCTGACCCACAGACGGATCCACAGACGGACCCACAGTCTGACCCACAGACGGACCCACAGACGGACCCACAGTCTGACCCACAGACGGATCCACAGACGGACCCACAGTCTGACCCACAGACGGACCCACAGTCTGACCAACAGACGGACCAACAGACGGACCCACGGACGGATCCACAGACGGACCCACAGTCTGACCCACAGATGGATCCACAGACGGACCCACAGACGGACCCACAGCCGGATCCACAGTCTGACCCACAGACGGACCCACAGACGGACCCACAGTCTGACCCACAGACGGACCAACAGACGGACCCACGGACAGACCCACAGTCTGACCCACAGAGGGACCAACAGACGGACCCACGGACGGACCCACAGTCTGACCCACAGACGGACCCACAGACGGACCAACAGACGGACCCACGGACGGACCCACAGTCTGACCCACAGACGGACCCACAGTCTGACCCACAGACGGACCAATAGACGGACCCACGGACGGACCCACAGTCTGACCCACGGACGGACCCACAGTCTGACCCACAGACTGACCCACAGACGGACCAACAGACGGACCCACGGACGGACCCACAGTCTGACCCACAGACGGATCCACAGACGGACCCACAGTCTGACCCACAGACGGACCAACAGATGGACCCAGGGACGGACCCACAGTCTGACCCACAGTCTGACCCACAGACGGACCCACAGTCTGACCCACAGACGGACCCACCGACGGACCCACAGCCGGATCCACAGACGGACCCACAGTCTGACCCACAGACGGACCCACAGTCTGACCCACAGATGGATCCACAGACGGACCCACAGACGGACCCACAGCCGGATCCACAGTCTGACCCACAGACGGACCCACAGACAGACCCACAGTCTGACCCACAGACGGACCCACAGACGGACCGACAGTCTGACCCACAGACGGACCAACAGACGGACCCACGGACGGACCCACAGTCTGACCCACAGACTGACCCACAGTCTGACCCACAGACGGACCCACAGACGGACCCACTGTCTGACCCACAGACTGACCCACAGTCTGACCCACAGACGGACCAACAGACGGACCCACGGACGGACCCACAGTCTGACCCACAGACGGATCCACAGACGGACCCACAGTCTGACCCACAGACGGACCAACAGATGGACCCACGGACGGACCCACGGTCTGACCCACAGACGGACCAACAGACGGACCCACGGACGGACTCACAGTCTGACCCACGGACGGACCCACAGTCTGACCCACAGACGGATCCACAGACAGACCCACAGTCTGACCCACAGACGGACAAACAGACGGACCCACGGACGGACCCACAGTCTGACCCACAGACGGATCCACAGACAGACCCACAGACGGACCAACAGACGGACCCACGGACGGACCCACAGTCTGACCCACGGACGGACCCACAGACAGACCCACAGTCTGACCCACAGACTGACCCACAGTCTGACCCACAGACGGACCAACAGACGGACCCACGGACGGACCCACAGTCTGACCCACAGACGGACCCACAGTCTGACCCACAGACGGACCAATAGACGGACCCACGGACGGACCCACAGTCTGACCCACGGACGGACCCACAGTCTGACCCACAGACTGACCCACAGACGGACCAACAGACGGACCCACGGACGGACCCACAGACGGATCCACAGACGGACCCACAGTCTGACCCACGGACGGACCAACAGATGGACCCAGGGACGGACCCACAGTCTGACCCACAGTCTGACCCACAGACGGACCCACAGTCTGACCCACAGACGGACCCACCGACGGACCCACAGCCGGATCCACAGACGGACCCACAGTCTGACCCACAGATGGACCCACAGACGGACCCACAGTCTGACCCACAGACGGACCAACAGACGGACCCACGGACGGACCCACAGTCTGACCCACAGACTGACCCACAGTCTGACCCACAGACGGACCCACAGACGGACCCACAGTCTGACCCACAGACTGACCCACAGACGGACCAACAGACGGACCCACGGACGGACCCACAGTCTGACCCACAGCCGGATCCACAGACGGACCCACAGTCTGACCCACAGACGGACCAACAGATGGACCCACGGACGGACCAACAGATGGACCCACGGACGGACCCACAGTCTGACCCACAGACGGATCCACAGACGGACCCACAGTCTGACCCACAGACGGACCCACAGACGGACCCACAGTCTGACCCACAGACGGACCAACAGACGGACCCACGGACGGACTCACAGTCTGACCCACGGACGGACCCACAGTCTGACCCACAGACGGATCCACAGACGGACCCACAGATGGACCCACAGACGGACCCACAGTCTGACCCACAGACTGATCCACAGACGGACCCACAGTCTGACCAACAGACGGACCAACAGACGGACCCACGGACGGATCCACAGACGGACCCACAGTCTGACCCACAGATGGATCCACAGACGGACCCACAGACGGACCCACAGCCGGATCCACAGTCTGACCCACAGACGGACCCACAGACGGACCCACAGTCTGACCCACAGACGGACCAACAGACGGACCCACGGACAGACCCACAGTCTGACCCACAGACGGACCCACGGACGGACCCACAGTCTGACCCACAGACGGATCCACAGACAGACCCACAGACGGACCAACAGACGGACCCACGGACGGACCCACAGTCTGACCCACAGACTGACCCACAGTCTGACCCACAGACGGACCCACAGACAGACCCACAGTCTGACCCACAGACGGACCAACAGACGGACCCACGGACGGACCCACAGTCTGACCCACAGACTGACCCACAGTCTGACCCACAGACGGACCCACAGACTGACCCACAGTCTGACCCACAGACGGACCAACAGACGGACCCACGGACGGACCCACAGTCTGACCCACAGACGGACCAATAGACGGACCCACGGACGGACCCACAGTCTGACCCACGGACGGACCCACAGACGGACCCACAGTCTGACCCACAGTCTGACCCACAGACGGACCAACAGACGGACCCACGGACGGACCCACAGTCTGACCCACAGTCTGACCCACAGACGGACCCACAGACGCACCCACAGTCTGACCCACAGACGGATCCACAGACGGACCCACAGTCTGACCCACAGACGGATCCACAGACGGACCCACAGTCTGACCCGCAGACGGACCAACAGACGGACCCACGGACGGACCCACAGTCTGACCCACAGACGGACCAACAGACGGACCCACGGACGGACCCACAGTCTGACCCACAAAAGGACCCACAGACGGACCCACAGAGGGTCTTCCAGAAAGCTGGTGGTCCCGCCCAGATTGAAGGATTCCAGGAGATTCTAGGAAGCAGATCTATAGGCGGGAGAGCTGGATGTTTCCTTCATACGACCGGAACAGGAAACCGTGACGTCTGTGGTGCTTATCTCTGTGTTTCGTCCAACAGCCTGCAGCAACCTTCCAGCCATAGTGGTCTCCACAGCTCCGCTCACTCCTCCGTCTCTCAGCCCCCCAGTGGTGGTGGCACCAAGCGCTCCGCCTGCTGCAGCTCCAGCTGCCGCCTCCGTCAGCACCACATCCACCCCGGCCAGTAAACCATCGGCCGGCACCAACGACCCGGAGGAGGCGGCCCGTGTCCTGGCAGAGAAACGAAGACAGGCCAGGGAGCAGCGGGAGAGGGAGGAGCAGGAGCGTCTGGAGCAGGAGCAGCGCAACAGGTGGGAATGAAATCAACTGATGAAAGTTAAGGAGCAGTTTCAGCCAAGCCGCTGGTCTGGCATTAGATCCTGATCCCGGTCTCAGCCTGGCTGATCTAGAACTGCAGGAACCAGAGGTTAAACATGGAGGCTGAGCTGCTCTCTGACTCCTCCTCAGGGCTCTGCGGGAGGAGGCCATGGCCCACGAGGCCGAGGAGAGGAAGCGCAGGGAGGAGGAGGCCAGATTCATGGCGGAGCAGCAGCGCCTGAGGGATGAGGTCCAGAGGGCCGAGGAGGAGAAGGAGGCGCAGAGGAGGGCCAAAGCCGAGCAGGAGGAGAACGAGAGACTGCAGAAGCAGGTGAGCCGGTCCGACCCAGAAAACATGCCGTGTTGGACATGTTCTGGTCCCGTTTCTCTGGTTTATCTGATCTGACCCTGATAGCAGGACGCTCCGGGCCTCCTCAGTCAGAGGGAGACTGAGGAGAACATCCCACAGGTGGATCAGGTCGGCTAAAGCTTCAGCTCAGTGGTTTCTGGATGTTTACCAGAACTGCTCAGGCTGTTGTTTCCTTCTGGTTCTGGTTCTGGGTCTCTGTTTAACCCAACCAGAACCAGGTTCCTGTTGGACTCCTGGCTTCCAGATGGTTCTGTTCTGAGCTCTGACCTTCTGGATCAGCTGAGGCGGGAAGTGGATGAGATGATGTTAAGGATCAGAACTTCTGCAGACGTTGCTTTGGTTCTGGATCTCTAAACTCTTCCTGATGGTTCAGAGATAAGAACCAGAGGAAGAACCAGAACCCTGAGGGGCGTCTGATGCTCCGCCTCTAACCGATGCATACAGTTCACCGGCAGCGGCGAGTTGACGGGTGGATTGCCGTTGCTGCGAAGCTGTAAAAATACTGCAGACCCAGGTAGCATCTGCTGCCTCCTGCTGGCGCTCGGAAGCACTGCAGACGGTGAATGTTTGACTCCTCTGCTGGTTCTGGATGATCCGAGTCTCCTTCTGGTCTCATTCTGCAGAGGGAGGAAGCCGAGGCTAAAGCCCGGGAGGAGGCGGAGCGCCAGCGCATCGAGAGGGAGAAGCACTTCCAGAAGGAGGAGCAGTAGCGGCTGGAGAGGAAGAAGGTGGGGACAGTTTCAAAGTTCAGAGAGTCACGATGTGACGCTCAGCAGAAAATCTGATGTGATCTGATCTGATACGCTCAGCGCCTGGAGGAGATCATGAAGAGGACCCGGAAGAGCGACGCAGGAGACAAGGTTGGTGTGATCTGTGGAAACTGGCCTGAAGTCATGAAGCTTCTGCTGTTGTTGAGCCGGAACACAAACGTGTTTGTTGTTTGATCCTCAGAAGGACGTCAGAGCCCCCCCGCAGGTCAACGGCTCCGAGCTCAGTCAGGGTGAGGTCACCTCATGATGACGTTCACAGGAAGCGGTGCGGCTCCTCAGGAATCCATCCTTATGTTTCCGGTGGCATGAAACGGAGCTGAACGCCGCAGAGCTTCACGTTCGTCACCTTTAACGCGTTTCTGAGCTGCAGGAGGCCTCTGATCCAAGACAGACACTAAAGATTTAAAAACAGACACTAAAGATTTAAAGTTAGCCTCGCTGCATGCAGTTAGCCTCGCTGCATGAAGTTAGCCTCGCTGCATGCAGTTAGCCTAGCTGCATGGAGTTAGCCATCTGCATGCAATTAGCCTAGCTACATGCAGTTAGCCTCGCTGCATGCAGTTAGCATCGCTGCATGCAGTTAGCCTAGCTACATGCAGTTAGCCTAGCTGCATGCAGTTAGCCTCGCTGCATGCAGTTAGCATCCCTGCATGCAGTTAGCCTCGCTGCATGCAGTTAGCATCGCTGCATGCAGTTAGCCTAGCTACATGCAGTTAGCCTAGCTACATGCAGTGAGCCTAGCTACATGCAGTTAGCCTCGCTGCATGCAGTTAGCCTTGCTGCCTGCAGTTAGCCTAGCTGCATGCAGTTAGTCTTGCTGCATGCAGTTAGCCTCGCTGCATGCAGTTAGCCTCGCTGCATGCAGTTAGCCTCGCTGCATGCAGTTAGCCTAGCTACATACAGTTAGCCTTGCTGCCTGCAGTTAGCCTAGCTGCATGCAGTTAGCCTTGCTGCCTGCAGTTAGCCTAGCTGCATGCAGTTAGCCTTGCTGCCTGCAGTTAGCCTAGCTGCATGCAGTTAGTCTTGCTGCATGCAGTTAGCCTTGCTGCATGCAGTTAGTCTTGCTGCATGCAGTTAGTCTTGCTGCATGCAGTTAGCCTAGCTACATGCAGTTAGCCTAGCCCCCCCCGTCCGTTCATCCATTCATCCGTTTCTATCTGCATGTTTTCTAAACTAAAACCAGGCTTTGTTGGGCTGCTGGATAAAACCTGGAACTAAACGCTATTTCTGACATTTTGAATTGAAAAATCTTCCTGGATGGAAGAGAAACGTCTTCAAACTTGGAAACAAAGAACAGTGGATTGATTTGAACTTTTTTGGGATGCTGCTCATCCTGTTTCTTCAGATTCTGTGGCCAAAGCTGCAGGAATCTCCACCTGAAAAGCTTTAGAACCGCTGCTGGTTCTGACTGAATAAAGACAGAAAAGGAAACGGGTCAGAATTCATCCTAACAGAACCAGGATGATGGTTCTGTTAGGATGTTAGGATAGAAAAGTGACGTCAGAGACCAGGTTTATGGCGATCAGCTGGTTGGAGCCCAGCAGGAAGCTGACGGAGCTCCTCTTGTCTCTGCAGCTGCTGGTAACCTGCAGGGCCCCGCGCCGGTGGCCCCTGGCCCCCCTCAGACCGGCCCCCTGGTCGTTAACGGAGTCCAGGCCAGCACACATCAGAACGGCGTCTCAGCCATGGGCGATCTAGAGGCCATGATGACCAGCAGTCCACAGCAGCAGGGGGTGCTGGTGGATCCTCTGCTGGCCTTTGAGGGGGCGGAGCCTTACCTGATGAAGTCGGGCGCCATGAAGCCTCAGCATGTGGCAGGTAGAGCTCGACCCAGGCTGAGAGGCGTCCTGGAGGACAGCTTTAGCTTCTCCCTCATCTTCTCTCCGTTCTCTCCCTGCAGAGGTGCTGTGACCCATGATGGAGGGAAGCCTGGTCGCTCCGCCGCAGCCTGGAGATGCACGCCTCCCAGAGCACGGCGGCTCCTGCAACAGAGTGCCAAACCAGGGGGAGCTGAAACATTAAACCTAAAGTCATCTCTGCGTGTTCCAGTGCAGCACCTGTAGAGTTCTGCAGACCCAGAGGACCGACCCTGGACCAGCTGCCTGGCCCCCATTACTCTGACCGTCGTCATGGTGTTGTTCCTGTGACCTTCAGTTGACCTTTGTGTGTGTTTGCTGTTTTCTGTCCTGAATTGTTGAGTTATTTAACGTCAGCGGCGCCGAGCAGGCCGGCCGCAGGTGTAAATGTGTCTTCCTGCTACAGGAGGCCTGTGAATAAATAAAGCTTTGAGAAAACGGGCAGTGGCTGCGTAGATCTGTTCAGCCCCGAGGCCCTCTGGATCCCGACAGGAAGGATCCAGGATCGGTTCCAAGCATCCTGGGAAAATCAGCCGCTTCAATCCAGTCAGTCAAAGCGTCTGATTGAGGTCCGTTCCAGTCTGACCCACCCTGGTTCTGGAACTCTGCATCAGATGATTCAATTCTATTCAGTTTATTTCTATAGCTCCAATTCACATCATGTCATCTCAGATCACTTTATAGATCCAGATCATCCAGTCAGATTGATTCAAAGTTTTCTATCTAAGGAAATCCAGCTGATTGCATCGACTCATTGACTCTTCAGCAATCCCTCACACTAAGCATGCTTGTAGCGACAGTGGAGAGGAAAAACTCCCTTTGAACAGGAAGAAACCTCCAGCAGAACCAGGCTCAGTGTGAGCGGCCATCTGCTGAGGCCCACTGGGGTTCAAGGAGACAGAAGCAGATGGTTCTGGTTAGAACAATGTTCTTTAAAAATGCTGATGATTTCTCACACTGAGCATGAAACCAGTGGAAGAGAAAGCAGCAGAACCAGGACCAGGGATCAGGATCAGGATCCCTGGTCCTGGTTCTACCTTCTATGTGAGAGGAGAAGCTAATGTGGCTCCCTTTAGGTTCTGATCCAGGAGGACCAGGAACAGATGATCCCACAGCTGGAGACGGTGAGCGCTCCTTTGATCAGTCGGTCCAGAGGAGACGGTGGATCCTTTACTGCAGGGAATCACAGCTAATAATAGAGATTATAAACCTTTAATGAGGAAAAGCTGCATCAAATTCCCTCAACAGAGAGACACTAACATTTATTCAGAGCTCTTCTTGTTATCAGGCCTTCGCTCTGAGCTTCACGGGTTTCTTTAAATCAAAAGACTGTGGAAATGGAAAAACTAGAATTTTTTCATATCTGATTTAAGACTAAACTTGTTTTGATTTATTAAACCAGGCATCCCCAAACTCGGTCCTCAAGGCCCCCTGTCCTGCAGGTTTTAGAGGTTTCCCTGCTTCAGCACAGCTGGTTATAATGATTGCAGTAGAGCAAAAGCCTGTTAATCAGGTTTCAATTAAAATCAGCTGTGCTGGAGCAGGGAGACCTAAAACCTGCAAGACAGGGGGCCTTGAGGACCGAGGTTGGGGATGCCTGGTTTACATCCATGTTCGCGGGAAACTGAGATGGAGTTTCAGCAGATCTCCAGCAGGTGGCAGCACTGCACAGATAAATATGTATGTAAGGGCTGAGATTATTGAAATAATCTTCAAGTAATTTAGTAATCAATTAATCGTTAATCGGAGTATAGAGACTGTAAAATGTCTTTGGCTGACAGATCAACCCACTTAAAGCAATCATTTTATTTAAATCGTAGAAATAATATATAAACATTTAGCATTTCAGATAAAACATATTTTTGTCAACCTGCTCTATCCAGAACTCCTCAAATGTTAAAGTTTTTTTTTCACCTGGTTTAATTTACTAAAAAAAATCTTTAAGGAATCTTTGGTTATCTGATTATTAATAGATTAATCATGCATCTCTGCCTGTGGGCTGCAGGCAGAGCTGCATCTTTTAGTTTCAGCCTAACATCTAACTGATGTTTGCGCCTCGGCTTTGTGTCGACTCGTCGTTTCCTCTACAGTGGAAACAGGAAGTGATCATCTGAGAGAGGTGGAGCTTCCTGTGCGGTTTGAACTGATGAGGTCCACGCCTGGAGGTCTGCAGAGGCTGAGCTGGTCCCTCATAAACAACCTCTGGTGCCATTCAGCAGGTTCAGAGACCATGCTGCTGAGTAGGAACCAGAGGAAATGCTGAGTTACTGGTTGCTATGGTGATTCCCTCGCAGCAGAACCTTTTTCATCTGATTCACCTGAAAGAGACCAGAATTTAAGCCTCTAAAGACTAAAGAGTCGGTTCTTCACCCGTCAGAACCTGATAAAGAGGCTGAAGGTTCTGGCAGGATTATCTGGTTCTGGATCAGATCAGATGTTCTAGAGAAGTTCTGCTCCTCTGGCCTGTGGAGTTCCTCAGAGCTCAGCTCTAGGCCCACTGGTTTTCTCATCACATCAGATGACATGTATGAACCGTTAACCACACAGTGGGCCGGATTTATCAAAGGTTTGCGTGTATTAAAACGTGAGCTATTTCACTGCGCACGCTAAAAAATGTACAAACTGATCTATCAACAGCGTGCTAAAAGCATTTGGTCTTTAAAACGTGCTAAATAGCGCCTCTTATCCATTTAGTACTTTTTCTGCAATGAATATTCAATATGGGGCGTTTACACGCAAAAGTGCGTCTTGTGGGAGGAGAACATGTAAATATATTAATTTAGCACTCGCAAAGTGATTTATCAAACCTGAAAGCAATTTTGCTAACGGTATCTGACTCTATATTTAACATGTTTCAAAAGAAGGTGCAAATGGTCTGTATGCGTAATTGCGCACACATGGCAGCGGTTATTATCGCAAGAAGGAGACATGGAAATGAAGCAAGGAGACGCAGAGAACGCATTTTTTCACTCCGTGTGAATATTTTTGCAATGAACGAGGAAACGATCATCCAAACATATCGTTTATCCAGCATTGCCATTTTGGAGCTGCAATTCCAGTGATTTGCTCCTCACAGAGCGTCAGCTACTTGTTCCTCAATGCTGGTCAGAGGCATCTCATCTACTGTGCCCCCTCCTCTTTTGTTCGCAGATGTTTTGTTATATGCCAGTTTTTCTTTGGTTCGCCTTCTAATATCCTGTGATCTTCTTTTTACTTCATCCACTATTCGCAAGGTTTCACCAACAGAGTTTACTTTATTACAGATTTGTTCACATATAGCGTTCCTCTGTGTGACAGGCACACTTCTTTGCTGTAGCTCACTTAAATGTTTGTTGGCTTCATCCACCAATACCGAATTTCCTTTTGCGCCTTCTGCTGTCCAAACTCGCCATGCCGCAAACCACAAAACGCGCAAAACCATCATTTAAATAGGGCGTCTCCAACAGTTTTGCACCTGCCACCAGTTACGCAATCGCTCTTGTTAAATCACCCGCAAACCATGGTTCAGCCCCTCGCGCAAAATTCCAGTTTGCGAGCGCAAATTACTGCACGCAAAATTGGATCTTGATAAATCCGGCCCAGTGACTGGTTAGCAGATACTTTCAGGTGTTAAACTTGATCACTTTGGTGTCGTGGTTTTAGTTCTGTTCAAGTTTTATCTCTGGGTTTTCATTTGTCTTATTTCCATTTTGTTTTCTAGTTATTTTTGATTGTATTTGAGTTCTTAGATATTTCTTTTTTGCCCTCTTGTGTCAGTCTCCTCCTCCTAGCTCCCTTCTTGCCTCCTCTGTTCACACCTGCTCCCCATCTGCTAATTAGCTGGTCTTTGTTTCTCTCTCCCATATATTCTCCTCCTCTTCAGTCTCTCTTTTGGGATCATTAATAAAAAATGAGAGATTACTTCTGTAAAAGCGCGACCACGTTTATTTCCCTGCTTGGCTGATTTCTGCTCTCAGCTCCTCCATCTCTGATCATTTACTGATCTTAGGAGCGTTTGCTGAATCTGAAGGGTCATAAAAACCCACAGTGGGAGGAAAAGTCAGAGATTGACATAAAAGGAAGATGTTGCATGAGGCTTATTGTCTCTAAATACTGTCAGGATGAACGATTCAGCTCAGAATTTATTGTTGCAACACAGAATAATTCTAGCATGTAGAGTTGATGACTGGATGCAACCAACTGGTTTTCCTTAGAAAGCGTTGAGCCAGTCTGACTGGATGTTCTGCTAATCACTGAAATCAGACACCATCTTTATTTTACAGTGAAGAAACAGGAGCAGTTTGGTTTGCGTGAAGCTGCAGAGATTCAGTCAATTCTGCTGGAAAGTTGGACAGATTCTGCAGAGCAAAGAGTTTTCCTCCTGAAAGTTTCTGTATGGTGTGGCTGGAAAATTTCATTTCTCTTATTTCATATATTAATTTATCCTATTTACTCACTATAAAAGGCCGCACCATTCTCTGCAGGATGGTGTTTGTAGACCAGACGTAGCTTCTTCCCATAACAAACCAGATTCTTTCTCAGGTTTATTCATAACATGTTACTGTTTAACCAAAGTGTCTGTAATTAGTTTAGACTTTGACTACTTTCCATTATTGTCAGTAAGGAGGAACGAACGCTGCTCAGGCACAACAGGGCTGATTACCGTGCAATAAAGGCCGATTGATGAACTGATCTCTCTTTGCAAAGATAACCAAATAAAGTGCCAACTGAGTGAAATCCATCGATCTCTGTTACTATAACTGGAATAAATAGCTGAATAATTAGATTTAATTTGCCCTGCAATGGTTCAACTCTTTTTAAAAAGTCTCTTCAGTTGTGCAGCTCTGAGAGCAGCTGAGGGATTCCCTGCTTTCTGCTCCACATGTCCAACCAGGTGAGGTCATCTGGCCTCTGATTCAGCCTCCGCATTAAAGCAGCCGCTGACGCTGCAGAGAACATTTAAGCTTGGAGTCTCACATCATCACAGCTTCATTCAAAGCGCTTCCAGACGCCAAAGCGTTTCAGATCCGCTGACGTTTTCCTCAGACGTCGTCCTGAAGCTTCATCTGCGTTCCTCTGTGCTCGGTGAGTTTTCCTCCTCTCTGTCTTTAAAATCAAAGATTTTAAACTCTGACAACAGAAGCTCATTGGCTTCATCTACAGTCGGCCTGGAATTGAATAACAAAAGAATCAGAATGCAGGTTTGATTTTCGGTCCAGCTCCCGTTTCTCTCCAGAACTTTACGTTTCCATGTGCTTCTCTACATGTGGAGGAGATCTCCTCAGGCTCTCTGTGGCCACATGATCTCACTGGTTAAAGCCGCCCTCCATTAACACCTCGTAAGATCTCACATTGTGGTCGCAGGAGAGATCTGCTGCAGTTAAATTTAACCTCGGCATGAACAAATGGCTGCAGCCTGTTCTGCAGAGGAGACCGGGCAGAGCAGGAGGGGTCTGGATGTTTCTGCAGAAGGTCAACGAGGGGCTGAAGTGTGACAATTCAGGGTTGTTCTTCCTCTCCTCGCTTTGATCCACTGTTACCAGGTGGAAGTTCTGTTAAAAGGAGTAATTAGGAAAGAAGAGGAGGAGAATCTTTCTGAGGGTGTTTCTCCTCAGAGTTCAGCAGAGTTGGGGATCCTGGTCCTGCAGAGGTGTCCGCGGGTCTGATGAACTCCAGGCTGAAACTAAAGGCTTTAAAATTGGCAGTGAAGTTGAAATAAATGAAGGTTTGAAGGATCTTCAGGTCCCTCCCTCTGCAGAGCAGAACATCTTCAGGAGGAAATGTTGAGGATGGATGGTTCTGCATCTAGAACCTGCATCTCTGACCAGCTGATAGAACCTCATGAAGCTGCAGAACCTTCATGCCTTTCTTTATTGTCATTTTGTATGAACAGAGTTCATATAAAGCAAAATGTTGTTGCATACAGCTTACATCAGCCCAGGGGGGGATTTACCATCAGGCAATGCTAGGCAGCTGCTTAGGGCCCCAAGTTCCTGGGGGCCCCATAAAACTCTGTTTCCATGTATGGTTAATACAACTATTCCTTATTTGTGCACATTAATTATGTTTTTGCTAAAATGCCATTAGAACGCTGATAATATTAAGTGTGTCTCAGCCCCCCCCTTCAGTGTCCACCATATTGGATCAGTCCATTTGCTGCACATGTTCAGAAAGGTCCAAACAGACAGCAGCAAACCATTTGAAAACAAACCATGCAAAGAGCAGTGTTGCCAACTTAGCGCTTTAGTCGCTATATTTAGCCACTTTTCAGACCCCTCTAGCACTTTGATTTCTAAAAAGCTCCTAGCGCCAAATCTAGAGACTTTTTTCTGCTACTGGAGACTTTGGAGACAACATCTAAAAGCAGCGAACTCTGCTCTCCAGAGCAAGTAGATTGGTAACCCCGCCTCCTGCTCTCCTCTATCTTGTCTGCTGTCATGATTCATGCAGCTATTATTTCATCCAAATGAAAAATGGAGAACAGAGAAGCAGATCATGGCTTGTCTACAGTGAAAAGAAGGACTGGGTTATTTACTTTGGCCTTTTTGGAAACACAGGAAGGAGCAATCAGCTAAGTGAGCTTAGTGCTTGGAAAAAATCTTTCATTCCTTTAGAGACAGCATGAAAAGTCAGCTGAGTACAAAACATAGAGAGGAAAACAAGAAGAAAAGGGACAAGAAGAGAGGGACACAACCTAGAACAGATAATGGATGTCTATTCTATTAACAGTTCTCTATCTGGAGAATGGGGCTGTTTGATGGGTTGCCTT
The DNA here is from genome assembly GCA_030533445.1 of Cyprinodon diabolis. Taxonomy (NCBI): domain Eukaryota; kingdom Metazoa; phylum Chordata; class Actinopteri; order Cyprinodontiformes; family Cyprinodontidae; genus Cyprinodon; species Cyprinodon diabolis. The sequence continues at coordinate 43,383,926 of CM060074.1, read as the reverse complement.
CTAGGTTCAGAGGGGCCCCTGCCTGTCTTTGCCTAGGGCCCCACATTTCCTAAATCCGCCCCCGCATCAGTCTAATGAAATTGCTGTTAGAATAAGATAATATTACAATATAAAGTGCAGCAGTGATCAGAATGTAACAATTTAGGAGAAAAACAGTTTTAAATAATGGTGCAAAAAGACATTAACATGAAAGAAGTCAATGCAATGCAAAATAATATGCTGCAAAAAGCAGTAGAACTACAGTAGAACGTTTAGTGTGATGCTGAGTCCAGTTTAGAGTCTCAACAGTTCAGCTGTATGATGGCGGCGGGGAAAAAGCTGTTGCAGAACCTGCTGGACCTGCAGCGATGCTGCCAAGCCTCTTCCAACAACCAGGATTTGATTCCCAGCCTTCACTGAGCAGAGATGCAGCCTGATGTTCTCCTCTGGTTCTGTGGAGGTTGCATCATGGTACGGGCCCGGGTTCGAGATCCAGAAAAGTTCAGCAGAGGTTTTCAACCACAGCCTGAGGCCTTCAGGACCCCATCTGCTCCAGGGAGATAAAACCTTACTCAAAAAGGATCTTGGAGGATCTGACATCTCAGAAGCTGGTTTCCCCTGAGATGCTGCACCCGTCTTTTAAACTGTATTTATACCTTCTTGTATCATTGTGTGAATCTATGTCAAAATCTAGCTGGAATGTGTGTGGTGCTTTGGCTGAAAGCCTGAAAAGAAAAAGGATGTTATTAATAATATTTCTGTGCAACATCCTGAAGAAGCTGATACGTTGGATTCTAGTCGTGAAAATAAGAAGCCAGACTGTGAAAAACTAGCAAAGTGCTTCAGCCCACCTGAGCAGGTGAGCACAGGTGGCAGCGGAACCAGATAAGCAGCCGAGGACCTGGAAACGTTCAGCGAGGTGAGCTCAGCGGAGGAATGTAAATTTATACAAATCAAATCATTTCCATCCCTGGTCTGCATGTTCTCCGGGTTACATCCAGATCAGACGCTTCCCTCCGGGTCCAGAACTCAACCTGCTCTGTTTATATTTCTGCTGTCAATTTTTAGTTTGGTTGTTTTATCAAATATTCCTGCAGCAGCAGAGAGAAAAACATAATCTCTAAGGGAGAAACTGTGGAGGACAAAGAGAGCTCCTGTCTGAGTGTTTGTTTTTCCGTCTCCATGTGGGATTAGGGGCTCCTCAGCCCAACAGGTGCTGCGGGCCCCTCTGAGCCGATCAGCTGCAGCTCTCAATCAGAACCAAGCAGAGAGCTGAAAGGAGCTGGAGCTCCTCCTGAAAACATCAACAGATCAGGAAGTAAAACCTGCAGATATCTGCTCCCTTTGCTGCTGGGCTGGTGGATTATGTTCTTTAAGTGTTACACAGATTTCTGATCATCTCTGGTCAGAAATCTGCAGGATCTGCAGCAGTTTACTGGTCACCACAGGGCCGCTGCCAGTTATTTGGGGCCCCATTAAAGATATTGATATTGCCCCCGCCCCTCAAATTTTAAAACTGCTATAAAGACATAAAAGCATCATTTAAATTTCCAATGTATTTTTTTTCTACACCATTTCAATTAATGAAAATTATCCTCAGACGGAAAAGTTAAATATACTTTAACTTTAACATTTACATAAAAAAATCACCCTCTCAGAATAATAACAGCCTATTTAGAACAAAAAAAAAAGATTAATCTATGTACACATGAAAAGAAAATAGGTTTTGGATTTTGAAAATATGTTCCTATTTTGTTTCGCTATAAATTGAAACAGAGGACAGATTATTGGATTATTGTTATGCTGAGAATTTATCTTTGGTTCATTTTTATATATAATGACAATAATGGTGAATATCTTCATGCTTTGTTTCACTGATTAATCCTGAAAGATCAGGAAGAAAGCAAAGATTATTTATTTTACTGCGGGATTTTCTTTTTAGATTTAAAATATCTATTGGGACGTATGTTTTTTTTAGGGTTAGGGTTCTGCTCAGATGGACCTCGCCTTGGATTCAGGGCAGAGGGAGGAAAAGGAAAGTCACTCATCAACAGTTCATTGCAACCAGAGCAGCCATGCTCTTTGGGGGGGGGGGTTCTCTCTGTTGTCGCCTCTGACTCTTTCAGGCCTATTTTTAGTTGTCAGGTATCACTGAGCTCTTTGTGGCCGACTCGCTGCGGTCGGATGGTTTTCATCTCTCTGTTAAAACAGGCTCAAACTGTCAGTCAGGTAGACGCCATGATCTCAAGATCATAAAGTAAGATTGGATTTAAAATAAAGTAAAAAATCTTGGTGTTATTTTTGATCAGGACCTGTCATTTAAATCCCAGATCAAAGAGGTTTCTAGAATTTCCTTCTTTCATCTGAGGAATATTGCAAAAATGAGAAATCTCCTGTCCAGGGGTGATGCTGAGAAACTAGTCCATGCATTTGTTTCTTCAAGGCTGGACTATTGTAATTCTTTACTATCAGGAAGTCCACAAACTGTAGTTAAAAGCCTTCAGCTGATCCAAAATGCTGCAGCCAGAGTTCTGATGAAAATGAAAAAGAGAGATCATATCTCTCCTATCCTGGCTTCTCTTCATTGGCTTCCTGTTAAATCCAGAATAGAATTTAAAATCCTCCTTCTCACATATAAAGCCTTAAATGGCCAAGCTCCATCTGATATCAGAGATCTGATTGTTCCTTATGTTCCTAACAGAGCACTTCGCTCTCAATCTGCAGGTTTACTAGTGGTTCCTAGAACTTCTAAAAGTAGAATGGGAGGCAGATCTTTTAGTTATCAGGCTCCTCTCCTGTGGAACCAACTAGCAGTTTTAGTCCGTGAGGCAGACACCCTGTCTACTTTTATATCATCTGTTTTGCTTTATTCTATTGAATTATAGATTAAACCTCCGGAGAAACGAGGGAAGAAGAGGAGGAGGACCTTTCCGAGGCAGTGGCGCTACCAGGGGGGGCCAGTAAATTGTAGTAGCGTCAGTGTAGCATTTCTTCCCATTCTGCACAGCCAGCAACATAATATTAAAAATCAAATAATAAACCAGGATCTGAGGAGAAGTTGCTGAAATCTTTCTGATTTCTACAGGCAGGTTCACCACAATATTAGATACAAACCCTGAAACTATGGCTTTTAGTCTCAGTGGCCACCCCAAGATTTTTATTGGCCCCATCTGCCCCAGACACATTGCTGGAGGCGCTGCTGTTCTGAGGGTGTCTCCAGAGTTCAGCAGAGTTGGGGATCCTGGTCCTGCAGAGGTGTCCGCGGGTCTGATGAACTCCAGGCTGAAACTAAAGGCTTTAAAAGTGGCAGTGAAGTGGAAATAAATGAAGGTTTGAAGGATCTTCAGGTTCCTCCCTCTGCAGAGCAGAACATCTTCAAACCTTTGGAGGAAATGTTGAGTATGGATGGTTCTGCATCTAGAACCTGCATCTCTGACCAGCTGATAGAACCTCATGAAGCTGCAGAACCTTCATCCCTTTCTTTATTGTCATTTTGTATGAACAGAGTTTATATAAAACATTCATTTATACAGCTTACATCATTCTATCGCAGCTGGAATAAGATAACATTAGAAAATAAAGAGCAGCAGTGATCAGAATGCAACTCAGTGGGGGAATAAATCCCCCTCCCCCTTCCGTGATATTCTATAGTCAAATTTCCGAAGTCTCGCGAGACTTTGTAGAAACTGCCTGGCTTCAGTTTTCGACGGTTCGGTGACTCGAAGCCGTTTAGCTTCGCTGCGATCAGAATCCAACAGTTTCTACAGTTATTTACCGGATAAAACCGGTTCCGTGTGTTTGGGTCGGACCTCAGCCGCGTATCGCTCAGTCTGCGCGTTTTTTTGCCTTCGGCTCGTAGTTGGTTTTGCTAACGGCTAACAGCTCGCGCGCTAGCAGCTAGCAGGCTAACGTCTTTAGCTTCGGCTGCAGAGGAACCAGGAAGGAAGCGGTGGACCTGCAGGCTTCTTAGGCCGAACCTTCAGCGGAACCCCGGAGCTTCATTTGGACCAAGAGAAGCTGCAGATCTACGGAACCAGGCCTCACACGGTCAGTTAGAACCGGAACCGGGTTCCCGTTGTGCTTTATCGGTTCCGCTGGTTCTGGAGCAGAACCTCCTCTGATCTGGATTAGAAGGGATTAAATAATCTGTTCCTGCAACATTGAGACACATTTTTGACTTCCTGTTTGACGCGGAAACTGGTTTAAATGTGGAAGTTTTGGCAGCGGGGACTTTAGTGCAACAGTTGGATAAAAATCTTAGAATTTAAAGCAATCTCCCCAACCCCGGAAGTAGGATGCAGTATCTACGTCACGATCCAGGCAGCTCTGAGGGTCTTTATATTCCTTCACTTAGACGGAAGTGGTTAAAATTTGCACCAGATTATCTTCATCCGTGAAACAAAGCTCCCATTTCCGGGATCCACGTGACTTTGGTGAAAGTATAGTTTAAAATTATAAAATTGGTTGGATCTGAGTTCTCAGAGCAGCTAAAGCTGATTAATTGTACCGTAAAAATGTAAAATAGTTGATCTGTTTGAAGAGGACTTTGAAAAGCTTCTTCTGTTTTGGGTTACATGTGGTGTTAATGTGGGGACATCTGTCCTCCTGAGGACAGGGAGGTCTTTCCCAGGAGAACATCAGCCTCCATCTTCTCAGGAGGTCCAGCCTAAAGCCAGACAGGAAGCTCAGAGAAACTCTGGTTCCTGTCTGGTTTGGGCTCCCAGTGGCCCTCAGAGAAAAGGTCCTGTTGGTTCCGGGGTCCGTCTGCAGAGGGGCCACGACTTCCCTGAAGGTTCTGGGTTTTCTCCCGCTGAAGCTCATGTCTCTCAGGAGAAAATGGAAGAAGCTGAAATTATCGTTTATCTGCGGTGGTCAGAAGATGAAATCTCACTTCTTCCAGATCACAGGAGGGAAACTAGACTCTGGAGAATGTAGACCACCTCTGCTGCTTCTGAGGTTAGGAAGCAGAACCTGGTGTTGGACCGCCCCATGTCCAGTTTCAGGGGTTAAACCTGAGGGTTTAGGTTCTGTCCACTGACTGGCAAAAGGAGGCTGGCTGTTGGGTGCATAGCAACCGTTGCTAGGCAGAGTGGTTTGTTGGTGGTCTCTAAGGAAAGCTGCAGTTTGAGGCCTGAACATGCGGCCATGTCGGATGTCTGCTCCGTGTTCAGCTCCATGGTAGCAGAAAACCAGTTAATTAACATTTAATAATTTGATGATGAAAACGATCCTGATTATTATGATGCTGATGGAATTGAAATGAGGATTTAACCTTTTTGTTCAGTGAAATTAGAAACGATCTGGTTTTATTTCCTGTTTCTAACACCTGATTTAACGGTTAAACAGGAAAGGCTTTTAAAGTCAGATTTTATTGGATGAAGTTGTGATGTTTATTTAGTCAGGTTTGATGTCAGATAAGATCAGAGCTGATTGGCTGATTTTGAACCCTAGCTCCTCCTCCTCAGACAGACAGCGAGCCTCCTGGTTCTGCTGGCTGATCTCAGCCCAGCAGCAGGTTCTGATGGCGGTGCAGCGCCGTCTGTGAGCTGACATCACGCTGACATTAACGGTTGATTCATGTGTTGAAGGACAGAAGCTGACCAGGTCTGACTGCCGACATGTCCAAGGCTCCGGACTCTCCGTCCAGACCCAGATCCAGGTCAAGGTCTAGATCCAGATCCTACTCCAGATCCAGATCTCGAAGCCGCTCCCGCTCAAGATCCAGGAAACGCCACTACAGGTAGAACCTGTTTGCTTTCATGTTTGCTGATGAAACTGTGATGTTTACTGAAGCGTCTCAAAGTTCTCTAACAATCAAAGCGGTTTTGAAAGGAAAGGTTCTGATCCGGTTGGGTCTCCATCATGTTGGGAAGTCAAGGGTTAAAGTCTGACCACTGGGGTTTCTCTGCATGTCAATGATTGGTCAAACCGCCTCAGAGCAGTTACACTTTGTCCCCCCCCCCCTTCTTATCTTCCTCCCACAGTGTGTGGGTGGATGGGGGGGGGGGCTGTCCTGCGTTGACCTCCAGCAGGAGGCCGGATTAAAGCGCTTTACTCTGGACGGTTTAATGAGCAGAATGTTCTGGAACTGTTCTGACTCCACGGCTCTGGTTCTGTTGAAGCTCATCTTCAGGTCTACTTTAATCAGCAGTCTCACAGGGAACCAGGACGATGGCGCCATCTGCTGGTTGGACCCATGGCCTCCACGGCTCTATGTTGGTCCCCCTCTGGTTCTGCTGGAGTCCTTCCTGTTCATCTGGTTCTGAACACCTGAACCGTGTCGACCCACTGATGCTCGGCTTTTCGCTCTTTTCCCTTTTGAGTTTTTACGGCACTAGTGGCTGATTTTCACAGACAGTAGGCTGTAGGCGATTCGATTCACTATCGATTTCCTGACCCAACGATTTGATTATTTTCGATACTCTAGATTACACCACGATACGATTCAATTAATTTGTTCTTTTTTTTTTGACACCTTACAGGCTAGACAATGTTTCAATTTTTAAAAATAAATAAATGAAAGCTGTAATATCGTTATGCATTTTTTTTGAGAAACAACAGCAAATAACAGAAGTAGAAAAGTTGTCCTCCAACTATTCCTATTAAAACCTCATTCACTGAAAAATAATAATTCCCCTGCGTTATAGATTGTGAAAGGCCTTGCATCAGAAAATACTGCACAAAATCAGTGCAATGAGTGCAATGCAATACCTCGGCTCCAGACGTCCCGCCCCCCCCCACAGACGCTCCGCTGCTCCTCTCCCACATTGTAGCTGACCGCAGACCGCGCCACAGACAGGAGGCCGGCTTGGTTTGTTTGACCGAAATTGCGGAAAACGACTCGTGAAGTTTGACCCCCTAAAAGAGTGAGGTGCGCGAGAACGCTGGGTCCCTTTTTCCACTTGGATCTCCGCTCTTTTTGGCCCTCATGTCCCTCCGTCGTCGGACTAAACTCGCCCCCACTTCCTCGCCGCCTCGGCCGTATCTAGACCCACAGCGTGTAGCACAGACCACGCTTCAATACTGAGCATAAATTAAAAATGTCTGCATCAAGCTCACTGCAACACACTGCTGTAAGAGTATAACCAGGAAGCGACATAGGAGGGCAAAATAGGTTTAGCGCCATCGTAGCACGGGAGGAGAATTACGCCCAGGAGCAGATGGATAAAAATAGACTGGAGGAAAAAAAAACATGAATGGATTCTCTTGCGGACGTATCGATGCATCGGATCGTCGGCTGTTGGATCGATGCATCGATACAAAACGATTATTATTTACACCCCTAGCAGGCTGACAGGAAAGGGGGTGTGAGAGAGAGACATCCGGCACAGGACCGCAGTGGTTGCGGGCGCTAACCACTGCGCCACCGAAGCACATTCCGCCCTTTGCTCATTTGACCGAAACGCCGAGTGACCCCCTGCTAGAAAGCTGCGTGGCCTCTGACCCCTACAGCTGCCTGTCTGATGACATCATCACCCTGGGTTAGTGTTGATGATGTCACCAGTGCGACAGAAATCAGGAAAGTAAACAATGGAGAGCATCATGGTAGGAAGCCAGGGCGTAGTCAGTGAGCTTTATTGTTTCTCTCTGTCTGAATCCACTGAAAGGATGAAACTGAGCCTGATTGTCTCTCAGATGCAGCCGCCCCTCAGCGCCGTTCCCCAGAGACTTCTAGAAGCTTTGGCGTCCAGAACACGCCGCTGGGAACGCAGCAATAGTCCGAGGAAAGGGATTAGAATAGATGATGTGGAACACGACTCTGCTTATCAATGAATTAATATACAGATAAAAAGATGAAGGTTAAAAAGATGAAGAGGAAGAAGGCGGTTCATGAGCTGTGACCTGTTGAAGTGTTAATATCATCATCATCATCACTGCTCACCCTTCTTCTCTCCAGTTCCAGGTCTCGCTCCCACTCCCCCGCCTACAGAAGCTACCCTTCCCGGGACTATCAGGGCAACAACCGAGGCTTCAGAGGCTACAACCGAGGCTACCGCCGGCCGTACCACTACCGCGGCCGCAGCCGAGGCTACTACCCCCGCGGCCATTACCAGAACCGAGGGAGGGGAGGAGGAGGAGGAGGAGGAGGAGGGGGCGGCTATGGCTACAAGTCCAACTGGCAGGCCAGGGGGGGAGGCTGGCATGACCGCCAGGACCACCACAGTCCCAGGAGGGGGTACTCGCGCTCCCGGACGCCCAGGAAGCGGTCGGCAAGCCGGAGCCGCTCCCGCTACTCGGACCGCTCTTCTTCAGGCCATTCCCGCCACTCGAGGCACTCGAGCTACTCCTCCCGCTCGCGTTCTCGCTCCTCGTCTCGACGCCGTGACAGCAAAGGCCGTCCCAGGTCCAAGGATCCGAAAGACAAGCAGCCAGAGGGTCAGAGCGAGAAGGCGGGCCCGCCTGCTGACGGCAGCGTAATCGCCAAGGCCTCTGGAGGGAAGTGGATCGACTACGATGGCAGCCCCAAGCGACGCAGTCCCGACTCTAAGAAGGAGGATGACGCTCCTTCTCCCGACTCCAAAGGGGACTGGTCTGAAGGTGCCGGGATGTGGAAAACGGTCGGTTCTGGTTCCCCTCCAGAGAAGAGCCCCTCCAAGTCTGCTCAGACGGCTTCGTTTGGCGGCTTCGGCTTCTTCTCCAAGGAAGACGCCAAGGGTGGAGACAGCACCGTGATCTCAGCTGCTTTTAAGAAGTACGTCCCTCTGTCCTAAACGTCTGTCCGTCTGTCCATAAGGTTCCCGCTGCTGCAGCTTAACCCCAGTTTCTGTTTCAGGTTCCTGGCTGAGAACAAACACAAAAAACAAACGTCTGAGAAGGAGAACAGTCGGGAAAAGGAAGCAGGCTCTGCAGAGCGAGAGGCGGAGAAAAGCTCCAAATCCTCGGAGCTCTTCAACATGTCGGCTTCTTCTTACTCCGAGCCCAAAGAGGACAAGGTTCTGCCCTTCTTCGACCCGGGAGAGGAGGAGTTCCTGGAGTCCCAGGGTCTCAAAAACCGCATCATCAACGAGGACGACGACGAGAAAGCCGGCCTCACGGCGCGCGATATGTTTGGGAAGTGGGGCGATGAACCGAGCCGCCCGGCGTCGTACCAGTCGGTGAAAGAGAAGAGCCGCAGAGACGCAGAGGAAGAGGAGGCTGTGGACGATGCAGAGGAAGAGCTGTACCGCAGCCGCAAGCACTCGTCTAAGAAAGAGGAGAAGTCTAAGAAGAAGGAGAAGAAGGAGAAGACCAAGAGGAGTCTGACTCCTCCGTCTACATCCAAGGAAAAGGAGCGGCCGCTGTTTCCCGGAGCGTTTCCTGCCGTGGATCAGTCTCCGCCGCACCGCCTGTCTGCTTCCAGGCAGGAGTTTGAGCTGAAGATGAGTTCCTTAGAGGAAATGCCCAGGTATGTTCTCCGCCGCCCCCCTGAGGAGTACTGCAGCATTGCAGCCACCATAAAACTTTCCTGTAAAGTTTCTGTTACAGTTTATCAGGATAAATGTTTTCATCTTGTCCTCTCAGCTCGTCTCTTTCCAAAGATCGCCTCACGCCTCGCGACCTGCTCCATTCCTCCAAGAAAGATCCAGAGTTCCGCTCCCTTTTCCAGCACATCCAGTCGGCGCAGCTGCGGCGCAGCCCCTCCGAGCTTTTCGCCCAGCACATCGTCTCCATCGTGCACTACATCAAAGGTAGAGTGCTCCCGGCGGCGGCGGCGCCACGCAGAGCGGCTGCGTCCGGTCCGGTCTGTCTCTGTGGGTTATTAACTGTGGTGTGTTTGCAGCTCAACACTTCCCCTCGTCAGACATGACGTTAAGCGAACGCTTTGCCATGTACCAAAGAAAAGCTGCAGAGGCAGAAATGATGAAGCCAAGGAAAAGCCCAGAAATCCACAGGTACCGCATCATTCCGCCGCTTCCGCTGCGCCGTGGCGTTCCCCGTCACTAACCTCCTCTTCCTCCCGCAGGAGAATCGATGTCTCCCCCAGTGCCTTTAAGAGGCACCCTCACCTGTTTGAGGATTTGGACGAGACGAGCTACAAGGTGACGAGCACTTTAGAAATTAACCGTTCTTTGGAGTCTGAGACAATCTCGAGCAGCAGTGTTCAGCTCTGTGCTTTTCTTTCAAAGGATGCATATTTCTATATCAAAAGAGCCCAAATGTGTTTAATAAGTGCCAAGAAAGCCCCCAGCCTATGAGATATGATAATTGATTGGGTAAATACGAACCCGAGCAAAGGCTTAAAGGAAGTGAATTATGATCCAGAGTCCAAGCATCTCAAGGGACGCTTATCAATGCCTTTACCTTGTAAGTATTTTTCCTGCCCAGAAAACCATCCAGCCACAAACTGTGACGTCAGTTTCTGTTACTGAGCTTCATGCATGTTTGCTGCAACCTTTCTGTGATTATCTGCAGACACACAGCCGGTGTGTCTCTCCCTGTTCTCACTGTAACATTCCCACCGTCCGCACCTCCTCCTGCTGCTCCTCCTAATCCACCTCCTCCCCGCAGGACCCAAGCAAGCGCTTCAAAGGAGACATCATGGACCTCCGGCTGGATATAGAAAGACGAAAGAGGTTTGCTGGGAAGGAGCGGGACTTCAAACGGGAAGGAGGCAGGAGCCCCGGAGGCTCCCGGGGGCCCAGCAGGGAGCGCTCCTCCGAGAAATCTGGGAAGCACCACAAAAAGTCCAAGTAAGTCCGTCTGGAGTGATGGTTAAAAAAAAACCCCATTTATTATTGAAACGTCTGGATTTATATCAGAATCTCTGTTTTCTCTCATTTTTTAATTTAGAGTTTAATGAATTAGATTCTTATCAAGTTGCGTTTTCCAGATCTCATCCCTTCACTCAGGGGGGCGGGACTTCCTCTGGAGCAAAGACGCGTTTGTATTGGTCTGCTGGACGTCAGCAACAACATTTTATTGGTCAAGAGGAAAAATAAAAATCAATCAAACTTTAAAACTATGAACAGGAGAAACGGATAAATATGAAAAATATTCACTATAAAAAATAAAGTTTGAAAAAATAAAACATGAATTTATTTAAAATGAAAAAGGCAAAGTCTCCGTTTGTTGGAGGAAATGTGTTTTTCATTGTTACCATGGCGACGGCTCCTTAAAGTGTTTCCCGCTTTTCTTGACGCTCGCTTCGTTCTTCCAGGAAAAGTAAGAAGAAGCGTGATCGCTCTCCATCCTCCTCTTCCTCCTCCTCCTCTCCATCACCCCACCCTCCCCCCTACAGGGGTAAGGAGTACGCGGGGGAGGGCATGGAGCACCTGGAGGAGGGCTACGGCCACACCCGCTACCCTCCCCGGGAATACGGCGGCCCCGCCGACCGGGGCCCCCGGGAATACGAGGGCCACTTCCCAGACAGAGGAAGAGGTCGTGGATTCGTAAGTTCCACCCCCCTCCCCCGTCTGTTTCTGTGTGATGAAGGTGACGTGAGGAAGACGATTAACAGTGGAACTGAATTCCAGTTTCCCAGGATGAGAGGAAGAGGCTGGAACAGAGGAAATTATCCCGGGAACAGCAACGGAAACCCAGCCAATGCCAACCCCCCAGTGCGCCCCCCGGAGGAGGACTGGGACCCTGAATACACGCCCAAGAGCAGGAAGTACTACCTGGTGAGTCTGGGAGCGCGAGCCAGCAGGGGGCGGCGTTCTCCACGGGATTTTAGTTTTATTCTCTGGTTAAAAATGACCTCCTTCCTCTTCAGCACGACGACCGAGACGGAGAGAAAACCTGGGTGGAGAACCGCGGCCGGGGGCGGGGCTCCTTCCCGACCCGCCGCGGCCGCTTCGTGTACCGGAAGGGCGGCAGCAGCCCCAAGTGGACCCACGACATGTTCCAGGGGGGGGAGGAGGGGGAGCTGGGCGACGACGGCGACGAGTTGGAGCACAAGGAGGCTAAGGGCTCCGGAGACGGAGCGGCGAAGCAGTGAACGGCGTTTGACGGTGGAAAGTTTTTCTGTTTTATGTCTTTTTAAGGGAGAAGGTGTGAAAACGGAAGCGTTTGTGCCTTAGAGGAGAATAAACCTGCTGATGAAGACATGGTTCATGAACTTTCTGCATGAATTGGACCAATCAGCAGAGCGTCTGTCGGTGTGTGTGTGTGACATCACTCGTCTTTAGTTCACCTGACGGTAGGAAGAGGAAATCTATCTGCTGTAGATTTAGGTTTAACTTTTTTAATCCCAGACCTTCCGCATGTCCTCATCTCACGTCTCCTGGGCTTTTTTTACTTTAGCTTTAAAATGTCTTTTTGTTTTCAATAAATTTCCTCTAAGCCGGGTCGCTTCTGGACCGTCTCTTCATTTCTTCTATAATCATGTTTAAACCATTAGAACCAAACTGGGAATTCCCCAAAAGATCCAGTTTAGATGATATCTGGAAAAGAACTGGCATTTGTGACGAGTTTCTAAATGTGAATAAATTTAACGTTTGTCTTTCAGCTCATTGATGTAACATCAGATGTTTTATTTCTGAGAATAAAAGTTCAGAAGTTACAACTTTGCTAAATTTCTTCCTGTTTCCTTCTATTGTTGCCAAGTTGTTCAAAGCTTTTATTCTCACCGATGAAACGGATCCTAAATGTATCTTCATCTTATTGGCCGTTCATCTGCTGCCATAAATGAGCTCCAGGTGTGAGAATCATCCGTGTTTCCTGTCAGATAAAACCTGGAGGATCGACCTGAAGGCGTCCGACTCAAACCGGAAACAGGAAATGATCCAAAGCAAAATCACTTCCTGGAAATCTGATGAAGTGTCTAAAAACAAACCGCTCAGCTTGGAGAACCTCCAGTAAAGGTAAACTGCACTAGAAGAACCCGGAAGTCTGGGAATACGGCTCCAGGTCCGAGCAGAACCTGAGCCCAGTGGGAGGCTCACTGGATCAGGTCTGTGGTTTGGAACCAGCAGCCAATCGTCTCATCATAGAATAAATCTGCTCTCAGTCTGCAGAGGAGCGGAGGCCTAGTGGTTAGAACTACAGCCTGCTACTGGGTCCCTGAGCAAGACCCTGAACCCCACGCTGCTCCCAAGGGGAGGGGTTAAATGCACAGACTTTCAGAGAATGACAATAAAAAATAAAAACATTTTAAACTAAGACCATTAACAGCTGGAGGAACTGGTTTAACCGGAACTCAGTGATTTGATCAGGATCTCATATCCTCACTATGACCTGAAAGCTGCGGCCTCCATCTTTACTCCTTTAATAGACGTCAGCTAATAAATATTTCATCCTCCAAAATCAACCAATCAGAACCTTTTCTGAACGTCTTCACTTTGTTTCATCAAAAACATTCAGATAAAAGGTGAAAGTTTGAGAAACGTTTGAAATGGAAATGAAGTAAAACTGAAATATTTCCGAGTCATTAAAGGTCGCGACCTTTCATAAAGGAAACTAATGGCCGCCGTTCTGTCAGACCAACGTACCGACAGTCAAACGCATCCAGGAGACGTCAGATTAGCTTTTATCCCTTTAGTGTTTGTACAAAAAATAGACTTTAAACTACCTAAACGTGCGTGTTTCCCTTTATTCATCTACAAAAAACAATTTAAGGTCAGATCGCCATACGCTTCAAAAAACGCCAAAAAGTAGTTAAATAGTTTTACAGCCATACATGACTAAAGGGATACACACCTGTACAGGTAGTCTATTTTTCCATATAAAAACTAAAGACATAAACGGGTATTTACTATGGGTATGCTGGTCTGATGGGGTATGCTCACCTGACAGAACTCCGGCCATGACCTCAGTCGGTTATAATTTAAAATATATATATAATATAAATTTCTGTCTGCAGTTATTACACCGTTATAGCTAATTGACCCCCCCTAAGGGGGTCAGTTAAATATTATTCTCTGCAATAAATGCTCATAAGGCTTAATGAGAGATCATATTTAGATCAATGATGATTATCTAACAGCTACAAACTGCAGCAAACGCGTCTGAATTCTCCCCCTACCTTTGATTTCTAAATACTGAGTCCTTTATAGAAAAAAACACTCACCCTTTTGAAACTAGAAAGTCATAAAAAGGCTTTATTTCAGCAACATTAGTTTGATTTTATTATTCTCTACGCTACGTTCAGACGGCAAGCAGCAGAAGCAGCTGGTTTACGTGCAAAGTCAATGTTTGATGTGCATCAAGGCGCAGCTAAAGGTCCTGCAGCGCGTCTGAAGCTGCGGTTCATTAGCTGCTGGACGCGCCTCATCAGCCAATGAGAGAAGCTGGCAGGGAGTCAGACGCAGCACAGCTGATGCAGAGCGCTATGATCACTCCTCTGAAACAGTTTATTAACGCCTAAATTAGCTTCAAATGTAGAAACCTGCCGGCAGAATATGTTGGCTTTTATTATCCTGCTGCCTGCAGTTTGTAGCACAGACCTGAAAAACGCTAACATCTACTTCCAGCCGCCACCAACAGGAGGGGAAAACCCCCAAGAGGCGAGCGGGCCTGAGGCAGCTGCTGCTGGGGATTCCCAGTGACAGCGCAGCGCCGGTATGTGGGGGTCTGAGCGGCTCCCACAGAGAAATAATCTTTGAAGGCAGGATGGTAATCTGGATGAACTGACTGCACAGACCATGTTTTCAGGAGGACTTTCTCACTTCAACATAGATTCTAACTACTTTTTACCCGCTGACCACAGCTAATATATCTGCCATTGTTCCAGGCAAAGAAAGGATAGGGTAGCTCCGCCCACTGCGCATCAGAACTAGACCTGGACAAGCATCACAAATGAAGCAGGATGAATGTTTTTGCTGCTCCTGCTGCTTTAGGTGTGATGAACGTAGCATTAGGCTTTAAATAGCCACATTATGGACTAACATACAGAATATTAAATAAATGATCATTAACTGCAGATAAAAAGATCAACAGAACCAGAATAAAATCATAATATCTGAGAAGGTCGGGGATGGAAGGACTGATGCTCGGTTCTTATTGGTCCATGACCGGCCCGCTCTGCATCACTATAAAGCCTGAAACGTTTAATCATCTTCATCATCCTCATCCTCAGGTAGGGATCAGCTCCTTTCCTCACCTCTTTATTCTAACAGTCTTTCCTTCTGAGGAGGCGGGGCTGGTTGGGCTGTACTCATGGGAGTCCGTCTCCCGGCAACCGTGACAGCAGCTGATTAGAAGCTGAGGACTTCCTGCTTTGAACCAATCAGGGACCGTTTAGCAGCTTTTAGTTGTTACATTTTATTACATTTAGTGTTGATGTTTGACAGACATGCATGTCAGACATTTGGAAAAACGGGGCAATTTGTGTCCTGTGTTGGTTCAATACGGAGCCAGAGCTGCTGGAGGAGAAGGTCCAGGTTCTGAAGAACAGACCGGACTCCTAACGGGGATCCTGGAGGTCTTCCTGGGTTCAGTAGAAACCAACAGATGGAGAGTGGAGCGCCCTCTGCTGGACTACTGAAGGATTCATCTAGTTTATTTTATTGACTCCAAACAGTCCGGAGAAAGTTAAGAAAAAAACAATAAACATAACTAAAAATTAATAGATAGAAACTTCTCTACAGTGAATGAATGAATATATGAATGAATGAATGAATGAATTTTGGTTTTAAATTTAAATAACCGAGATCAAAAACAAAAAGGATGGACTGATATCGGGACCACCGGTACTCCAGAAGATCAGGACTTCCCTCCATGCCTGACCTGTTCAGTCTATTCCTGATTGTCCTTTCATGACCTTTGACCTGCTCCAGAATCCTGCTTTCTTTGCGGTTTCCCCTCATCCGTCTGTGCGTTTTGGTCCATCCAGGATTCTGTAGTTCTTCTCTGATTGATGCAGAGCGCCCTCTGCTGGAGTCTTCTGGTTAGTGGTAATGGACGCGGCCAATGGTTCCTGTCCCACTGGTCAGAATGTCCGGCTGCCCGTTTCTCCAGATTTCCCGGACGATCCGCTCCCGCTCCTCCAGACGCCGGGCCTTCTCCAGCTCCTCGGCAGATGTGAACACGTTGATGCTCCTCAGGGTGCCGTTAGACTGGCTGCTCCGCTCACTCAGGGGCCCCGGGGTCACTTTACCCTCAGACTCCATCCCATCTTCCTCTGACACGCTCTCATCCTCTTCCTCCTCCTCGCTGGACTCTTTGAGCTGCCTCCTCTCGGGGGACGGAGGAGGTCCTCTGCGGCGCTGGGTCCTGCAGGTGATGCCGACCACCAGGAGGCAGAGGGCCATGAAGAGCCCGAATGAGACGCCCATCATGAAGTAGAGAGCGAAACTCTCTGGATTGGCTGAAAAACACAAGACAGCAACAAATTAGCAGGTTGGGTCTTCAGGAGCGCATGGAGCCTTGATTAGGGACGGTGGATGGAGGTGAACGTGCCAGGATCTACGGGAGGGTCTACATTCTGCGGATGGTTTACATCTTGTGGATGGTCTACATCTTGTGGATGGTCTACATCAAGTGGATGGTTTACATCCTGTGGATGGTCCAGTGGATGGTCTACATCCTGTGGATGGTCTACATCCAGTGGATGGTCTACATCTTGTGGATGATCCAGCGGATGGTCTACATCTTGTGGATAGTCTACATCCTGTGGATGATCCAGTGGATGGTCTACATCCTGTGGATGGTCTACATCCAGTGGATGGTCTACATCCTGTGAATGATCCAGTGGATGGTCTACATCCTGTGGATGGTCTACATCCTGTTGATGATCCAGTGGATGGTCTACATCCTGTGGATGGTCTACATCCTGTGGATGGTTTACATCTTGTGGATGGTCTACATCCAGTGGATGGTTTACATCCTGTGGATGATCCAGTGGATGGTCTACATCCTGTGGATGGTCTACATCCAGTGGATGGTCTACATCTTGTGGATGATCCAGCGGATGGTCTACATCTTGTGGATGGTCTACATCCTGTGGATGATCCAGTGGATGGTCTACATCCTGTGGATGGTCTACATCCTGTGGATGATCCAGTGGATGGTCTACATCCTGTGGATGGTTTACATCCTGCGGATGGTATACATCCTGTGGATGGTTTACATCTTGTGGATGGTCTACACCTTGTGGATGGTCTACATCCAGTGGATGGTTTACATCCTGTGGATGATCCAGTGGATGGTCTACATCCTGTGGATGGTCTACATCCAGTGGATGGTCTACATCTTGTGGATGATCCAGCGGATGGTCTACATCTTGTGGATGGTCTACATCCTGTGGATGATCCAGTGGATGGTCTACATCCTGTGGATGGTCTACATCCAGTGGATGATCCAGTGGATGGTCTACATCCTGTGGATGGTCTACATCCTGTTGATGATCCAGTGGATGGTCTACATCCAGTGGATGGTCTACATCCTGTGGATGATCCAGTGTATGGTCTACATCCAGTGGATGGTCTACATCCTGTGGATGATCCAGTGGATGGTCTACATCCTGTGGATGGTCTACATCCTGCGGATGGTCTACATCCTGTGGATGGTTTACATCTTGTGGATGGTCTACATCTTGTGGATGGTCTACATCCAGTGGATGGTTTACATCCTGTGGATGATCCAGTGGATGGTCTACATCCTGTGGATGGTCTACATCCAGTGGATGGTCTACATCTTGTGGATGATCCAGCGGATGGTCTACATCTTGTGGATGGTCTACATCCTGTGGATGATCCAGTGGATGGTCTACATCCAGTGGATGGTCTACATCCAGTGGATGGTTTACATCCTGTGGATGATCCAGTGGATGGTCTACATCCTGTGGATGGTCTACATCCAGTGGATGGTCTACATCCTGTGGATGATCCAGTGGATGGTCTACATCCTGTGGATGGTCTACATCCTGTTGATGATCCAGTGGATGGTCTACATCCTTTGGATGGTTTACATCTTGTGGATGGTCTACATCTTGTGGATGGTTTACATCCTGTGGATGATCCAGTGGATGGTCTACATCCTGTGGATGGTCTACATCCAGTGGATGGTCTACATCTTGTGGATGATCCAGCGGATGGTCTACATCTTGTGGATGGTCTACATCCTGTGGATGATCCAGTGGATGGTCTACACCCTGTGGATGGTCTACATCCAGTGGATGGTCTACATCCTGTGGATGATCCAGTGGATGGTCTACATCCTGTGGATGGTTTACATCCTGCGGATGGTCTACATCCTGTGGATGGTTTACATCTTGTGGATGGTCTACATCTTGTGGATGGTCTACATCCTGTGGATGATCCCGTGGATGGTCTACATCCTGTGGATGGTCTACATCCAGTGGATGGTCTACATCTTGTGGATGATCCAGCGGATGGTCTACATCTTGTGGATGGTCTACATCCTGTGGATGATCCAGTGGATGGTCTACATCCTGTGGATGGTCTACATCCAGTGGATGGTCTACATCCTGTGGATGATCCAGTGGATGGTCTACATCCAGTGGATGGTCTACATCCTGTGGATGATCCAGTGGATGGTCTACATCCTGTGGATGGTCTACATCCTGCGGATGGTCTACATCCTGTGGATGGTTTACATCTTGTGGATGGTCTACATCTTGTGGATGGTCTACATCCAGTGGATGGTTTACATCCTGTGGATGATCCAGTGGATGGTCTACATCCTGTGGATGGTCTACATCCAGTTGATGGTTTACATCCTGTGGATGATCCAGTGGATGGTCTACATCCTGTGGATGGTCTACATCCAGTGGATGGTCTACATCTTGTGGATGATCCAGCGGATGGTCTACATCTTGTGGATGGTCTACATCCTGTGGATGATCCAGTGGATGGTCTACATCCTGTGGATGGTCTACATCCAGTGGATGGTCTACATCTTGTGGATGATCCAGCGGATGGTCTACATCCAGTGGATGGTCTACATCCAGTGGATGGTCTACATCCTGCGGATGGTCTACATCCTGTGGATGGTTTACATCTTGTGGATGGTCTACATCTTGTGGATGGTCTACATCCAGTGGATGGTTTACATCCTGTGGATGATCCAGTGGATGGTCTACATCCTGTGGATGGTCTACATCTTGTGGATGGTCTACATCCAGTGGATGGTTTACATCCTGTGGATGATCCAGTGGATGGTCTACATCCTGTGGATGGTCTACATCCAGTTGATGGTTTACATCCTGTGGATGATCCAGTGGATGGTCTACATCCTGTGGATGGTCTACATCCAGTGGATGGTCTACATCTTGTGGATGATCCAGCGGATGGTCTACATCTTGTGGATGGTCTACATCCTGTGGATGATCCAGTGGATGGTCTACATCCTGTGGATGGTCTACATCCAGTGGATGGTCTACATCTTGTGGATGATCCAGCCGATGGTCTACATCCAGTGGATGGTCTACATCCAGTGGTAAGGTTTACATCCCACAGAACAAACAGTCTTTATTTTGACTCTCTGGATTTTCCCTCTGGTTCGGTTCCTTTTCGTTCTTTCAGTTCCAGAACTAAAACCAGAAACACGTCAACTAAACAGACCTGCTCACTGCAGACCTCCCGTCTCTGTTTTACTGCAGTTCATCCTTGAGTTTCGGAGCCTTTTCTGTCATGGATCAGAGGGAGGGAGGAGGCACCTCTGACCACCTTCAGGGTCAGAGGAGGTACTGACCTCTGATATGGGCGTAGGTGGCCATGCTGTTACTGAGCAGCTCCATGTCGGTCTTTACAGGCTCCATCCTGAGAGACGGAGACAGATCCTGGGAGGAGAACAGAGAAGGTTCCGTTAGAAGGAGGTTCTGAGAGGAACATGGAGGACATGTTTGGTTTTCTGAAGGCAGACCATAATATTACGTCTGTCTACTTTAAAATATCTATCAGAGATTAAAAACCAAGCTGAGGATTCTACTGAGGTTCTGGTACCGGTCCTGGTGGATCGGTTCTGTGGCGTTGCTACTTTGGATCGGACCAGGCGTTCTGGCCAGTCTGGATCAGAACCTTTCAGTTCTGCTGGTCCCACGGTTCAGTTCCAGCAGTCTCTGTGGTTCCAGCAGCGGAGGGCGTGAGAGTCGACTGTTTTCCTCTCTGAGGTCTACCCCCCAGGGACCACCCAATCAGAACCAGGCAGACCCGGCAGACCGGACCCCCCCTCCCTGATCTTTATCCGCCCTCAGACCCTCGATGCTCTTTAAACCTCTCTCCTTTTATTTGCTTTAGGCTGATAAGGCCGTGGGAGCAGAAGGAGGGTCTCGTTATGGGACCAGTGACTCAGACCAGTGACCTGAACTGGACCCATCGGTCCGCTTAGAGCCTCATTTAGTCCCAGCTTTAAACTGTTGTTTTAGTCGATTAGAGACGGAGCGCTGCCGCCTGGGCAGGAAGTTTACCAAGCTGAAAGCATTTATCAGAAGGGGGGAGGGTAGAGACCCGGAGTCAGTCCTGGTCCAGTCTGCACCGGTCCAGCTGGGAACCCAGATGGATCCAGGTCTGCAGGACTGAAGGTTCCTGACCTCTAAGGAGAACCCGGTTTAACCCTTTAGAGGGAAAGTTAGCGTCACATGCATTCCTCTTATAAATGGATTCTCCCCCGTCCCCCAGTGAGGTCTAGAAGCTAAAGATCTATATCCAGCCATTCAGCATAGATGCTGCTACATGAATGAACCCTTGAATGATAGATTACATTCTGGAAATTAAAAGTCAAGAAAAAAGTAAAAATCGAATTGAAAAGTTAAAAAGTTAGTGAACCTAGTTAACAATTATATTTAGGTTTATAAACTAAAAAATGTCAGTTCCAGTATCTAAGGTTATATTGGACCGAAATAAAATGTGTTTCTTTCTTTTTTCTAGAATTTCTTCTAGAAGCACTTTTATTTTTCTTGATATATTCGGGAAAATTGGCGTTTCTTGTTATTACATTGACGTTAATTTATACCATAAAAATATCCAGATTTGTTCTAACGTTCCAAAGGTAATAAGGTCTGGATTCCAGTAACACTGTTGGCTGGAAATTTGGATTTCCAAAGTATTTCACTGAGAACCTATAAAGGGTTAAAGCATAACGCAGGGGAAACACTGAAAATGAGACTTTAAAAAGACGTCTACAGGAGCAGGTGAGACAGACTTAATATTATCAGCGTTCTGATGGCATTTTAGCCAAAGGATTTTAACTGAGATCTTAATAAACAATACCACTGGTTACCATAGCAACGCTGTCCCTCTCCAGGTGATTCATGGATGGACTAAATGTTCTTCGTCTGAATCAAAATAAACTAAAGTCATAGTTTTTGCACCAAAGGAAGATTGTTTCAAAGTTAGCACCTAGATTCAGCTAATCCAGCTAGAAAGCAGCAACCAGGATCTAGATCTAGACTCAGAGCTGGACCTTCAGAGGCTCAGAGAGAAAGGAACACAGCAGACCGTCTAGCACCTGAACAACATCTGCAGGATTAAAGGATTTGCTTTAAATCCAGATTATAAACATTTTTGTTCAGAGTGGCCTGTGCTATCTAAACATTATTAGTTTATTACTTCAATTCTATTCAGTTTATTTCTATAGCTCCAATTCACATCATGTCATCTCAGGTCACTTTCCAGTTCACCAGATCATCCAGTCAGATTGATTCAAAGTTTTCTATCTAAGGAAAACCAGCTGATTGCATCGACTCATTGACTCTTCAGCAATCCCTCACACTAAGCATGCTTGTAGCGACAGTGGAGAGGAAAAACTCCCTTTGAACAGGAAGAAACCTCCAGCAGAACCAGGCTCAGTGTGAGCGGCCATCTGCTGAGGCCCACTGGGGTTCAAGGAGACAGAAGCAGACATAGAAAAAGAAGCATAGATACAAAAGGCAAGCAGCTCCACAGCGTCCAGGAAACACACAGCCAGGCAGACGAGCTCCGAGCCAGCTCCCATGTCAGAGGATGAAGAGAGCACATTCAGTTAGTCACAGTCAGAGAAACAGGACTACACTGGAAAACAGGCCAAGCTCCAACATCTAGAAACAAAGGTGTTGATGGCAGCAGCACAGCTGATATTTCTCTCCAGGATGGAGTCACAGCCAAACAGGAACAGACCAGATGAAGCTACTATGAGAAAAAGCAGAGAGAGCAGAACGTAGAGATTGAACTAACAGATTCTGCAGAGTGGGAGAATAGAGATAGAATGAAGCAGAATGATGAAAAAGGGGTCCCTATGTCCTCCAGCAGTCTAAGCCTATAGCAGCAGAACTATAGAGATAGCTCAGTTCCAACTTTTATTTTATTTTAAGATTAATAATTGTATCTTTTTTTAATAAAATCAACCTATTTTTATTCTCTTTGTCTGCTTTATGCAAATTCAATGTACTTTTCTTTCTATTCTCATGTTCAGCGCTTTGAATTTTCTTCCTACTGAAATGTTTCATAACTAAAGTCAGTCTGGCTGTCAGACGGACGATCCGTTCTCCTCACTCACCTTGATCCTGCTGAAAGTGATCCGTCAGTTCGAAGCGAACCCAGACCTCCTGCTGTCCTCATGTAGGATCCACTACAGCATCAGTCTGCTCTCTGCTCCCAGTCTGATCCCAGTCTACCCAGAATGAGGGTGGGACAGGAAATAACTGGGCAGCTGCTGGATTCGGGCTCATGGGATTTGTTCAGAGCCTGGTGGGAGGAGCCTAGTTTGCACCTGATCCAGATCCTGACCTGCACCAGGTGGAGGAGGTTCTCATCATCACTCTGAGATCTAAGCGATGGTTCATGATCTCAGTGGGTTCTCCTCCAACATGGCAACCAGGACGCAGGTTCTCCTCAGCAGAACCGCCGTGCATCAGTGCAGAGGAATTGTTTGTTTGGTGTCAGGAACTATTCTGGGCCGTGAGTGTCGATGTGGCGCTGCTGATGTTTTCAGCTCCAACTGCTCATTATGTGGTCTGCTGCCGTTCAGGCTCAACCAGTTAGCAGGAAAACAAAGGTCTCACTGCTGAGGGACATTCCTGCAGCCCGAGCCGCTTTCAGCCACACACAGCTGCTGTTGTGTCGGGCCGGTCCTCTTCCTCATGCTGGAATAACGCACGGATTCCTGACATTCCCACATGCACTGGTGTTCCAGAGCCGCTCCAAACTAAACAACATCTTCCTCTCTGCTGGTTTCCTCAGCAGCTCGGATCCCTGAGGAAGGGACCCTGGAAACTCATCTGCTTGTTTTTGCCTTCGGCGTGTTTTCCTGACTCACGCGCAGTGAACAGAACCACACCCAGATGGATCAGCTGTCCAGAGATCCTGGTAGAAATGTTGAGATCAACTAAAGGTTTAGAAACTGAACAAACACCTCAGAGGGAATAAAAGATGAAACGTTCATGGAGGAGTCCAGTTAGTGATCCGTCAGAACCAGCCTGGAACCCAGAACTCATCGCTTCAATGATTAGACAGCATGGGATTAATTTCCACTGTTATGCTGATGATACCCAGCTATATCTGTCTATAATCCAGATGAAGCTGGATTATAATCATGGATTACAGGCATGTCCGAAGACATGAAAACCTGGATGACTCTTAACTTTCTGCTTCTGAATGCAGACAAAACAGAAGTTATAGTCTTTGGACCAGAGTCTCTGAAAAAGAAGCTGATTAGCCAGTCACTTCATGTGGATGGGATTAAACTGATTTCAGATAATAAAGTAAAAAATCTTGGTGTTGTTTTTGATCAGAACCTGTCATTTAAATCCCAGATCAAAGAGGTTTCTAGAATTTCCTTCTTTCATCTGAGGAATATTGCTAAAATGAGCAATCTCCTGTCCAGGGGTGATGCTGAGAAACTAGTCCATGCATTTGTTACTTCAAGGCTGGACTATTGTAATTCTTTACTATCAGGAAGTCCACAAACTGTAGTTAAAAGCCTTCAGCTGATCCAAAATGCTGCAGCCAGAGTTCTGATGAAAATGAAAAAGAGAGATCATATCTCTCCTATCCTGGCTTCTCTTCATTGGCTTCCTGTTAAATCAAGAATAGAATTTAAAATCCTCCTTCTCACATATAAAGCCTTAAATGGCCAAGCTCCATCTGATATCAGAGATCTGATTGTTCCTTATGTTCCTAACAGAGCACTTCGCTCATTTATCATCTTTATTAAATGGATTTTCTGTTTAAATGTTATAAGAATTTACAAATATTAAAAAAAATAATTCCCAAACCACAGTTTGGTTTCCAAGTTTAAAGATTTTTTCCATCAAACTAACAGTCATATTTATTTTAATTATTTTGGCTTTAAAAATATAAAATACATGTTTCAAACATAATATAGGAAAATAATGAAAGTTTTAAAATGTAAAGGATTTTTTTATTTTTTCCCATGTTATGAGAGGAATGTACGGAAGAGGATTAGGGCCACTGGAAAAAAAACAAACAGTTAACTGATTTTTAATTTTATTTCAGTTTATTATGGGGAAAAAATCTGAGAAAAAAAGTCACAATTTTTTCTCAGAATTCTGACTGAATTTTGACAATAAAAAAGTCACAATTCTGACTTTTTTCCCCCATACTAAACTGAAATAAAATTTTAAAATCAGTTAACTGTTTGTTCGTTTTTCCCAGTGGCCCTAATCCTCTTCCGTAGGAACGGATTATATCAGGTGGCTAAAATATCTGATTTCCCTCCCATAACTTCAGCAAATAATGATCAAATGCCACCAACTCCACAGTTTGTTGTTGATAAAGAGAGAAATAAACAGTTAAAGATCTGCAGGTGAATTCATTTCTTCACGTTATGGAGGGAGAATTATGTGTGATAGCATGTAGTACAGTAGAAATGTCTTTAATCCAGTAATCTGTCATATTTTACATTAGAACAGGAAGTCTACGCTCATCTTCCCCCCCCAGGGCTTAGACCCTGATCTAGAATCATAGATCCTCCCCTGATTGGTGCTATAGAAATAAACTGAATAGAATTCAATTCAACAAGAGCTTCTCTGCTGATGCAGGATCTGGGTCCAGGTTGATATATATAGTTATAAATAAATGTTCTTAAAGGAAAAGTCGCTCATATTCAGAATCCAAACTTCTGAAAGTTCTTTAAATCTGAAATGATTCCATCCTGTTCAATAAATGATCAGTGTTTTTAATTCAGAGTCATTTTCATGTGAATGTGCTTTACTGGAGGCATCCATGTTTGTCAAAGAACACTACTGCCACCTACTGGTTAGTGACATTGTCACGGTGCGGTATCGGCTGTTGATCAAGTCCCAGTGCTGTATCTGGTGTTTGTCACAACGCGCTATTATCCAAGTCATCTTGAAAACATTCTTCTTCCAAATGTCGGCTACATATTACGGGTTTTTTCTCTGGCCAGAAGTTCGATGGCAAATCCTCCCTCTTCAAGTTGGCGATCCAACGACCAACCCGTCCGTGGAGGATCAGGAATCAGAAAGGTGGAATAACTCTTTTTTTCACTTTTACCCGCTGTATTCCAGCATCCAGCTGCCATGCACGTGGGCATTGTCAGTTTCACTATAGCTCTGGTGAATTTCAATGGTGAAGTCCTCTGGAAATCTTCAATAATTGTTGTTGATTGCAGATGTGTCTAGTAGTTCCCATTGATTTAGCTTGTAAAGCGGGGAGAATGGCGCTAGGCTTACCGCACCGTGACGTCACTGCTGGAAGATGGCAGGAGGGAGGGGCTCATTTTTGTCACTCATGATCGTGACAAAAATTATTGTTTTTATTTTTTACTGATTAACACTAAATTCATTAGGTATAAATAATGATCCATTGATTCTTCCTGCTGACTGAACTTTTCCTTTAACAGATAATAGATCATTTGAATGAAGCTTTCAGGAACATCTGGGTCACAGGAAGGAAAAGCAGAAGAACCACAAAGCGGACCTCGTTGGTTTGGACCCTTCAGTCCTTTTATTTACAGTGAAAATCCGTCTGGGTTCTAATGAGAACAGAAACCAGATCGTGGTCCAAACCTTCAGTCCGATTGTTCTGGAAATCAGAACCAGGGTTTGAAACGTCTGATTCAATCAAACGGGTCATTAGTTCTTCTTGGAGAACTCTTTCTTCCCGCCGGCAAAGTTCCGGACTCTGTGGATCTGAGCCAGCTGGTTCTGCATGGTCTTCATAATGTCCACGTGGTCGGGGATGTGCACGTAACGCACGTTCCTGCCCGTGACGAACAGATCCTGCAGCCGGGTGCTCTGTCCTCGCCGGTCCCGGTACAGGACATCCTCCAGACGGATGTTCATGAAGGCGTCCACGCTGACCACGCGTCCCCGGGCCGCGCACTCGTTCCTCAGGTCCACGGTGGTCTCCTGCCCCTGCAGACCCTGCAGCAGAATCACCATGCTGTTCTCTGCGATCGTCCGCTCCCGAAGGGAGGACGCCACGGCGCCCGATGGGGCGGAGCCACCCGCCTCCGACTCCATGGACTCTGGACGCCAGGAACGTCTGAAGGAAACAGGACAGGAAGCTGTTAGAGAAGGTTCCAGAGGACCGACCGCTTCTAGGTTCAGCTTCTACATTTAGGTTCTAGGTTCAGCTTCTACATTTAGGTTCAGGTTCAGCTTCTACATTTAGGTTCTAGGTTCAGCTTCTACATTTAGGTTCCATGTTCAGCTTCTACATTTAGGTTCTAGGTTCAGCTTCTACATTTAGGTTCTAGGTTCAGCTTCTACATTTAGGTTCCATGTTCAGCTTCTGCATTTAGGTTCTAGGTTCAGCTTCTGCATTTAGGTTCCATGTTCAGCTTCTACATTTAGGTTCTAGGTTCAGCTTCTACATTTAGGTTCTAGGTTCAGCTTCTACATTTAGGTTCTATGTTCAGCTTCTACATTTAGGTTCTAGGTTCAGCTTCTGCATTTAGGTTCTAGGTTCAGCTTCTGCATTTAGGTTCTAGGTTCAGCTTCTACATTTAGGTTCTAGGTTCAGCTTCTACATTTAGGTTCTAGGTTCAGCTTCTGCATTCAGGTTCTAGGTTCAGCTTCTACATTTAGGTTCTAGGTTCAGCTTCTGCATTTAGGTTCTAGGTTCAGCTTCTACATTTAGGTTCTAGGTTCAGCTTCTGCATTTAGGTTCTATGTTCAGCTTCTACATTTAGGTTCTATGTTCAGCTTCTACATTTAGGTTCTAGGTTCAGCTTCTACATTTAGGTTCTAGGTTCAGCTTCTACATTTAGGTTCTAGGTTCAGCTTCTGCATTCAGGTTCTAGGTTCAGCTTCTGCATTTAGGTTCTAGGTTCAGCTTCTACATTTAGGTTCTAGGTTCAGCTTCTGCATTTAGGTTCCATGTTCAGCTTCTACATTTAGGTTCTAGGTTCAGCTTCTACATTTAGGTTCTAGGTTCAGCTTCTACATTTAGGTTCTATGTTCAGCTTCTACATTTAGGTTCTAGGTTCAGCTTCTACATTTAGGTTCTATGTTCAGCTTCTACATTTAGGTTCTATGTTCAGCTTCTACATTTAGGTTCTAGGTTCAGCTTCTACATTTAGGTTCTATGTTCAGCTTCTACATTTAGGTTCTAGGTTCAGCTTCTGCATTTAGGTTCTAGGTTCAGCTTCTGCATTTAGGTTCTAGGTTCAGCTTCTGCATTTAGGTTCTAGGTTCAGCTTCTGCATTTAGGTTCTAGGTTCAGCTTCTGCATTTAGGTTCTAGGTTCAGCTTCTACATTTAGGTTCTAGGTTCAGCTTCTACATTTAGGTTCTAGGTTCAGCTTCTGCATTTAGGTTCTAGGTTCAGCTTCTACATTTAGGTTCTAGGTTCAGCTTCTACATTTAGGTTCTAGGTTCAGCTTCTACATTTAGGTTCCATGTTCAGCTTCTACATTTAGGTTCTAGGTTCAGCTTCTGCATTTAGGTTCTATGTTCAGCTTCTACATTTAGGTTCTATGTTCAGCTTCTACATTTAGGTTCAGGTTCAGCTTCTGCATTTAGATCTAGGTTTTATAGACTGATTTTAACACTTTATTTTAGTGTCCATTTCACACTAGAAGTGGTCCGGCTCTAGAACTACAGCACCTAGACCAGAGGTCATGGATGTCGATGGTCCATGAAGCCAACTTCAGGCTGGTATCTAAGCTCCGGTTCTGCTGCTGACTGGACTGGGACCAGTTTAACCAAACCACCCAGTTAATGTTCAGGATCCGGTCCAGCAACTCCAGAGCTTCGGTGGTTCTGGTGTCAGAAATGAGACCAGAACCAGAATCTGTTCTACAGACTGGACCAGAGTCTGCAGACCGAACCGCTCCAGGTTCTGTCTGTTACATTCAGTTTTATAATTATCTATGTGTGTTTTCCATGTCTAACAAGCTTCCAACCATAATCCTAAATATTTAAATTCTGCAACGGTTGTCTATATAATGTTATTGTTTCTGTATCAATATTTCCCTTTTTTAAAACCATAAAACTTTCTTGCAGATCATTTAAAACCTGATTAATAATTAGAGCAGTTTTCTAATGTCTTCCTTCATATTTCCACCTGCTTTATATTCTTTCTGCATACAGATCAGATTTATACGTTTATCAGCACTAGAGAAAACATTCATCATGATATTAAATAGGGATAATTAATTTATTCCATTTATTCCAGTAAATTCTTTTGAATAATTATTCCCAACCTTCACTTTGATTTTTCTATCCAGTAAAAATGTTTCTAATTATAGAAGTGATGAATTAATCTCTCCATAATGATCATTTTCTGCTTCATTTTTAATATTATTAGTGGCTCTACATTTATATTTATTTCTTATCCTTAAGAACAAACTCTGATTTATTAACTATTATTTCCTCCTTCCATTTACTTCAAAGTGAAGTTAAAGCTATTAGTTTATAGTTATTTGAAGGATCTTTCCCTGGTTTATTAAATAGTTATTTTTGCCCTTTTTTCCAGCTTTTTGGTATCAAACCTTCTTTCCATGTTTTGTTAAACAAATTTAATATTAATTCAATGTTCGTTCTGGGATCCGAGGAAACGTAGCAGAACTGGAGCTGAATATTCCGTCCCTTTAAACGCTGTTTTAAATTATTTCACGGTTATATCCACGTCTAATGGTGAAATATATTTTTGACATTTTCTAACATATTTTAATGATTTTAAATCTTCTGGTTTCTATGAATAAGATGTTTTCCATTCTGCACTGCAGCAAATGTCTCCCCTAATAAATCTGCCTTATCTTTATTTAAACTAATATCTATTGACCTCTAAACTAAAGCGTTTATTTTGACATCTTTCATTTTCTTAAACATCGATCAAACATTCTGTCATTTTATTTCTGAACTTATTGAGGAACAATATTCTCTCCATGTTTTCTCATTTTTCTTGCTTCCTTCATAGTTTTAGGAACCATTTCTCTTTAATATTTAATAAGGTTTTAAGTTGTTACATTTTTCTGCAGTATTTTTAAAGCCTTTTTACGACATTTAACTACTTTACTACATTAATCATTCCACCATGGAGCTACTTGTTTCTTCCCTTTACTTTTATTTTCGGTGTTCTAGAATTTGCAGCATTAATTAAATGTTCTGTTATCTGAGTCGTTCATTCTTTAACCGTTTAATGTGACCATATGACGGCTTTCCTCACATTTAATTAGACATTTTAGCCAATTAGCTTCATTAAAACACCATTTTGTTAATATGTTAATATAGTCATTAATAGGGATGCACGATATAATGGGCCCCCTATCGGTATCGGCCTTAAAACTGAATATCGGACATCGGCCCCCCCACCGATATTTAACCCGATATTTGTTCAGCTTCTGAGTTTCTAAAGTCTAAAAAAATTATAAAATAAATACTACTTCTTCTTCTTCCGCTAAAAACTTCTTTTTTACAGACTTAAAAACTTCTAAAGAGGAGGGAAAAAATATTGATACATTAAAATATCCCAATATCTTCATATGCTGATATATTGCCATTTAAAAACACCATATCAATCTCTTTCACTAATGAAATATTGCTATATGTCATCGTTATGCTACGAAATCCCCCGAAAATTCACCAAATGTTGCCATATTTTTATATGTTGATATATTGACGCGGCATCGATCTATTTTACTAACAAAATCTCACAAGAATTTGCAAAATATCACGAGAGTTTGTAACAGAACGATGACATTTCACGAGATTTTGAAAGTAAAATAGATCGATACCGCGTTTTTAAAAATCTATTTGATATCAGCATATGAAAATATATTTGAGTATATTATTTTTCAAAGTGTCAGAAATGGATAATAAAACTGCTATTTTCAATGACTACTTATTTTTGTCCAGCTTTAACATCGGTATCGATATCGGTTATCGGCTACATGAGTTTTAAAATATCGGCATATCGGCCAAAATCCCAATATCGTGCTTCCCTACTCATTAATTATTGTACTCAGTGGAGAGTGATCCCTTCCTCAGGTTGACTCACATTCAGGTAAACTAGCAAGACAATCAGATATTAATGTTATATCAAGACATTAAACTGTATTTTTATGTATATTTACTTTTCTACCTTTTCCATTATGAAGACAAACTAATGATCTTTCTTCCATTATGACATTAAAAATCACTGCACCATATTTCTCTTCTATGTAGCTCTCCTGTTATTTCCTTAAACATTTCACTGTTAAGATTTTACATGGATTAATAATAATAATTTTAATATTTCCATATTTTCTTACATGAAATATGTCTTGAATTAAAGTGGCTCCTCTTCCTCCTCCTCCGCTACC
Organism: Cyprinodon diabolis; assembly: GCA_030533445.1. NCBI lineage: Eukaryota > Metazoa > Chordata > Actinopteri > Cyprinodontiformes > Cyprinodontidae > Cyprinodon > Cyprinodon diabolis. The sequence goes on along the minus strand of CM060074.1, from coordinate 43,353,360 downwards.
ATTACTCCTGTCTTGTTTTTCTATGTTAAAGTCTAAGTTAGGCTTCAGCCATGTTTGTTTAATGCTTATTAATTACAGGTGCTGGTCATAAAATTAGAATATCATGAAAAAGTAGATTGATTTCAGTAATTCCATTTAAAAAGTGAAACTTGTATATTATATTCATACATTACATACAAACTCATATATTTCAGATGTTTATTTTGTTTAATTTTGATGATTACAAATGACAACAAATGAAAATCTCAAATTCATCATATCAGAAAATTAGAATATTGTGAAAAGGTTCAAAATTGATGGCCCCTGGTGCCACACTCTAATCAGCTAATTAACTCAAACCACCTGCAAAAGCCTTTAAATGGTCTTTCAGTCTAGTTCTATAGGCTACACAATCATGGGGAAGACTGCTGACTTGACAGTTGTCCAAAAGACGACCATCGACACCTTGCACAAGGAGGGCAAGACACAAAAGGTCATCGCTAAAGAGGCTGGCTGTTCACAGAGCTCAGTGTCCAAGCACATTAATAGAGAGGCGAAGGGAAGGAAAAGATGTGGTCGAAAAAAGTGTACAAGCAAGAGAGATAACCGCACCCTGGAGAGGATTGTGAAACAAAACCCATTCAAAAATGTGGGGGAGATTCACAAAGAGTGGACTGCAGCTGGAGTGAGTGCTTCAAGAACCACCACACACAGACGTATGAAAGACATGGGTTTCTGCTGTCGCATTCCTTGTGTCAAGCCACTCTTGAACCACAGACAGCGTCAGAAGCGTCTTGCCTGGGCTAAAGAGAAACAGGACTGGACTGCTGGTGAGTGGTCCAAAGTCATGTTCTCTGATGAAAGTAAATTTTGCATTTCCTTTGGAAATCAAGGTCCCAGAGTCTGGAGGAAAAGAAGAGAGGCACTTCATCCACGTTGCTTGAAGTCCAGTGTAAAGTTTCCACAGTCAGTGATGGTTTGGGGTGCCATGTCATCTGCTGGTGTTGGTCCATTGTGTTTTCTGAGGTCCAGGGTCAACGCAGCCACATACCAGGAAGTTTTAGAGCACTTCATGCTTCCTGCAGCTGACCAACTTTTTGGAGATGCAGATTTCATTTTCCAACAGGACTTGGCACCTGCACACAGTGCCAAAGCTACCAGTACCTGGTTGAAGGACCATGGTATCCCTGTTCTTAATTGGCCAGCAAACTCTCCTGACCTTAACCCCATAGAAAATCTATGGGGTATTGTGAAGAAGAAGATGCAATACACCAGACCCAACAATTCAGAAGAGCTAAAAGCCACTATTAGAGCAACCTGGGCTATCATAACACCTGAGCAGTGCCACAGACTGATCGACTCCATGCCACGCCGCATTGCTGCAGTAATACAGGCCAAAGGAGGCCCAACTAAATACTGAGTGCTGTACATGCTCATACTTTTCATGTTCATACTTTTCAGTTGGCCAACATTTCTATAAATCCTTTGTTTTTATTGGTCTTCAGTAATATTCTAATTTTCTGATATGATGAATTTGAGATTTTCATTTGTTGTCATTTGTAATCATCAAAATTAAACAAAATAAACATCTGAAATATATGAGTTTGTATGTAATGTATGAATATAATATACAAGTTTCACTTTTTAAATGGAATTACTGAAATCAATCTACTTTTTCATGATATTCTAATTTTATGACCAGCACCTGTATATCTGGGATTATTTCTAATTCATAAACGGTTCAGTTCTTTTCTATTTGCTATTAAACTCCTGGCATTGGAGAACATGTAGAACCAGCTTGGATCCTAATCCTGAACATTTTCTCGTTTCTCTGGGAACCAAAATGGTTTGAATTTGATCTGCTTTGATTTCTTTCATATCTAAAACTTTCCAGCTGCTTTTATTTCATCACTTCTTTATTTGCACTGTAACATTAATAGAAAGGCACATAAATGCTACAAAGTTTTCTCTTTTTTCCACCATCATGGTGTTTTCATCCATTCTACATTTATGCAATTTATGCATTTTGAATATTAGTTGTTGTACAGAGATTATCTGCTAACTCTGCTTTGTTTTCCGGTGGTTTTTCTCTCCTCAGATCTTCAGCGTATTAAACTCTTTACATCCACCATCTGCTGCACTGTCTTCTGCTCCAGTTACATTTCATTTTAGATTTTATCTTCTTCTTCATGTGTTCCTCCACATCCCGCTTTTCCTTTGCAGTGTGTCCATTCAGCATCTGATGGGTTTAGTGACGTCATCTCTCTACTTCATGCCTAATGTTTTTAAATTGTTGCATCACTGTGATTGTCTCTTTAAGTTTATCTCTCTTTACTTTTAATCCTGCCGGCATCTGTTATTTTCCCTCCTTTGATTTATTTTTTCGCATCATTTCCAGAAGTTACTCCTCAGCTTCGCTAAAGATCCTGGAATCTTTCTCCCATCCGGGTTTTCATTTTAATTATCTTCTGATTTTCCTCCTTTCTTCCTCTATCGCTTTGATCAGTTTTATCGGGTAATAATTTATTTCCCGTCTTGCTTAAATTCCACCTCTATGTTCCTCCTTCTCTCTTAAACTCGCCCGTTCGTTTGTTTTGTCCTTTTGCTAATTTCTGCTCTTGCCTCACTTCCTGTCCCTTTTTATCCGTGACGTCACATATTCCGTCTCATTCGCCATGTTTCTACAGTCATCAACAGTTTATGGGATCAGATCAAACTTTACCGCCCTCCTTTCTTTGCTGCGTTTCTCCTCCGTCAAACTCAGCCCGCCACGCGCCGCCTTCTATCGCTCTTCTTCTTCTTCTCCTACCGGCACCGGTCAGACGCAGAACGTCATGACGCCATATCCGCCTCCTTGTCTCGCCCAGAATGTGAATTACCGCCACCTGCTGGTAGAAAACTCCGGCGCAGCCTCGTTAAAATGATGTTTCTCCTTGAATGTGATGAAATGAGCGGAAGCAGCTTTAAAGTTCGGCTGTTCGCTTCCGCTCTGATCCAGGAATAATTTCCACCTGATCCTTTATTTTCTACATCCCAGAATTCCTCATCCTGCTGTCTGAGCGAACAGCAGCTGATTAATGGCAGTTCATGAACCATCAGGTGAACATGTCTCCATCTACTGGTGGAAATCAGAACTACAACTAGTAATAGAATCCGGGATTTTTTTTGCGATTATTTTTCTTGTTTTTTTTCTTCCCCCATTTAAATTCTTTTGAAATTGTTGATGTGTCTGAATAGCCAGTATAAACGACTCATAGTGGATTTAATTTTTTAATTTCCATGTTTTAGATGTATTGCTGAGGAAATGAGGCTGCACAGATAGGGTGGGTGCAATGAAGCCGTCTGAGGTCAGAGGTCATCCATCATGGCCAGAAGGTCGTCTCCTTTACTGCTGCTGGACTTTTCCAGCTCCGCCTCTTCATCTGTAAACTGTCCAACGATCTGAGCCAGAACCGAAGTCGTGGGTCCGTCCTGGATCAGACAGAACACAGAAGCTCAAACAGCAGCAGCTTCAGTGAAGAACAGCAGGAGTTCACCTGGACTTCATGATCACTGAGAGAAACAGAACAAACCTTCCACAGTTCAGATGATTTAGGAGCATTTACTTTTAGATCTGGACCGATTTCCTCCCTAAACTCTGACCCCTGGGATTTTATTTTTATTTGTGTAAATATTTTAATCTTTTTATCTATTTTTCATATTTATAATTTACTTTATTCATCAACGATAAATCACTGGTTGAATCTGGTCTAAAGTGGTTTCATAAACAGTAGGTCAGATATCAGCGGAGTGGAGAGGACCTACCTGCACAGCCTGGATGGTGACGACTGGAACCATGGACTCCTGCTCTCTGCCTGAAGCTCTGTTGGTCCGCAGGACAGAACGGCCATGAGACAGGAACCGATCTAGAGGATAAAGCTAAGGAGTTCAGAACTCACGCCTCCTCCTGGTCCGCGGGGAACAGGTTGATCCGGAAGCAGGGCTCTTCTGAGGGAAGGTTCTCGGCCTTCATGCTGCCCATGAGCCGGGCCAGCAGGTTGAGCTCTTCTTTGGCCAGCGGGTTGGGGGTGCTCTCCGGCTGCAGCGAGACGGGAACACAGAGGTTAGGCAGGGACCGGACCTCATGATGGGGGCCTGACATGCTGCTGGGTTTGGGATCCATGAATCAGAAGCTTTCACACACAGATCAGCAGAACCTTTTCTAGACACCAGGAGATTAAAAACACTAAACAACAAACAGTTTAAACCTTAAACCAAAACATTTTGATCAATTGAAACCGGACTCAGGCTTGGATCAGGAGCTGTTACCTGAACATCAGGTGTCTTTGATGTCTGCGTCTCCTCGGGATGCTCCGCTCTGTACCTTTAATCAGACAGCAAACAGAGAACTCAGCCGGGTGGCCCAGAGCACGCTGAAAGCTGCACAATGGTAGCAACTCTGGGTCCGTACAGGTTCCTGCCCAGTCTGAGGACTCTGTCTCCGTTCAGGTCAAACGACCCCGGTCCAACCGGACTGCTGTAGCTCCCTCCAGGCGGAAACTCCCTCTGACTCACCTCTCTGCCTCGGAGGTCAAACTTCCTGGAAACAAACAACAGATCATGGATTCCCTTCTTAAATCGGAGGAACGAAGGAAGGATCAATTGGAAACCAACTAAATCTTCCTCAGAAGGCCTCTAAGCCACAGACCTGTTCCTATTCCCTCCCAGGAGGACCTTCAGGGGACACTTTGTCTAGTTTGTCTTTCCAGTATATCTTTCCTTTAAAGTCGTAGGAAAGCGGCCGTTCCAACCGCTGCATTTCCGAATTCTCCCGAGTGGTGCCCGACTTTACACGAGTGAATAAAGTGAATGTGATTGGTTGATTATCAAGGGGGCAGGATTGCTGCGTTGGAAGGTTCGCAAGCAAGTTTGGTTGTGGCCGGTTTGTCGAAAACATCTTGCTAACCAGTTAGCATCTTAGTGCTAGCAGGTTCCCAATGGGAAATTCCATTGGGACCAAGTAGCACTAAATTGGTGACTTAGAAACGACGCTGTCAAGGAACGCTATGGACAGCGGAAACATGCAAGAGGAGGAGAGTTTAGTGTCGGAGGTCGTGGATGAGTCTCCTCCGTCATCCATTTTTTATTTAGAGGAGGAAAGCGGGGACGAAGATGTTGTGGAAGAGGACGCCAGGGCGGCAGAAGCTTGGTTTGGTGTAGAAGGCTTCCAGCCTTGTGAAGCAGGAAAAAGACCAAAACAAAGTGAATCCAGTAGAACTTTTTATTGCCTACCTGGAATGGGGGACAATAGTTAAAAAAAATTTTGGCTCTCAAAATGGCATGTGCCCTATTTGTTGGTCCTCGCCGATACCAATACCACTATTTTAGTGCTGGATTGGGGCGTCGCCCGATACTGGAATCGGTATCAGTGCAATGCTAGTTATTACTAAAAAATCCCGGATTGGCTTATGTTAGTCCTGCTCATACTTCCATTGTAACGGAAGCTTGTTTGTACGCTGTAACTGTATCTTGCCTTTCCAAATAAAAGCTTAAATAAAAAAAACAAAAACAAATACTGTTCTTCTTTACCTGATAAGTCCTGGAACATCGACTCCAAACGGCAACGGACCCGAGGTGGTCAGGACAAAACGGCCGCTGGGATTCTGGATCTGGTTCTTCAGGAAAAGGGAAACCTGAGAAGAAAAGGCATATTAATTATTAGCCTAAGTATGTTTTATCTTCTGTGGAGTTGATCAAAAGCAGGACTGGACCAGCAGAGGACTCACCCGTACGTGCATCTCTTGGACAAATATGAGCAGAGTTTGTCTGAGGAGCTGGAGTTCTCCTTCTGATAAGCCGGAGTAAACCTCCAGGAAGAGGAGATGAATGCGGCGTTTATGGCAAACCAGAGTTGGTTGGACTTTAGGGAGCATGAAAAGATCCACCGCTATACCTCAATGATTTTCCTGTGGGTCTCGTTCACCTGGTTCAGGACCACAGGAGTGTCTCTGACCATCTCTCTGATGGAGTCGATGTGATTGTAGGAGATGAGCAGAAGGTCTCTGGGCCGAGGACAAAGGAAGAGCTGATATTTGAAGGCCATGATCATCAGCTCATAAAGCTGCAGGATGAAGAGGAGAAATGGAAAAACAGTTTAAGGACAGAAACCATTGAAAACAGAGAAAATCCTGCAGACGGGTTTTCCTTTCAAGCCTCAGAACTTCTGAAGTTCATCATAGCACTGAAACAGCTCTGGTGAAAGTCACTAATGATATTCTCATGGCCTCAGATAATGGACTCGTATCTGTGCTCGTCCTGTTGGATCTTAGTGCTGCATTTGATACAGTTGATCAGAATATTCTTTTAGAAAGACTTGAATATTTTGTTGGAATTAAAGGAACAGCACTAGACTGGTTTAAATCTTATCTATCTGATCGAATTCAGTTTGTTTATGTTAATGATAGATCTTCAACACGCTCAAAGGTTACCTGTGGAGTACCACAGGGATCAGTGCTAGGACCAATTCTCTTTACTTTATACATGCTCCCAATCGGTAGAGTTATTAGACAGCATGGGATTAATTTCCACTGTTATGCTGATGATACCCAGCTATATCTGTCTATAATCCAGATGAAGCTAACCCATTACATAGATTACAGGCATGTCTTGAAGACATAAAAACCTGGATGACTCTTAACTTTCTGCTTCTGAATGCAGACAAAACAGAAGTTATAGTCTTTGGACCAGAGTCTCTGAAAAAGAAGCTGATTAGCCAGTCACTTCATTTGGATGGGATTAAACTGATTTCAGATAATAAAGTAAAAAATCTTGGTGTTATTTTTGATCAGGACCTGTCATTTAAATCCCAGATCAAAGAGGTTTCTAGAATTTCCTTCTTTCATCTGAGGAACATTGCAAAAATGAGCAATCTCCTGTCCAGGGGTGATGCTGAGAAACTAGTCCATGCATTTGTTACTTCAAGGCTGGACTATTGTAATTCTTTACTATCAGGAAGTCCACAAACTGTAGTTAAAAGCCTTCAGCTGATCCAAAATGCTGCAGCCAGAGTTCTGATGAAAATGAAAAAGAGAGATCATATCTCTCCTATCCTGGCTTCTCTTCATTGGCTTCCTGTTAAATCCAGAATAGAATTTAAAATTTAAAAAGTTCAACTGGATTCACTTTGTTTTATTCTTTTTCCTGCTTCACAAACCTAAACCTCTGATCAACTTATCCAGAACTTCTCTCCAACATATCAGCGTATCTGCCGTGTTCCAGACGAGCGCTGAACGTGTTTCTAACTTCCAGCCAGTGTTGGGCACGTTACTTTGAAAAAGTAATTAGTTATAGTTACTAGTTACTTCTCCCAAAAAGTAACTGAGTTACTAACTGAGTTACTCAACAGTAAAAGTAACTAGTTACTAGTAAAAGTAACTATTGCGTTACTTTTGCGTTTCTCGCCCCCGTAACCCTCCCCACCCGGCCCCCACCTTCTTGCCGTGTGTTTCCAAAGCCAGCTGAATAGTGCGGACGACAAAGACAAGAACCTGCAGAGAGTTTAGCATTTATTGCAACTCAACGTAAATGACATCAGGGGGGAACGCCATGTGAAGTTTTTAACAGGGCGTTCAAATCTGGTGAAATTAATAACTGGGGATGTCTAATTCTGAAATCCTGTGTGTTTGGGTTGTTATAGATACTGCAACATCTATCTATCTAGATCTATACTCTGCGTGTGACATAAAATATGGATCTCCATCCCTGCCACAAAGGCCATCAAATAACGTTTAAAATAAAAAATACAGTAGGTTGAGAAGGCAGAGTATCCATCCATCCATCCATCCATCCATCATCCATCCATCCATCCATCCATCCATCATCCATCCATCATCCATCCATCCATCCATCCATCCATCCATCCATCCAGATTTCTCCCTTTCATTTGATCGTTCACGCTCTCTATAGTTCTCCTGTGGCGCGAGCACAGGGCGACTGTTGCGCGCCTTTAGCGATCATGCGCGTTTCCTGTCGCTTGCGCGGTGACTCGTGCCGCCTGCGCTGTGCGGAGATGCAGAGGAAACCGTATCTGATGGGGAAACACAGCTCGACGTAACACCGGTATTTCCATCAGGAAAACGCTGTTTTGCTGCTGGAGTCCTCCTGACTCTCCATCTCTCTGTGTGTGCTGTACGTTAACACCCACCAGCGGAAACACCCACCTACCCAACTGACAGACGGAATCTCACTATACATCAGCCATTCTCATCCTCCCCTCTCTCATGACAAGGCGCGCACCTCTGGATGACCTAAAAAATAATCTTTAATATCTCTTAAACAAAAGTAGCACAAACAATATTTTTTTCTGCTCAAATCTGCACTAACGTTGCACTAACCATTCAGTCTATTTGCAGAGTTTTTGGACGTGGGTGGGGTGTCAGCTTCACGCAGCTGCGCACGAGTCCTATCATGAAAAAAGGTTCATTGTGCGACCTGAGTAACGCGCAGTAACGGGGTGTCTGCAATGGTAACTGCGTTATAGTTACAGTCAAAGTAATTAGTTACATTACTCGTTACTAAAACAAGGTAACGGCGTTAGTAACGCCGTTACTTTCAACGCCGTTAGTCCCATCACTGCTTCCAGCTACTGTATAATGGCGTATTGGCAGCGTTTTGGTATAAAGGGGGTTCACAGGAGGAAACCGTCAGTTCTCCTCCAGACTTCATCCCCATCATAGGGTGAGCCAGAAGGTGAGTGATGGATCCTCCCTGCGTTCACGCCCACCACCAACGCACTTCTAGCAGACATGACGCTCAATCTGCTGACACCAGAAACCTTTTATTCTTTTATTCTTGTTATTTATTCTTTTTTTCCTTTGACGGGCGGTAAACAGCAACTAGGTTAATACTGCGATCAAATAAATATTTTTCTGCAGGCCGGGCGCATCGCTGCCGCCCTCAGGACACTGCCTTATGCATCATTTCCTGGGCATTACTCTGCCATGCGTTATGGAGAAGTTAGGCTGTCGTTGGACAGAAGTTCTGGACTCTAATGAATCCTTTATGTTTACGCCCAGAATAGAAAAGGTCCATTGAAAGTTCAGCGTTTTAGGAGATTCTGGGACGCCAGGCAGACGCTGGATGAATCAGCAAGCTGTGAGAGGGGCCTAATAGGTGAACAGTTCTGCCTAAGATGACCTCCTCTTTTGAGAGATGTTTTTTTACAGCTTATGGCTTCCTGATGGTTTCCTCAAACCCGCTCTCAAACCATCTGTCTTGCTTGGCCAGAATATGGACATTGTTGTCCTTCACTGAGTGTCCTTTAGCCTTCAGGTGCAGGTGAACAGCTGTGTCCTGTCCTGAGGACTCGGTCCTCCTGTGTTGAGCCATGCTCCTGTGTGGCAGTTGCTTGGTTTCTCCAATCTACAGGTCTGCTCCCTCTTCACTTCACTGAACGGCGTAAACCACCTAGTCGGTCGTATTTCTGGGTGTCTCATCTTTAGGGTGAAGCAGCTTTTGTCTTAGCGTGTTGCCCGGTTTGAAGTTAACAGGGATCCGATGCTGGTTTAAAATCCTCCTGAGTTTTTCAGAGACTCCAGCAACATAATAATAAGCATATATACCCTTAAATTGAGTAAGTAAATAAGATGTGCGAATGGATGAGGTATATCTACTGTTAAAATAAGATAACTAGATCAGTTTTCCTTGAAATAGGACAATAAAATCTGTTTTTATTTTAAAAGTAAATTGTCTTGTTCCATTGGCAAAGTGTCCCACTTAACGCCTCAATTCAAGAATAAATTCCCTTGTTTTAAGAAACAAAGTACTAATTTAGATTGTTAATTTTTTGCAGTGCTGCTGACCCTCGCTCATCATCTGCATGGGAAGCTAATAAAACCCAAACGGGTTCGTTTCTTCTGGTTCTGGGAGCTGAACTGTCCACTGATTGGTTCTTTTTGTTGTTGAAGGAGCTGCGCTCCCTAACTGAGCGCTGAGACGTGGAGAGAAAGCTGTGGGTGTCCACCACCTACCCTGTCCATGCTGGCCGGGTTCAGCCTCATGATGGATGTGTGCGCTAACCGGGTCAGCACCGTTTTCATCGTCCGGTGTGAATACAGCTGCTGAGGTTTCAGGAGTTCATCCATGAAGGACTTACTGAACATGGTCCCAACGATGTCGTTCAGAACTGAGATTCAGCAAGGGACAAAAAGACAAAGTCCTTCAAATGGACGGGATCCTCTAAATGGACATTTATTCATCCTCTGAGCTGCTAAGGAATAACTTCTAAAGCCTCATCTGTCAAATAAAGCTAAAAAAAATGAATAAAAGTTGATTTATTTCATGAAAACACAGCTGAACTACAGACAAACGTTCTGCAGTGACAAAAATGTTCTGGTTCTACGACTAAATTGAACCTGTTTTAAAGCCCAGAATGATGAACTAACTTCACATCAGTCCATCAGTCCATCAGCAGCAGAAGCTGGTAAAAAGGACAGAAGCCATTGTTCTGGTTCTGGTTCTGGTTCTGGTTCCACCAAAAGAACACGGCCAGAAAACTGCTGCTGAGAACATGGCAGCAGGTGAAAGAGTTTTCTAGATCATCAGGGAATTAAAACCAGAAGTTTAGCTGTAGAGAAGAAGCCTGAGGACATCAGTGAAGGTCCAACTGGCTGGACAGGACACTATGAGACGGGTACCACCAGTGCAGAGCTTGCTAAACTTTAGCAGCAGGTGGATCAAGATGCTTCATTACTGAAGCATCTTGATCCAATCAAAGAGCAAGAGATAACAGCGGGACCTCCATCAGTAGGGATTAGGTCCAGAAGCTGAGAGAGGCTTCCAGAAGGAAGGAAGAAGAGGAACCGACTCTGGGAATAATGCGTCTGAGAACATTGAAGCCATAAAACTAAATATTTGTGTTACTGCAGAAACGTTTGGTCAATTAAAGAACTGAGTCACTCTAGGAGGAGGGAACTAATCAGTTACAGAACGATCCTCTCATACCTCTCCTTCTGTCTCCTTCTGACCAAACTCCTGCAGAGCGGAGATGGAACAGAGGGAGCCTGTTGTTAAACAAGCTGAGCTGAAAGGTAGACATGTAGGCGTTCATCAGCTGGAGCTCCAGCCACACCTGTCAGGCAGGCCTACCTTTCTCTGACCTGTCCTCAGACGTGTTGTTGGCCTGCAGGCGCTGGTCCAGGACGTAAAGCATTTCCCCTCCCAGATTTATAAAGACCAGAGGCAGAGTCCTGATGGACATCCTGCTCCGCCTGAGACAGGTTTACCTCCCAAAGGCTAAAACGGGGGCAGAGGTCGGCGCTCCCTGTGGACGCTTCCTCCTGTCATCTGAGCAACAGTTTCTGACCGTTCTTGTTGCAAAGCTCCACCTGAGACGGCTTCATGTTAGCGTCTAAACTGATCCAGCTTCTCTCTAAGATGCAACAGGTGGTCAGGAAGAGGATCAGCAGAGGTCAGCCTCAGGCTTACTGGGAGGATAAAGAGAACATGGAGGCTGAAGCACAACCAGAGGGGAAGCTACAGGCTAGCTGTTAGACAGGAGTCATGCTAAACACAGGGCAAGGTTTGCTGTTATGATCAGACCAGCTTTACTTTGACATCCTGGGTGCTGCGGGTCACATTGTCACCGTTTAAATAAATAAAGCAAATGCTTTTTCCTCATATAAAGCCTTAAATGGCCAAGCTCCATCTGATATCAGAGATCTGATTGTTCCTTATGTTCCTAACAGAGCACTTCGCTCTCAATCTGCAGGTTTACTAGTGGTTCCTAGAATTTCTAAAAGTAGAATGGGAGGCAGATCTTTTAGTTCTCAGGCTCCTCTCCTGTGGAACCAACTACCAGTTTTAGTCCGTGAGGCAGACACCCTGTCTACTTTTAAGACTAGGCTAGGCGTTTCTCGCCCCCGTAACCCTCCCCACCCAGCCCCCACCTTCTCGCAGCGTGTTTCAAAGCCAGCTGAATAGTGCGGACGACAAAGACAAGAACCTGCAGAGAGTTTAGCATTTATTGCAACTCAACGTAAATGACATCAGGGGGGAACGCCATGTGAAGTTTTTAACAGGGCGTTCAGATCTGGTGAGTTTATGAAATTAATAACTGGGGATGTCTAATTCTGAAATCCTGTGTGTTTGGGTTGTTATAGATACTGAAACATCTATCATCTATCT
>CM060074.1:42996219-43338719 GCA_030533445.1 Cyprinodon diabolis | reverse complement strand
CCATCCATCCATCATCCATCCATCCATCATCCATCCATCCATCCATCCATCCATCCATCCATCCATCCATCCATCCATCCATCCAGATTTCTCCCTTTCATTTGATCCTTCACGCTCTCCGTAGTTCTCCTGTGGCGCGAGCACAGGGCGATGGTTGCGCACCTTTAGCTAGCATGCGCGTTTCCTGTCGCTTGCGCGGTGACTCGTGCCGCCTGCGCTGTGCGGAGATGCAGAGGAAACCGTATCTGATGGGGAAACACAGCTCGACGTAACACCTGTATTTCCATGTGGAAAACGCTGTTTGCTGCTGGAGTCCTCCTGACTCTCCATCTCTCTGTGTGTGCTGTACGTTAACACCCGCCAGCAGAAACACCCACCTTCACTTATGGATGACGAGCTGTCAGTCAAAGGCTTCCTGACGCTACTTCCTGTGTGATGGTGTCTGCAAGGCCTAATCAGGAGGAGGCTAACAGAAGAGGTTTGTCTCCACCCAACCTGTCAAAACACATTTTCCTTCATGCAAGGAGATAATCATCCAAGGTCAGAGATGCTTTCGAGAGCACTGGCGTGGAGTAGTGACAGCAGCCCGGGCCACAGGCGCCTACGCTCTACCCCTTCTATTCATTCTAGCTAATCTGAATCGTTCAATTCCATCTGGAGAGCGAGATCATCTGTGGTAGCAGCACTGGACATCTTCCAGACATGTGAGGAAAACTAGCAGCAGTTCAGTGGACAGGATGAATGAACGGTAGCCGGCGCGCGCTGATGACGTCATACACACAGCAATTGCAGAAAGCAACTCGTGAAGTTGGACCAGCTAGAAGAGCAAGGTGCCTGAAAATGCTAAGACCCTTTTTTCACCTGAATCCCCGCTCTTTTTGGCCCTCATGTCCCTCCGTTGTCGGACAAACTTGCCCCCACTTCCTGACCGCCTCGGCTGTATTTAGACCCTCAGCGCGTAGAGCAGACCACGCTTCAATATTGAGCATAAATCAAAAATGTCTGCGTCAAGCTCACTGCGACCGCCTGCTGCGGGGAGGATAACCAGCTCTTAAAGCAACAGCAACTATTCATTTTTAGCCCCGCCCCCTAATGGCTGCCATCATTAGAAACTAGAGGAGGGGTCAGAGGTCATAACCGACATGCGTTACATAAGCTTGCTCTGTTATTCCTATTTTCTATTCAGTTTGGTGATATTGGTACATTTCAATGAACCAACGGCTAAATGTTAGGAGCAAAGGCTTTGCCTCATGCAGAAAGTCTCCAATAACGGAAATCAGCATATGTGTCTGACCAGATTCCCTTTTATGAGCGGGAAAAACCATTTTTGGACTTTTGGTACTGTGCTAAAATCCCATTTTCCACCTAGCACTCTGCCCACTAAAACTTTCATGGAACAAACATGCTTCAACTTATTCAGTCCAGATCTGCTTGGGTTCTGGTCAAGATGTGGATCTATGAAGTCTGATGGATCATCCAGAGTTTCTAATGGGCTTTCATGGTGTTTTGCAGAATTTATTTTGGAAAAAATTTGGCAAGGCTACAAATCAGACATGGTGAATTTTAAAATAGTGGTTCCACCTGAAAAATATTCCTCTATGCATTTCTGTCATTAAAATACCAACAATTTGTTAAACGAGGAAGTTATGTCCCCTAAAAAAGGCCGTTGCTCTTCCTCACGGTTCTTTTCCTGGGAGCAAGTTATTTACTACTCTTAACTCAAACTGGGTAAAAACATGTAGAAAGGAATATAAAACAGGAGTAAAAAGTAACAGAGTGTTAGAGTTATTGAATGATGATTATAAAGTTAATGTGTGTGCATATGAAACACTGAAGAAATAAGATGCTACATTCTGTCCTGTGATTCAATCAGGAGCTTTATTCTAGACTGGCCTTCAGCCAGAAGGCATTTACAGGGTCATAAACCTTTATGACCTGCCTCTCAGCCAGTTGGTCATTCTAGGGTCATAACCCCCCCACCCACCCACCCACCTGTTTCTGCTCGGTGAATAAAAGACTCTGCTGTTCTGTTGGGGGTCAGAATGGTGCTGGGATGTGAGCAGCAGCGTTTCTCATTCCTGCAGGAAAAGCTCTGTTTCAAAATCCTTTTGTGCTTCAGATTCATTTTTGTTCTATATGAAATATGAACTCACAATATTTTGAATCTAACACAGAGTTTATTCCAGATCAGGTCGTTACAGGACAGAGAAAATTGTAGCTGGACTTTCATTAATTCACATATGTAATTTCAGGCGGAATTTGCTGCTAGGACCCTCTGGGCTAAATCACCTGAGCTGAGACTCAGGCTGCTGGTTCCTGGTTGGACTCCAGCCTTCTGAGCTCCTTTTAGTACTACTGCACCGATTCCAGTATTTGACTGGGGCCCCAATCTGGCACTATAATGGTGGTATCGGTATTGGTGAGTACCAAGAACTAGGCGACGGATACCATCTTCAGAGCCAAAAGTTTCTTCAACTATTGTCTCCCATTCCAGGTAGGCAATAAAACTTCTGCTGGATTCTCTTTGTTTTAGTCTTTTTCCTGCTTCACAAAGGAAGGCAGCAGCTTGAAGCCATGATGGTGATTATTTTACATCCAGGCAGGATGCAGTTCTTCATAGATACACACAGAACAATTTCAAACAGATGGTATCGGCCGATACTGACAGCCAGGTATCGGGGCCAAAAATTGGCATTGCCGCAACGCTAGTTTTTAGTTGCTGCTGAAGTAAAATAATGTGCAATAAACACCTAATACTGTAGTTACCTAACCTAACAGAGTGTGACTGTAGTAGAGGAGGAGTCCCAGAAGAACGGCGAGTGGCTCCTCACGCCGCTGCTGATCCACATTTTCCTATTCAAACTGAGACAATTTGACCTGTTGGAGCATTTAGGACGTCTGTCTGTCCGCCCTCATAGTGTAGAAGAATAGATTAGAGCAGAAACATGCAAATGGGAGTTTATCTTCCAGGGCAGCTCTGTGTAGAGCAGACAATCACCTTTGTGAGAAAGTCAGGTTCATTAGTGACGGCTGGGAACAAAATGTGAAGACATCTGGAAGAAAAACTGGGATATCTTGACGTTAACAACAGAAACTATGGAGATTCATCGCTACCTCTGGATTCTCTCCATGTAAGTCAAGTCTACAAATAATCTCTTCCTGATTCTGTCTGAATTTAAAACATTTCAAACATTCCCTCCAACAGGTTGACCTCTTGTGAGAGCGCAGTGAGCGGCTTCAACGACAGGTCGGGTCTGGGCGACACTCAGACGGACTGGATGAAACAGATCCCCGATGAAACTCGCATCTCGGCTATCGCCATTCCTGGAACTCATGAGAGCTTGAGACTCAGTGGAGGACCGTTAGCTGCAGCTCAAGTCTGGAGTTTGGAAGAGCAGCTGAATGTGGGGGTTCGCTATTTAGACATCCATGTTGGCCTTTTGCTTCCCACCAGCAGTGATGTCAGCATCCGAGATTCTGCATGGATGTCTTTTAAGAGCATGAGTTTACGCACAGTTTTCCAGAAGGTTTTAGGATTCCTAGATGCACACAGCGGGGAGACGGTGCTGATGAAAGTGACGCTGCACGGACTTTACAACGACAGAGGGAAGGAATTGGTGAAAAAGCTGATTGAGAAGTTTGAAAGAAGAATCTGGACAAAGGTAGCGGTGCCACTCCTGAAGGAGGTGCGGGGGAAGATCGTCTTCCTGCAGAATGTCAAGTTTCCGCAGGGAACAGAAAACCATAAATCCTATTTCTTTGAGTCCAACAAGCTGAGAGATGTTGATAGAAAAATAAAGGAGGTCCATCAGCATCTCTGCGGCCATTACATCCTCGTGACGCAGACCGTCGCTACGACTTGGGAGAAGCCGAAAGAGCTGGCCCGATTGGTCAACCCGCAGCTCAGTCAGTTTGTGAGGGAACATATGGAGACCTCCACGGCGGGCTGTGTGGGCGTCCTCACTATGGACTTCCCCAGCGCCCATCTGATCAGTGACATCATCAAGCTGAGGGTCTGCCCCTGTGGTTCGGCTGCTGGCCACGCCGGAGGGGCCCAACCTGGACCAGAACCGCCGCGCTCAGGTGAGTCAGCACACACATTAGAGGAAACAGAAGCAGAACCGCGGGTCTGAACAGGAGCAGAGACCCGTTACGTAAATACGACCTTAGAACCAAAACCTGAAGCGTTTATATCAGAAACCTGGTTCTAGATTAAGGATTTAGATTAGAACCTCTAGAACAACAACAGCTATTAGAAGAAAATAGAAAATAATGAATTTGCTCTTCAACCCCTTATAGAACCCGGACCACAATCGGAACCAGGAGAACCAACAGAACCTGCAGAACCAACAGAACCTGCAGAACCAACAGAACCCGCGGAACCAACAGAACCTGCAGAACCAAAAGAACCTGCAGAACCAAAAGAACCAGCAGAACCAACAGAACCAAAAGAACCAGCAGAACCAACAGAACCCGCAGAACCAACAGAACCTGCAGAACCAACAGAACCCGCGGAACCAACAGAACCTGCAGAACCAAAAGAACCAGCAGAACCAACAGAACCCGCAGAACCAACCGAACCCACAGAACCAACAGAACAAGCAGAACCCACAGAACCCGCGGAACCAACAGAACCAACCGAACCTGCGGAACCAACAGAACCCGCGGAACCAACAGAACCTGCGGAACCAACAGAACCAACCGAACCTGCGGAACCAACAGAACCAGGAGAACCAACAGAACCAACCGAACCTGCGGAACCAACAGAACCAGGAGAACCAACAGAACCTGCAGAACCAACAGAACCCGCGGAACCAACAGAACCAACCGAACCCGCGGAACCAACAGAACCTGCAGAACCAAAAGAACCTGCAGAACCAACAGAACAAGCAGAACCAACAGAACCTGCAGAACCAACAGAACCTGCAGAACCAAAAGAACCTGCAGAACCAACAGAACCTGCAGAACAGACAGAACCTGCAGAACCAAAAGAACCTGCAGAACCAACAGAACAAGCAGAACCAACAGAACCCACAGAACCAAAAGAACCAGAAGAACCTGCGGAACCAACAGAACCAGCGGAACCAACAGAACCCGCGGAACCAACAGAACCTGCAGAACCAACAGAACCTGCAGAACAGACAGAACCTGCAGAACCAAAAGAACCTGAGGAACCAACAGAACAAGCAGAACCCACAGAACCAAAAGAACCCGCAGAACCAGCAGAACCCACAGAACCAAAAGAACCAGGAGAACCAACAGAACCCGCGGAACCAACAGAACCAGCGGAACCAACAGAACCTGCGGAACCAACAGAACCAGCGGAACCAACAGAACCTGCAGAACCAACAGAACCAGGAGAACCAACAGAACCCGCAGAACCAACGGAACCCGCGGAACCACCAGAACCTGCGGAACCAACCGAACCCGCGGAACCAACAGAACCTGCAGAACCAACAGAACCAGGAGAACCAAAAGAACCTGCAGAACCTGCAGAACCTGCAGAACCAACAGAACCCGCAGAACCAACAGAACCAGCAGAACCAACCGAACCTGCGGAACCAACAGAACCAGGAGAACCAGGAGAACCAACAGAACCAGTAGAACCAACAGAACCAGCAGAACCCACAGAACCAGGAGAACCAACAGAACCTGCAGAACCAACAGAACCAACCGAACCTGCGAAACCAACAGAACCAGGAGAACCAACGGAACCCGCGGAACCAACAGAACCTGCGGAACCAACAGAACCAGGAGAACCATCAGAACCAGCAGAACCCGCGGAACCAACAGAACCAGCAGAACCAACAGACCCAGCAGAACCAACAGAACCCACGGAACCAACAGAACCTGCGGAACCAACAGAACCAGGAGAACCAACAGAACCAGCGGAACCCGCGGAACCAGCAGAACCAGCAGAACCAACAGACCCAGCAGAACCAACAGACCCCACGGAACCAACAGAACCTGCGGAACCAACAGAACCTGCAGAACCAACAGAACCCGCTGAACCAACAGAACCCTCAGAACCAACAGAACCAGGAGAACCAACAGAACCCGCGGAACCAACAGAACCAGGAGAACCAACAGAACCCGCGGAACCAACAGAACCAACAGAACCAACAGAACCCGCGGAACCAACAGAACCAGGAGAACCAACAGAACCAGGAGAACCAACAGAACCTGCAGAACCAACAGAACCAGGAGAACCAACAGAACCAGGAGATCCAACAGAACCTGCAGAACCAACAGAACCTGCGGAACCAACAGAACCTGCAGAACCAACAGAACCCGCTGAACCAACAGAACCCTCAGAACCAACAGAACCCGCGGAACCAACAGAACCAACAGAACCCGCGGAACCAACAGAACCAGGAGAACCAACAGAACCCGCGGAACCAACAGAACCCGCGGAACCAAAAGAACCTGCGGAACCAACAGAACCAGGAGAACCAACAGAACCTGCAGAACCAACAGAACCAGGAGAACCAACAGAACCAGGAGATCCAACAGAACCTGCAGAACCAACAGAACCTGCGGAACCAACAGAACCCACAGAACCAACAGAACCAGGAGAACCAACAGAACCCGTGGAACCAACAGAACCTGCGGAACCAACAGAACCAGGAGAACCAACAGAACCCGCGGAACCAACAGAACCTGCGGAACCAACAGAACCAGGAGAACCAACAGAACCCGTGGAACCAACAGAACCTGCGGAACCAACAGAAACAGGAGAACCAACAGAACCCGCAGAACCAACAGAACCCACGGAACCAACAGAACCAGGAGCACCAACAGAACCTGCGGAACCAACGGAACCACCAGAACCAACAGAACCTGCGGAACCAACAGCACCAGCAGAACCAACAGAACCAGGAGAACCACCAGAACCAACAGAACCCGCTGAACCAACAGCACCACAAGAACCAACAGAACCAGGAGAACCACCAGAACCAACAGAACCTACGGAACCAACAGAACCAGGAGAACCACCAGAACCTGCAGAACCAACAGAACCCGCTGAACCAACGGAACCAGGAGAACCAACAGAACCTGCAGAACCAACAGAACCCGCAGAACCAACAGAACCAGGAGAACCAACAGAACCTGCAGAACCCGCAGAACCACCAGAACCTGCAGAAGCAACAGAACCCGCAGAACCAGAAGAACCCGCAGAACCAGCAGAACCTGGAGAACCAACAGAACCTGCGGAACGAACAGAACCCGCAGAACCAACAGAACCCGCAGAACCAACTGAACCCACGGAACCAACAGAACCAGGAGCACCAACAGAACCCGCGGAACCAACAGAACCCGCAGAACCAACAGAACCCAGGGAACCAACAGAACCAGGAGCACCAACAGAACCTGCGGAACCAACAGAACCAGGAGAACCAACAGAACCTGCAGAACCAACAGAACCCGCAGAACCAACAGAACCCGCAGAACCAACAGAACCCGGAGAACCAACAGAACCTGCGGAACCAACAGAACCTGCGGAACCAACAGAACCTGCAGAACCAGCAGAACCAACAGAACCCGCTGAACCAACGGAACCCGCAGAACCAACAGAACCAGGTGAACCAACAGAACCTGCAGAACCAGCAGAACCTGCAGAAACAACAGAACCAGGAGAACCAACAGAACCCGCGGAACCAACAGAACCAGCGGAACCAACAGAACCAGGAGAAACAACAGAATCCGCGGAACCAACAGAACCAGGAGAACCAACAGAACCAGGAGAACCAACAGAACCCGCGGAACCAACAGAACCAGGAGAACCAACAGAACCAGGAGAACCAAAAGAACCCGTGGAACCAACAGAACCAGGAGAAACAACAGAACCCGCGAAACCAACAGAACCCGCGGAACCAACAGAACCTGCGGAACCAACAGAACCAGGAGAACCAACAGAACCCGAAGAACCAACAGAACCAGGAGAACCAACAGAACCTGCAGAACCAACAGAACCCGCAGAACCAACAGAACCAGGAGAACCAACAGAACCCGTGGAACCAACAGAACCTGCGGAACCAACAGAACCAGGAGAACCAACAGAACCCGCAGAACCAACAGAACCAGGAGAACCACCAGAACCTGCAGAACCAACAGAACCCGCAGAACCAACAGAACCAGGAGAACCAACAGAACCTGCGGAACCAACAGAACCAGGAGAACCAACAGAACCTGCAGAAACAACAGAACCAGGAGGACCAACAGAACCCGCGGAACCAACAGAACCCGCGGAATCAACAGAACCAGGAGAACCAACAGAACCTGCAGAACCAACACAACCTGCAGAACCAACACAACCTGCAGAACCAACAGAACCAGGAGAACCAACAGAACCCGCGGAACCAACAGAACCCGCGGAACCAACAGAACCCGCTGAACCAACAGAACCAACAGAACCAGGAGAATCAACAGAACCCGCGGAACCAACAGAACCAGCGGAACAAACAGAACCCGCTGAACCAACAGAACCAACAGAACCAGGAGAACCAACAGAACCCACAGAACCAGGAGAACCAACAGAACCTGCGGAACCAACAGAACCCGCAGAACCAACAGAACCTGCTGAACCAACAGAACCAGGAGAACCAACAGAACCTGCAGAACCAACACAACCCGCAGAACCAGGAGAACCGACAGAACCCGCGGAACCAACAGAACTAGCGGAACCCGCTGAACCAACAGAACCCACGAAACCAACAGAACCAGGAGAACCAACAGGACCTGTGGAACCAACAGAACCCACAGAACCAACAGAACCAGCAGAACCAACAGAACCAGGAGAACCAACAGAACCCATGGAACCAACAGAACCAGGAGAACCAACAGAACCCGTGGAACCAACAGAACCAGCAGAACCCGCGGAACCATCAGAACCAGGAGAACCAACAGAACCCGCAGAACCATCGGAACCAGCAGAACCAACAGAACCTGCAGAACCAACAGAACCAGCTGAACCAACAGAACCAGGAGAACCAACAGAACCCGCAGAACCAACAGAACTAGCGAAACCAACAGAACCAGTGGAACCAACAGAACCAGCAGAACCCGCGGAACCAACAGAACCAGCAGAACCCGCGGAACCATCAGAACCAGCAGAACCAACAGAACCTGCAGAACCAACAGAACCAGCTGAACCAACAGAACCAGGAGAACCAACAGAACCAGGAGAACCAACAGAACCCGCGGAACCAACAGAACCCACGGAACCAACAGAACCAGGAGAACCAACAGAACCCGCGGAACCAACAGAACCAGGAGAACCAACAGAACCCACAGAACCAGGAGAACCAACAGAACCTGCGGAACCAACAGAACCCACGGAACCAACAGAACCAGTGGAACCAACAGAACCCACAGAACCAGGAGAACCAACAGAACCTGCGGAACCAACAGAACCCACGGAACCAACAGAACCAGTGGAACCAACAGAACCAGGAGAACCAACAGAACCCACAGAACCAGGAGAACCAACAGAACCAGTGGAACCAACAGAACCAACAAAACCAGTGGAACCAACAGAACCCGCTGAACCAACAGAACCAGGAGAACAAACAGAACCCGCGGAACCAAAAGAACCAGCGGAACCAACAGAACCAGTGGAACCAACAGAACCAGCAGAACCCACGGAACCAACAGAACCAGTGGAACCAACAGAACCAGCAGAACCCGCGGAACCAACAGAACCAGTGGAACCAACAGAACCAGCAGAACCAACAGAACCCACGGAACCAACAGAACCCGCTGAACCAACAGAACCAGGAGAACCAACAGAACCCGCGGAACCAACAGAACCAGCAGAACCCGCGGAACCAGCAGAACCAGTGGAACCAACAGAACCAGCAGAACCAACAGAACCCACGGAACCAGCTGAACCAGTGGAACCAACAGAACCAACAGAACCCACTGAACCAACAGAACCAGCGGAACCAACAGAACCAGCAGAACCCGCGGAACCAACAGAACCAGCAGAACCAACAGAACCCACAGAACCAACAGAACCATTGCAACCAACAGAACCAACAGAACCAGTGGAACCAACAGAACCAGCAAAACCAACAGAACCTGAAGGAGAAGTTGCAGAGGAACCAGAACCACAACCTAAAACAGACTGGATGAAACAGATCCCCGATGAAACTCGCATCTCGGCTATCGCCATTCCTGGAACTCATGAGAGCTTGAGACTCAGTGGAGGACCGTTAGCTGCAGCTCAAGTCTGGAGTTTGGAAGAGCAGCTGAATGTGGGGGTTCGCTATTTAGACATCCATGTTGGCCTTTTGCTTCCCACCAGCAGTGATGTCAGCATCCGAGATTCTGCATGGATGTCTTTTAAGAGCATGAGTTTACGCACAGTTTTCCAGAAGGTTTTAGGATTCCTAGATGCACACAGCGGGGAGACGGTGCTGATGAAAGTGACGCTGCACGGACTTTACAACGACAGAGGGAAGGAATTGGTGAAAAAGCTGATTGAGAAGTTTGAAAGAAGAATCTGGACAAAGGTAGCGGTGCCACTCCTGAAGGAGGTGCGGGGGAAGATCGTCTTCCTGCAGAATGTCAAGTTTCCGCAGGGAACAGAAAACCATAAATCCTATTTCTTTGAGTCCAACAAGCTGAGAGATGTTGATAGAAAAATAAAGGAGGTCCATCAGCATCTCTGCGGCCATTACATCCTCGTGACGCAGACCGTCGCTACGACTTGGGAGAAGCCGAAAGAGCTGGCCCGATTGGTCAACCCGCAGCTCAGTCAGTTTGTGAGGGAACATATGGAGACCTCCACGGCGGGCTGTGTGGGCGTCCTCACTATGGACTTCCCCAGCGCCCATCTGATCAGTGACATCATCAAGCTGAGGGTCTGCCCCTGTGGTTCGGCTGCTGGCCACGCCGGAGGGGCCCAACCTGGACCAGAACCGCCGCGCTCAGGTGAGTCAGCACACACATTAGAGGAAACAGAAGCAGAACCGCGGGTCTGAACAGGAGCAGAGACCCGTTACGTAAATACGACCTTAGAACCAAAACCTGAAGCGTTTATATCAGAAACCTGGTTCTAGATTAAGGATTTAGATTAGAACCTCTAGAACAACAACAGCTGTTAGAAGAAAATAGAAAATAATGAATTTGCTCTTCAACCCCTTATAGAACCCGGACCACAATCGGAACCAGGAAAACATATAGGAGAAAAGAAACCAGGGGCGGCAGAACTAGAACCACATTCACCAGTTCTTCCTGGAGTGCCTTTCAAAATAAAACACAAACAGGAACCCACATGGAGAGCGCGTAACTGCCACAGGGGGCGCTAAAGCATCTGATCAGGAACCAACCTGCAGAATGAAAATAAATGATGATAAAAGTTGAAACTTTTCCTGGTTTTAATTCTCAAAAAACTTGAATCTATGAATTTACCAGATTTCCAAGATGTCAGCCTGAAAGCAGAGAGCGGAGCAGCTGAGAGGAAAACAGGAAGGGAGCTGAAGGCAGCAGGTAAACAAATGAAACAACAGCAGAAAAACAGGAAAGATAAAAAATAAAATGCAAAAACTAAACAACAACAAACATGGTTCAGCAGGAACAGGTTAGGAGCTCTGTTTGCCTGAGGTCAGGAGAAAAATAAAGCATTTTAAAAACTTCTGAGTTTATTTAGATTTCTTTTTTTAAAGGCAGGCAGATCAGAGTCTGGCTTCTGTCACAGCGGAGCCTCTTTGGCCTGGAAATAAATAGTCTGCCATGCTTTCAGAGGTGGAAGGGAACAAACATAAATGTTTAAATCGGGTCCTGGAGGACACAGGAAGCTGGCTCTGCAGTATTATGCTCAGTATGTTCGGTACCAGTCAGCAGACCAGCAGTTTGGACCCTGGACTGGTCCAAGCCGTGGGTTAGAGAGCTGCAGTGCTCCAGTCTGCAGGTAACAGCTTTACCCAGAGGCTGGACCGCCGCGTCTTCCAGTAC
The DNA here is from genome assembly GCA_030533445.1 of Cyprinodon diabolis. Classification (NCBI taxonomy): domain Eukaryota; kingdom Metazoa; phylum Chordata; class Actinopteri; order Cyprinodontiformes; family Cyprinodontidae; genus Cyprinodon; species Cyprinodon diabolis. The sequence continues at coordinate 43,326,761 of CM060074.1, read as the reverse complement.
AGTTAAAGGGAAACGTCCAGATAAACATCCAGGTGTCTAAAGTTAACCCTGCAGCAGGAGGATAGAGAACCCAGAACAGAACAACCTCTGTTCTTTATGCCCAACTTACCTTATTAAGTTAATCGATTTTAGCTCTGAGTTATTAATTTCCTGTAAGAGTTTAGAGTTTTCTTTCTTTAAAAGAGCCATAGAAATTAAAATGCATTATTATTACTTGGTGTGGTGTAAATGTAAAATATAATACGGTGTAAGTGTGTGTGGTGTAAGGTTTAAACGCCGCATTTAAACTTAGGCTCATGTTAACCCGTCTCTCTCTGGGGCTGACAGGATTTCTTGGAACCTTGTCTTTGTTCTAGTGCTTAAGAAGTGCAAATCTGTCCCATTATCCACAGGTAATTTAAACGTGTCCAATATGCACACCAATCAGCTGGTGCCAACCTGGATAATTGGGGGGGATCCCACTCTACACCGTGTAGCAGACATGGGCAATGTGGAGTCAACAAGTCATCTCCATGTCATGTATTGGTTCTACCCAGCCAATTAACCAGGTGAGTCCAATCTGCACAGGTTAATTCACGGTGAAGATTGGACTCCCCTGCTTCAGTGGCTGGGTAGAACCAATACATGACATGGAGATGACTTGTTGACTCCACATTGCCCATGTCTGCTACACGGTGTAGAGAATTATTAAACAAATGATTATTTCCACCACATCATCCTTTTCATACATGTTGTCCTCCTCCAAGCTGTATAGGCTCTCCGTAATGAGAAGGGGCGTGGCCTAATGACATCAACACCCTATATAAGGTGTGCTTAATTATTAGGCAACTTCCTTTACTTTGGCAGAATGTGTCAGAAAAGAGATTTACAGACTCTGAAAAGTCAAATATTGTCAGATGTCTTTCAGAGGAGAGCAGCAGTTTGGAAATGCCCAAGCTGTTGAAGCGGGATCATCATCGCAATATCAAGTTGTTCATGGCAAATAGCGTGTTGAAAAAAGAAGATGCAAAATGACTCGCCATGAATTGAGAAGGATGAAGCGTGAAGCTGCCAGGAAGCCATTAGCCACCAGTTGTTCCATATTTCAGAGCTGCAACATGTCTGGAGCGCCGAGAAGAACAAGGTGCTCAACCCTCATGGACCTGGCCAAGGTAAGGAAAGCTGAAAAAAGGCCACCTTTGAACAAGACGCACAAGACAAAACGTCAAGATTGGGCCAAGAAATCTCTGCAGACTGATTCCTCCAAGGTGTTTGGGTCTGATGGAATGAGAGAGAGTCTAGATGGGCCAGATGGATGGATGGGCACCAGGCTGGATCAGTAAAGGGCAGCGAGTTCCTTATCCACTCAGACGCCAGCAAGGTGGAGGTGGGGTAATGCTGTGGGCTGCTATCATCAAAGATGAGCTTGTGGGACCTTTTCAGATTGATGATGGAGTCAAGATCAACTCCCAGACCTACTGACAGTTTCTGGAAGACGCCTTCTTCAAACAGCGGAACAAGAAGAAGTCGCCATCATTCCAGAAACACCTGATATTCCTGCAGGACGATGCTCCGCCACACGCATCAGAATACACCACAGCGTGGCGGCCAGAAAAAGGCTAAAAGGAGAAAATAATGACATGGCCGCCTTGGTCACCTGATCTGAACCCCATGGAGAACCTGTGGTCCTTCATGAAAGGTGAGATCTACAGGGAGGCTGTGGAGGCTGCTGCACGCCATGAGGATCGCACACAGATCAAGACTCTGACAGAATCTATGGATGGAGGATTTAGAGCGTCATGCTGGAGAAAGGAGGCTAGATTGGTCACTGGTTTGGTTTTTATTTATTTGAATGTTGCAAATGTTTATTTCTGAATTGTTGTCATATTGTTTTACCTGGTGAAAATAAACAAGATGGGTATAAATTTGTTTTTTATTACGTTGCCTAATGATTCTGCACAGTAATATTTACCTGCTCACACAGACATCCTCATTAAATGGCCAAATCTAAAAATAAAACTCATCAACTTCCAGATATATGAAACTTTGATATTAAGGAGTCTTTGGGGTTGATTGAGAACACATGTGGTCCAATAATAAAAATAATCCTCAAAAATATAACTTGCCTAATAATTCTGCACATGGTGTAGATTGTCGTCTCAGGAAAATTGAATATCTTCTGGACATACAACCTTAATCTCAGTGTTTAGAGAGAGCCCTCCATGTGTTACTCCTGCGTAAGAGTCTTATGTTCTCAAATGTGTTGGGATCTGGAGGTCTGTCCACCTTTCTCCAGCAGAGGGCGCCCTAGGTCTCCTGGAGCTGAAGCTGACTACCACACCTGCGGCTTGTTTGCTCATCAGGAGAGCAGCATTTAAGCAGTGGCAGAGCAACACTCCAGTGCCAGAGTGTGAAGCCAGTTACGGTTAGCAAGCCTGAGCCAAGCAACCTGTCTGATTCTCTGACACCCGAACCTAACCTGTTTTGTCCTCTCTGCTTCCTAGGAAGAACCTGACTGAACTCTGGAAGAGTTTCTCAGCTGAAACCAGCTTGTCTGATCTCAGAAGAACCTTGGAAAGTCAAACTGTCAGAACCTGCCTGCCCGCTCTCAAGAAGAGAACTGGAAAGTAACTCAGATCTGAACACTGCAAGGTCTGAAGTCGAGCCCTGCCTCTGCCAAGCACTCTGCCTACCTTCTGCCTCTGGACCCTCCTGGTTCCCCCACTCTGCCAAAATCACTGAACAGGTACAGACCTGCATTTACTCCACTAGCAACAGTATTTGGATCTCAGCCAACTGAACTGTCCCTCTCTGCAGAGAACCCTGTTGTGACCAGTCCTGGATCTGTTTCCAAACATCAGTACTTTATTCACATTGTGTTTCAATAAACTGTTGAACTTTTTCCTCTGAGTCCGTGTGTTCTGCATGTGGGTTAGAAACCTTGATCCCAACATGACAAAATGAAGAAAAAAAAAATCTGTCCCTTGTAGAAACTGTTACCTCTATATTAATTTAAAATCTAAAACTTTGAGTTATACAGACTGATTTCCCGCTGTCTCTAAAACATGGGTCGGTTTGTAATCTCCAGCTGACCCCTGGAAACATTAAGGGAGACGTCCTCCATCTGTTTGGGTTGAGGCCAGGAATGAATCCCAGGTTGATCAGAGACACTTCTGTCATAAATGCTTCCAGAACAATCAGTCAGGGATCCTGCTGACGATGCCAAGTTGTCCTGAGAAAAATTTACTCAACGGTTTCACTGAGTCAGCATTTTAATACATCTTTGCAAAGAGAGTTCATCATTCAGCCCTTATTGCTCAGTAATCAGCCCTGTTCTGATCTGGACAGCATTTTTATTCCTTACTTACAATAATGGAAAGTAGTCAGAGTCAAAACAAATTACAGACACTTTGGTTTAACAGTAACATCTGATGAATAAACCTGAGAAAGAATCTGACTTGTTTTGGGAAAAAGTATATTTTTCTATGCAAACAATCCTCACTCTGGCATTGAGTGGCCCTGCAGGTGAAACAGACTGAGTAAAGATTTTTCAGGGAGTAAAAGGCATAACTCAATATAACATGGGGGAAATTTACATTTTCAGACCACACTGTTTTTAATTAACATCAGGTAGGCAACTTTATCTTCCAGAAGTTATAAACCTCTGAAGCAATTTCTAACCGGAACATAGACAACTGAATTAAACCAGGTAACTTATCTGGTCTAAAGGAAACCTTATATATTGATGCCTTTATTAAACCGGTTTTGTTTCTTAACACAGAAGGTTGATGCAGCAGCCAAACATCTTCATTAATGATTTCTTTACTGGAATAATAAAGAAACATATTTTTTCATATTTAAGACAAACATTAAAAGTCAACAATACACCTGATTTAAATATTAAAGCTCAACTTAGACCCTGGTTTAAAAACAACAATGAACCTGTGAGGTTCAAAAGTGTTGGAAGCTTTTTGATAAAGCTTATAGTTAGAGTGGCTCAGGTTATCCTGATCTATCTCTATAGTTCTGCTGCTATAGGCTTAGACTGCTGGAGGACATAGGGACCCCTTTTTCCTCATTCTGCTTCATTCTATCTCTATTCTCCCACTCTGCAGAATCTATTAGTTCAATCTCTAACGTTCTGCTCTCTCTGCTTTTTCTCATAGTAGCTTCATCTGGTCTGTTCCTGTTTGGCTGTGACTCCATCCTGGAGAGAAATATCAGCTGTGCTGCTGCCATCAACACCTTTGTTTCTAGATGTTGGAGCTTGGCCTGTTTTCCAGTGTAGTCCTGTTTCTCTGACTGTGACTAACTGGATGTGCTCTCTTCATCCTCTGACATGGGAGCTGGCTCGGAGCTCGTCTGCCTGGCTGTGTGTTTCCTGGACGGGGCCGCCTGTGGAGCTGGTTGACAGTTGCCTTTTGTATCTATGCTTCTTTTTCTATGTCTGCTTCTGTCTCCTTGAACCCCAGTGGGCCTCAGCAGATGGCTGCTCACACTGAGCCTGGTTCTGCTGGAGGTTTCTTCCTGTTCAAAGGGAGTTTTTCCTCTCCACTGTCGCTACAAGCATGCTTAGTGTGAGGGATTGCTGAAGAGTCAATGAGTCGATGCAATCAGCTGGTTTTCCTTAGATAGAAAACTTTGAATCAATCTGACTGGATGATCTGGTGAACTGGAAAGTGACCTGAGATGACATGTGAATTGGAGCTATAGAAATAAACTGAATAGAATGGAAGGTCCAGCAGAAATCCCAACTGTGCCAGAGAGCAGCAACATCTTAGTTTGGTTTCTAAAATCAGCCAGAGATGTTTTTATGTTTCCTAATCTTTATTGCAGAAAACCATCAGCAAGAACCAGAACTTCCAGAATTTGCTCACTTTCTGCATCCGTCATTTATTCATAAAGTTGTTCTCATTTTATCCATAAATATGACATGCATCATTAGAAGTCTTTTTTAATCTATACATTTTTCTTTTTAATCTGAGAATAATCCCATTTATTAACAGTTTTCAGATGTTTTCCTGACAGGATGCAGGTGAGAACAGCAGAAGAAATGAACGAGTCGTTCCAATCCTAAACCAGATAATCCCTCTTTAAAAAGGATCTGGACACTTATTCTGTGCTGCAGGTCGCTGAAGGGTTCTGAAGGGTTCTGAGGGGTTCTGAAGGGTTCTGGGACGGGTCCAGATAACCAAAAAAATTCTCCTACAGTTAGCTGAGATATTTAGACCATATTTAGACACCTTCCCTTCAGAAAAACAGCTCCATGGTACCGTTCCGCACAGACAGGTTCTGTTGGATCTCAGTCCTGTTGGGACGGAGAGGAAGGTTCTGTTCCAAAAAACGAACTGAACGTCTTTGATAAAAACAGCCTGAAGCTGCAGCTACAACGTTTCTCTAGATGAACGCGGAACCAGAACCGCCCAGAGAGGCTGGAAACGACCACTTCGCCTTTAGACTGTTCATTTATTAGAAGGTTGAGTCTCAAGTCATCAGGATTCGAGTCCAAGTCGAATGACGAGTCTCATCTGATGGAACCAGTCGAGCAACCTTTAGTAAAAACCTGGCTCATTGCTGCCCTCTTCTGGTCATATTCCTCCATCTTTCAGCTTTAACAGAAACTAAAGAACAGAACCTTTTGCCTGTTTGGTCCAAACCTCTCCTACAAAGGATCAGTTTATTCTGGACCGGGCCCGTCTGGACAGAACCTTTTCTCTGCATGATGCTGCGGGGGGATGGAGAAGGACTTCCCAACGGTTCTGGTGTTCTGGTCCAGGGCTCCGCTCAGCAGAGTGACCAGAACATCCAGAACCACGGAGGTGATCCAGTATTAGACCAATGTGTTCCTCTTTATTAGGAACCCCAGAGGTTGGCCCGGTCCAGTTGGAATGAGAACTAGAAGCTAATAGCTGAAGGTCATCAGAGAAGAAGTTCTAGAAGTTCTGACTCTAAACTGGACCGGCCCTGGCCGGTTCAGAGGCTTGAAAGCAGTTTTTAAATAAAGATGCAATTTGCATCAGAAGCAGAGCGGTTCTGGACGCCTCCCTGACCCGGTGGATACCACTCTACATAAACACACCCACTGATGTTGGTCTGACCTGCCGGCACCATCCAGCTGGACCGGACTTATCTCAGGGACCGGTTCTGACTCTGGAGGATCAGGATCTCTGCCACCAGAACCTGAGGGTCCAGAACCTGAGGGAAGAGGTCCATGGCGGTGTCCACCAGCTGGGCGCTGAAGATGGCCAGGAGCTTCTTCCGGACAACCTCCCTGTCCTTTGGACCGGGACCTGGACTCGGACTCGGAGCGGCCTCCCACGCGCAGCGTTCCCCCGGCAGGCTGCGGGCCTCTGGAGGGGGACCACTGAATGGGTCGGACCAGTGCTGATGGACTTTCCCAGGAAGGAGTTCTGCGGGCTGACTGTATGCGGTTCTGCTGGGCGGAACCAGAGCACAGCTGGGATAGGCGGGCGGGCCATAGCGGGTCAGATCTGCGCTGCGGCTGCCCACTGGTACCATCCTGCTGGGCTGGAACAGGTCGTGTGAGCGGCAGCTGCAGACGGTGCCGGCTGAGGGGCAGAACCGGTGCGGGCCGGTTCCGACTGATGCCTCGTACTTCTGGTCAGGGAGTCTCCAGGCCGTCTCCAGCTGCTGACTGTCTATGGAGCCCAGACCAGAGTCCAGCGGCTCCTGGGAGCCGTCGGGCCTCTTGGAGGTCCGCTCCCAATGCTGGCCCGTTTTCTCCCTCCTGCTCTGGGCCTTTTTCCCGGAGCGGTGCCCCCCCTTCGGATCCTGTCTCTTTGCGGAGCCGCCATCGGGCCCCAGAGTCAGCTTCTGGGCCATGTCCTCCATCAGAGTCAGGCTGAGGTCCAGAGCGGGACTGCGGCGGGCGGGTTTCTGAGCGGCCGCGGGGTTCTTGGCGTTCTCCCGGAGGTCGTCAGCCACGGCCCGGTTGGACTGCTTGCTTCGCTCCGGATGGAGGAATTTACATTTGATTCCAAAGGTGCATTTCTTCCCTGGAAGGAGAAAACAGAACAGGACCGGATCAGAAAAGGTCCGTTTTCTCTGGAACGCATCAGGTAAAGGTCAGGACATCACATCCTGGGGTTCTAAACTTGCAGATTTAGCTGTTCTGGGGCCCCAAGCAAAGCTTTGCTTGGGGCCCCTCCTCCAGGTCCCGGTGGAACTGGTTCTGCCATCATTTGCATAAGAGCAGCCCGACCTGCAGCTAAAGACGCTTCTGATCCTCCGACATTCAGAACTCGTTTGCATATTGTTGTAAGGGCTGTAACCCGCCACGGCATGCTCGCTTCCATCAGCGGCGCCGAGCAGGAGGCGGGGCTTCAGCTCCAACCATTATCTGTAATGTTTGGATTTGGAATAAATATTTATGGTAGCAGGTTTGCTTTCAGCCAGAAACACTTTGCTAAGAATCAAACTGTAAACTTTATATGTTTCCTTTCATTGATTGTCATCTTTCCTTATGAACAAAACTCTGTTTTATTTATTTTCTTCCATAACTAATAAATAAAGCATTTTCCATTCGGCTGTTTTCCACTGAACATGGAGTCACTAGTGAAGCCTTTGTGAGGAAAATAAGGCGACGACCCAAAAAACAAACGAGACTCATCTTGGTCCTTCATCTATTTTTAGTTATTATTTCACTTATTGATTTATTAAATAGTATTTCAGAGTATCGTCTGACTTAGTAAAACTGTACTTAATGAATATAGTTTTATAGAAGTGAAGAGAAAGAAGCATGGTAGCTAATACGCTAGCATTAGCTACCATGTCTTATTAGCCGCCACATATCTGACTCAATAACCATTAAAACAACGATTTTCATTCATTTCAGACGGAACTATTCGCACACTGGATGATATTAAACTGCAATTCCAATATTCACCACTGTTCTGCGCTATTTCCCTTGTGTCCTCTGAGGACAGAGCAGCCGGCTTGCTTGCGTCCTTCAAAACGGAAAAAAGAAGGATGCATTTGAGGGCCGCATGATGAGGCGTCGTCCAATCAGAACAGACCTCGGCGCCGCGCTGTGACGTCATGACCAATGAACATTTGGAGGAATTTATAACTGGACTGACTGCAGAAATCTGACCAACTGAAGGACTTTTAAAACTGATTTGTTAGGAAGAAATGCTTTGATTCTCAGTAAACTACAGACCAGATGCATTTTCACATGATGAGGCAAATCCAGCAAAATGATTTATTGTTTTAACCCTTTATAGGGCAAGTTAGCGTTTATGATCACTTGTTATTATCACTTCTTGTTATTACATTGACATCCAAGGTAATAAGGTTTGGTCCTGGATTCCAATAACACTACTGACTTGAAATCTGGATTTTCAAAGTATTTTACTGAGCGCCCTATAAAGGGTTAGTATTATTTGATTTCAAATGCACATGATCCCCCTATTAAAGCAGTAAAATCGTATGATATAGAAATAAACAAATATTTCCTTTAAATCCCAAAACTGCTTCTTTCAAAGCAAAGTTGTTTCAGGTTTAAGATTATTATGTTTTAAATGACCTTTTTAAATTGGTAATGAATTCAGTTTGATCATGTTCCAAAGGCTGGACTTCCTGGAACGCTCAATCGCAGCACTACTGCCCCCTGGTGTCTGATGTGGTCACCACGGCCTCCCTGTTCATGACGTTCTGTTTAGATTCAGTTCTTTTGTTAAAGAGTCAGAACCTCTGTAGGCGGCCCAAATACCGGCGTATGGCAGCAGGTACCAGATCTGCTCCATCCCTGCTTCCTGCCACTGACATCACGCTACACGATCGGCTGAACGTTCCCACATGATGTAAAAGATCGTGGTTGCCTAGACAACAAGAATAACAGAAGTGGCCCCTAATGGTCAGGGCATAGAGCTTGGAATGCTGAGGTTGTGAGTGTGAAACCCACTCTCACAGACTGCCACTCTGGGTTTCTGAGCAAGACCCTTAACCCCACACTGCTCCCTGGGCACCCAACGATGGCAGCCCACTGCTAGCTGTAGCTAACAGGTTAGCCTTTAGCTCGGTCAGTTAGCCATATTAAGCTACTTTTAAATTTATGTCAACAACAACCGTTCGTTTTCTACAAGTAGAATAACTGATTATTTGTCTAAAATCTCTACGAAAGTCATTTTTTAAGATGTTCCATTTGTCCTCCTCTGCCCGCAGATCTTAAGACTAAAAATAAACTGAGACTTTTAGTGTCTCCTTGTTAAATAGCAGAGCTCAGTCTGTTTTAGAGGACAGAACTTTTCCTGTTACATTACTTTAGATCGCCAATGAAACGTAAAATAAAAGCAAATAAAGGGAATATTATGTTGAGACTCCAGAGAAGATCTGATTCTTAACAAAAAGGTGAAAGACAGTTTGTCCGAGAGGTGTTGCCATATGATGACGTCATAGGAAAGGAGGGGCCCTGAGCAGATCTGCACCCACCAACTGGGGCCACTCCCACTACAGTAGTTCCAAACGGAACCGGTTTACTGAGCTCTGAATCCTGATCAGGATCCAGATGGTGACCCACTTTGACAAACGCGCCCAGACTGGATGATCAGCAGAACCGGGCTGAAACGGAACCTCCTACCTCCATGTTTTACTTGGTAATGGCTGACAGGATTCTAGTGTTTCTACTGGGGTGGAAAAGATTAATCGGATAAATCGTGATTCATCGATTAATTAAATGATTGTCAATTAATTTGGTAATTGATTCATCGTTAACTGCAGCCTTTAGTTTGAAAGGTAAACCCACTCCAAACTGTTTTATATCAAAATTATAAAAATCTGTTTGTTCGTTCTTCTTCACCCAGAAGGCCTGAATGGGACAGTTTTAGCTTCATTTGAATTCTGATAAAAATATTTTTAGCATTCGATTAGCGATTAATTGAAAAAGAAGTGACTAGTCGCTATTGGTTAGTTTTGACCGGCTGAGGTCCGGTTCCAGTAGAGGTGAGTTGGGTTTGGGTCGGCTGTTCTCTCACCGTAAGGACATGGCTGCTTCTTCTGAGTTTTTGGGAACTTTCTCAGGAAGTTCTCCAGGTTGGGTCCGTGTCGGCCCAGAGGATCGTCAGGAGGCATAAACCTTTGGAACAAAACACAAACGTCAGTCTGTCGCTTCTGCTGAAGGTAACGTCAGAAGGCGGGGCTTACTTGTTATTGACGAAGGAGTACATGAGCAGCCTTCTCTCGATGAAGCGCTTCCACTCGGGCTTCTCCCCCTGCAGGTCCCGGTACATGTCGTTGGACACGACCACGCCGTCCGACTCGAAGGCGTGCTTGACGATAAAGCAGTCGTCGTTGCAGACGACGCGTTTTCCTGCCACTCGGCGGGACGGCGTGAAGACCAGAATCTTCTTCTTCTCCAGCTCCCTCAGGATGTGCTGATCTGCTCAGAGATGTTCTGGTTACAGACGGAGACTCTGGGTTCTGCTCAGTCCGAACGGCTCTCACCGTTTCCTCGTCTGGGTCAGAGTTTTCTGGAACAAACATTTCTAAACTGGTTCTAACTTAAATCCACCTTTGAACAAACGGCTCCTGCAGTCGCCGTCCTTTATGTCTATCATTACATCCAACCACTGAACTGGGTCCAGTAGGGGCGGTCTCACCTTTAATTTAGGCCCGGATAAACTCAGAACTGTGCTTAGATCGGTTTTCCGAATATGGATAACCATGATTGGCAGTGAAAACCCAAGGCTTTGCGGCGTTCTCCACAGCTGGCAGCCATGTTGGATTCTCATAAGAATCTCCCGCTTTTCCAGATCAGAGCTACAATCAGCACCTGGTCCAGTTCCTCCTGAGTGCAGACTAAGGCTACGTTCACACCAGAGGCGTTTTAACGGCATAATGCTGCTGCTGCTCCTGTGTTCGATGCAGAGGATTCCTCACTGCATTGAACTGCATCATAATGTATATTGGAGAAACCAAACAACCTCTCCACAGAGAAGAGCGCCCTCCTCTGGACAAGACTCTGCTGTGCATCTACACCTGATGGACAAAGGACATTCTTTGGAGGACCAGAATGTTCACATTTTGGACAAAGAAGACCAACCTTAAACGGGGTGGGGGGGGGGGGGGGGGGGGGGGTTCAGCTGACCTCGCCAAGACCTCACCTATTCAGCCAGGCCAACAATTCCCTTTAACGACCCCCCTTTCAGAGACATAGACAGGTATGGGGCATTGCAGGCTAACAAAGAAGCCAAACGACCCCCATTCCAAAGGGGGGGACCCGTTCATCCGTTTCTATTTGCATGTTTTCTAAACTAAAACCAGGCTTTGTTGGGCTGCTGGATAAAACCTGGAACTAAACACTATTTCTGACAATTTGGATTGAAAAAAGCTTCCTGGATGGAAGAGAAACGTCTTTAAACCTGGAAACAAAGTCCAGAGGATTGATTTTACTTTTTTTAACTATGACCTGAATGACCGCTTCTTCACCAGCATAAGTTTGTAGTGCATTTCTGACGGACCCTTTAGAACCAGAAAGCTGATCTAAACAGACTGTTTCAAGCTTCAAAGCTGTGAAAAAGTTAAAAACAAATATTAAAATAATGAAGAAAAAAATTTGGAGTATTTAGCCTGAAATAAAACAATTTTAGAAAGAAAGAGAGAATCAATGAGAGCTGCTGTGTGAAGCAACCATTTCTAATTCCCCGTAAAGAAAGCGCAGATCCAGCTGATGAAGGTTTTAGTGACAGAAAGTGTGATTTAAGCTGCTGACTGAGGAACTTTCCACTCATGCTTCTTTTGTTGTTTTCCAGGAAACTGCTGTTGTTTCTTGTAACTGGTCTACCCCTGCAGACGGACGTGACCCGGTCGATTACCAGACCAACTCATCTTCATTGTGCAAAATATCTGCTTCTACCTGAAGCCATTTTGGTGTCAAGCAGCAGAAAACCAACATTTTATCTTCAAGATTTGACAAACTGCAGATGAAGTGTGGAAAGAAGATGACTAGCCTGCTGTGAGCCGGGTTTTCCCAGCAGGTCAGCGGGTAACCACATCCTGCTTATTAACTAAACTACCTTCACCTCTGAGCTTCAGGAACATTTCACCCGTTTGGCTTAAAATTTGAACCAAACGGATGAAAAATAAATCAGGTTTTATTGAAACAGCTCATGAAGTGAAACACCAAATAAAGCGAGTCTCTAGGCAGGATCGATCTGTGCTCTCAGACCAACAGTTTCTGTGGATGGAAGCCTTGGAGGTCCAATCCCTGAGCTTCATTTAAAGCTTCTTTCTTTTCCATTAAAATGGTTCAACCTGAAGCTGCTGAGATGTTTGACGCTTTGCTGCGGTTCTGCTCGCTCCTCGGCGTCTTCCTACCTGTGATGGGAACGTCTGGCCTCGGCTGCTCTTTTCTCCACGACGGCACAAATACGGTGACGTCGGTGTGGCCCCGGTCCAGGAAGAAGTTCACCGCCAGCTGGATCCCCAGGCAGGAGAAGACTTCCTTGTTGCCGTGGCTGAGTGAGAAAACAGAAAGAAACAGTTCAGTGGTGATCCGGACGCATCGCCTCTGATGCCAAGCAGCATTCCTGGTTAGGAAAGGAGAAAGGTTTCATCCAGAGCCAGAAAAACTCAGGTATTAATCAACCACCGGATCCTACAAGCTTCCGGAACGTTTTTTTTTTTCAATGAATGAGATAAAATAAATAAATAAACAAAAAAAAAAGAAATTAGAATCAAACATGCTGAACTCCTGAATGAAAGGAAGCAGGAAGAAGTAGAATGATCAGTTTGCGCTCCTTCAATCTGAAGCAAAACATGACAAAGAAGAAGCATTTCCTCCATAAAGCGTACGCTTTGTTAAAACTTTACAGGCTTACACGTTACAGGTCTAGGTGGTGTCCTGAAAACAACGTGGGCTACATTAATAATTGGCAATCCTTTTGGGGAAAGCCTGGTCTGATTGGGTGAGACGGCATCCATCCCACTTTGGATGGTGCAGCTCTTCTTTCTAGGAATCTGGCCACATTTATTAGTCCTCCAAAACCCTGACCCCCCAGGGTGCAGACCCACTCCCACAGACTGCCACTCTGGGTCCCTGAGCAAGACCCTTAACCCCACACTGCTCCCCGGGCGCCACACAATGGCAGCCCTCTGCTATTAAAGTATAAAAAAAAAATTTTTTTAAAAAGGAAGCAGAGTCCTAGTTTAACACTCCTACTCTATGGTAGAATAGGAATAATCCTAGATGTCTTTTTAATCCAGTTGCCAAATTCACCCAGAGCCATAGCTCTGTTGAACTGTCCATTTTTACCGGCTCCTAGCAGGAATGATTTTATGGGATTCTTTATAAATAAGATTGATCTTATTAAAAATAAGATCATTAGCACTCCTCTATCCACGATTGTACCTGAGGTAGTCATGGAATCTGAACCGGGTTTAGACTGCTTTGATCCAGTTGAACTTTCAGAGTTAGCAAAACTATTGTCTTCATCTAAGCCTTCAACTTGGATGTTAGATCCAGTTCCAACCAGATTATTTAAGGAGGTATTCCCTTTGATCTCCTCCTCCATTTTAGATGTGATTAATCTATCTCTGTTACAGGGATATGTACCTAAAGCTTTTAAGGTTGCTGGAATTAAACCTCTGCGATCACTTCCACCATAATGAACTTTTTGAAGAGTTTCAGTCTGGCTTTAGAGCTCATCATAGCACTGAAACAGCTCTGGTGAAAGTCACTAATGATATTCTCATGGCCTCAGATAATGGACTTGTATCTGTGCTCGTCCTGTTGGATCTTAGTGCTGCATTTGATCCAGTTGATCAGAATATTCTTTTAGAAAGACTTGAATATTTTGTTGGAATTAAAGGAACAGCACTAGACTGGTTAAAATCTTATCTATCTGATCGAATTCAGTTTGTTCATGTTAATGATAGATCTTCAACACGCTCAAAGGTTACCTGTGGAGTACCACAGGGATCAGTGCTAGGACCAATTCTCTTTACTTTATACATGCTCCCAATTGGTAGAGTTATTAGACAGCATGGGATTAATTTCCACTGTTATGCTGATGATACCCAGCTATATCTGTCTATAATCCAGATGAAGTTAACCCATTACATAGATTACAGGCATGTCTTGAAGACATAAAAACCTGGATGACTCTTAACTTTCTGCTTCTGAATGCAGACAAAACAGAGGTTATAGTCTTTGGACCAGAGTCTCTGAAAAAGAAGCTGATTAGCCAGTCACTTCATTTGGATGGGATTAAACTGATTTCAGATAATAAAGTAAAAAATCTTGGTGATGTTTTTGATCAGGACCTGTCATTTAAATCCCATATCAAAGAGGTTTCTATAATTTCCTTCTTTCATCTGAGGAACATTGCAAAAATGAGAAATCTCCTGTCCAGGGGTGATGCTGAGAAACTAGTCCATGCATTTGTTACTTCAAGGCTGGACTATTGTAATTCTTTACTATCAGGAAGTCCACAAACTGTAGTTAAAAGCCTTCAGCTGATCCAAAATGCTGCAGCCAGAGTTCTGATGAAAATGAAAAAGAGAGATCATATCTCTCCTATCCTGGCTTCTCTTCATTGGCTTCCTGTTAAATCCAGAATAGAATTTAAAATCCTCCTTCTCACATATAAAGCCTTAAATGGCCAAGCTCCATCTGATATCAGAGATCTGATTGTTCCTTATGTTCCTAACAGAGCACTTCGCTCTCAATCTGCAGGTTTACTAGTGGTTCCTAGAATTTCTAAAAGTAGAATGGGAGGCAGATCTTTTAGTTCTCAGGCTCCTCTCCTGTGGAACCAACTACTCAAAGGGAGTTTTTCCTCTCCACCGTCGCTACAAGCATGCTTAGTGTGAGGGATTGCTGAAGAGTCAATGAGTCGATGCAATCAGCTGGTTTTCCTTAGATAGAAAACTTTGAATCAATCTGACTGGATGATCTGGAAAGTGACCTGAGATGACATGATGTGAATTGGAGCTATAGAAATAAACTGAATAGAACTTTCTGTCATAGCACTTGATGAGATACCAAACAAAAGCACTTTTTCTGGACGAGGCGGCTGTCTGAGACAGAAACGACCAAACCAAAGGTTGTTTTTCGACGGTAGGTGGACCCTTTCCGCCCTCATTTTTATCACCTCACTCCTGTTTTAAACATGAGTCACCAAACAAGAACATTTTGAACAATTATGAAATATTATCAGATTATTCTATTTAAAACTCTATATTCCCATTGCCCTGATTCACAGCACATCATGTCAAGTCATTTTCTAGAGACACTTCAGTCAGATCTTCTGATCAAAGCAGCAGATTGCATCCTGTCATTGACTCCTAAATATCTCTCCTCCTGCATGAGCCGATGGTAACAGTGGGGAGTTACTTGCATGGTGTTGTGACTGCAGCAATCTCTCACAGCGAGCAAAGAATGAGAAACTAAAGGTGCTGAACACACGGCCCTGATGAACACCAGGTCCTGAGGAACACTAGCCTAGTAAACTAGCTCCACCCACCAGCGGCCAAAATCCTTTTGCCTGCGAGTGGTCTAGCCTCGATCAATGCCCCAGGCCCTAGAACTGGCAGGCCAATCACAACGCAGAGATGTGTTCTGGATGCAAAGCGGGCGGGGTTTTGAGGGCATGATGACAAATATGCTGAAGAAAGCGCAACAAGGAAGATGGCAGCAACTATTGAACAGTTCTGGTTTGACTCAGCTTTGGAATCAGTTCTGGAAGGATCAGACTTTGGGTTTTCGTTTAAACGTGAGCAGGAACAGGATCTACGCTCGTTCATTCTTAAGAAGGACGTAGACGCCGTTTTACCCACAGGCTGTTAGTTTCCACTCCCCCACCAGCTTCCTGTCGCGCTACGTCACAGTCAGTGGCTCTCATTGGTCAGAGCGTTGGCCAATAGGCACAGACATGGTTTGAAAAACAACAAGTTGTTCTCACCAACAATCTTCCGATGTCTCATTCATCGGGGCCAGACTAGATTAGACATTTAATCTCACATTTAGTCTGGTTTATCAGGCTAGAGGAACATCAGTACCGACCACAATAAAGAAATGTTCTCCTTGACAAACTCTTCTGATCCTGGACAGAAAAGTTTGATTTGAGCAAATTAAAAGCTGCGAATTAATCTTTTCTCTGTAATCTGATTCCCATTCGATCCTGGAAAATGCCTCCTGGGATTCTGATCTTTAACGGGAGAAAGAAAACCAACGTCTTTCCAAAGAAAAGTTGATCAATATTCAGATATTTTACAGTCTGAGGGTTTAGCAGTTATTGGAACTGGTTCCTCATGTTGCTCCCTCAGGGTGTCCCATACATTCATCATAAGGGCCCCCTGGAAATAATTAACCAACTGGTCCCAGTTTCATGCCATCAGGCAGTTTCAATGCTGGGGAAACTCCACATCTGTCTACAGCTTAATCTTTGGTGCTTTCTGGCTGTAATGCGACGCAGCGGAGGGCATGTTCCTACTCAGACTGAGTCTGTCAGAGAAAAACGTGCCTCAATGGATTTGCATAATATAGAAGTCATTTCTGACATGCCTGAACCCGAGTGAAGGTGTGAAATCCAAATCACAGAGAGGTGTGTGCACAGACTGCCTGCAGGTAAAATAGAAATCTGAACATTCAGTGCAGAGAAGCTGGATGGGTGTAGCAGGAAGCGTTGAGTGGAAAAGCAGAGGCTCTGCAGGGTTTTTGGTTTTAGGTTCTTACTCAAAGCTGTGAGCTGGTCACATCGAAACCAGCAATAAAAAAAAATAAAAATAATTAATAAATATTAAACCATCCTGTTAAAACAAGTCCTGAGGTTTTGTTTTTAACACCACCCAACTTTTAGAAAGACCCAGACCTAGAGCACCTAGAATGTTGTATTTCATCTGCAGCCTGCGCAGCATTCCCACCACAGTCCTCCTTCACGCTGACCTACATTCTCGGCTGCCGTCTTAGTCTTCAGCGCAGAGCAGAGTTTGGATGATTTCTGATTATCTGAAGACAAAACTGTGGAAAATCCCCTGAAACTCCTTCTGCTGCCAAACAACCTCAGTCTGCATTTGGCAAAAACGCTGCATGCTGCAAAATGCTAGATCTGAGTGTTTCAGATAAGCCCCCCCTCGCCTTCACACAAGGAGCCTTTGCAGTTCTTAGTTTATTTAGCGTCCTCTGTTTCCATGGCAACTAAAAAGGGGAAAATGTGAATACTGGGGCGATAAACTGCCCGAGAAAAGTGGTCGGGTACTTTTTCCTTCAAACTGCTGGGTGGAGGCAGGATGCCGAGCCGCTCATCAGATCGTTTTAATCAGAGTAAAATTCAGTTCTAATGAGTTATCAACATATTTGGGATCAGTTCAGTTCTATTCAGTTTATTTCTATAGCTCCAATTCACATCATGTCATCTCAGGTCACTTTCCAGTTCACCAGATCATCCAGTCAGATTGATTCAAAGTTTTCTATCTAAGGAAAACCAGCTGATTGCATCGACTCATTGACTCTTCAGCAATCCCTCACACTAAGCATGCTTGTAGCGACAGTGGAGAGGAAAAACTCCCTTTGAACAGGAAGAAACCTCCAGCAGAACCAGGCTCAGTGTGAGCGGCCATCTGCTGAGGCCCACTGGGGTTCAAGGAGACAGAAGCAGACATAGAAAAAGAAGCATAGATACAAAAGGCAACTGTCAACCAGCTCCACAGGCGGCCCCGTCCAGGAAACACACAGCCAGGCAGACGAGCTCCGAGCCAGCTCCCATGTCAGAGGATGAAGAGAGCACATCCAGTTAGTCACAGTCAGAGAAACAGGACTACACTGGAAAACAGGCCGATCTCCAACATCTAGAAACAAAGGTGTTGATGGCAGCAGCACAGCTGATATTTCTCTCCAGGATGGAGTCACAGCCAAACAGGAACAGACCAGATGAAGCTACTATGAGAAAAAATTACGTGATACAATTGAACGCCATAGCATTTTGGCCAATGGGAAGGGAGCCAAAGGCTTATTGTTAGTGGGTCGACCCATGTTTGAAAAACATGCATTAGCCTACTATTTTCAGTGGGATAGAGGCTTGAGTCAGCGCTCAAACCGGGTTTAATTTAAAGTCACTGATCTGGAAGCTTCAGCCCAGGAGCTGCAGGGAGCAGTGGGTCCGGCTGTCAGTCAGGTCTCCTGCTAATGACCCAATCTGCTGCTCACTGGACTCGGTTTGGACACAGAACCGTCAGGTTTTCCTGGAACCATCAGCTGGTTTGATGAGTGAAAGCTTGGTGGCCATGTCCTGCAGGGTCTGCAGGACATGGAGGTCCAGCCTGACTGACGGAGTGGAGGGGAACACAAGAAGACCAGAACCACCTGAGCCTATCTCGAAGCAAGGTGGCGGCAGCGTCATGCAGAAAACCCGTTAGACGCGGGAGAACCCTCAAGGCTGGTGGAGGTTCAGATGGTTTAGATTAATGGGTCAGAACGGCCTAGTTAAAGTCCAGTCCTGAAACCAGCCGAGAGCCTGATGGAGGAGAAGCTTTTTAAAAGAATAGATGTCAGGATGGAGGAGGTTCTCACTGAAACGATGCTATAAATATAAGCCGCACTTTTCAGATTCTTCATATGGCCCAATATTTTGGGAAAGTTTTCTTTAGAACTAAAATAAAATATGAAAAAACTCAGATTGTTTACTTATTATCAGAACCTAATCCAAGTTCTGCTTGATGAGATCTGGATGAAATGATCACAATGTTCCGAATGAGATGAATAAATGAGTGAGTGAATGAATGATTAATTAATGAATGGTAGCTCTCACCTCATGGCCACGTTGCTGCCGTCTATCACCACGGCCCTCAGAGCGTCCCCGTCCTCTCCGCCGTCTTCTCTGCTGTGGATCGGTAGCAGCAGCTCAGGGGCCCCATCCTTGGCGTCCCCCCTGGGCATCAGCACAGAGACGGTGGTCACTGGTCCCGGCTTGGCCTCCTGACCGGCCCCCATCCTAACCAGCTCTCCCAGCACTTTGTCCGTGTCGGTGCCAAACTTCTGCTGGACGGCCTGAACCTGAGCCGTGGAGAATCCCAGCTTATGGAAGAAGTCCAGCTGGTCCTGGAGGAGCCGGGGGTCCGATGGCTCCAGCATCTTCTCACGGGGCCCACAGGGGCGGGACGGCTGCCATCCACAGACGTCTGGGTGTGTGGCGGTGGGTCTGTTCCACAGCTGCGCCGCTGGTGGGAAACCAACATCTGCTTTCATCTCACCTCAGTCATGTTGGACCCGCCTGAAGAAAGCAGGTGACGACTGATGAAGGATGAAGAGCAGA
The DNA here is from genome assembly GCA_030533445.1 of Cyprinodon diabolis. NCBI lineage: Eukaryota > Metazoa > Chordata > Actinopteri > Cyprinodontiformes > Cyprinodontidae > Cyprinodon > Cyprinodon diabolis. Next base: position 43,307,514 of record CM060074.1, on the reverse strand, counting down.
GCAGCAAATCATCAACAAGGTGGTTAAAATCAATCTGGAACAGAAAAAACTCCGTTAATAAACAGAACGATAACCCTTCGATCAGAGACTTTTACTGTTAATTAAATAAAGCTGATAAACTTCTGCTCCCTGCATCATCAGCAGTTTTAAAACATGGAGCAGAAAAAGGAAATAATTATGCAGAGTAAAGAAGATCATGATCATTTACTATTATAATAGCATTCATGTATTTTTAATTAAATATTAAACTGTTGTTTTTTTACAGTTTTAGTCTAAATCTGTTTGTCTTTAAACTAATTAATTAAACATCCTAGTAAAACAGAATTAACTGCTTAATTAATGAACCACTCGCTGGTTTAACAGGCAGCAGAGGATTATTATCCAGATGAAAGTTAGAACTAGTTGATCTGATTGTTTAATTGGTGATTTCTAATCAGTTTGGATCAGATCAAGCAGAGAGTCTGACAGAACCAATCCGGACCGGTGCCTCCAGCTCACCTGGCGCCTCAGGTGTGCCTCTCCGCTCAGGTTCGAGTCTCTGTGAGCTCTGACGTGGAACACGGAAGTTGCTGTTTTCCTGTTCTCAGCTCAGCAGACGAAGCGTGACACAGATTCAGGGGCGGAGCCACGGCGGGGGGCGGGGCCAAAGCGCCCCTCTTTGTCTGGCTCAAAAAAGATCAATCAATCAATCAACCCCAAACCTCTATTTCTCCCAGAAGATTCACACACTGGAACAGCTTTTTAGTCTCCTTTCTATGTGCACTAGTGACTGAACAAACTGTTTTATTTACAGTAAAATGTTAATGTAGTCAATATTTGTTTTTGGTACCAAATGAAACATAAACATGCAAAATAATACTTCAGTCAATACAAATAATAGATTCAATTGAACAGATATTATTAATTTAAATAAACAAGTCAAGTTTATCTTTTTGTCCAGGAATGAGTTTGTCACATATTGGCATAGTAATTAAAGAAGGTGCAATCAAGGAGGAAAAGGTGCATTAGGAATAAAAAAATAAAAATAAGAAATAAAAAAATAAAAAATACAATGGAGTAAACAGGGATTTGAGGTGACATATGTACAATCAGGATGGCTTATATACAGGTGGATTATCTTTTACACTAATGGCTGAAGCTCCAACCTGTGACAGTGAATAACTGAAGGAGCTGAAGCAGTGATCCAATGTTAACTCCCTAAATGATGCATGCAGGATATATATAGCCCTTCCTTTTTATGCTCATCCTGGTGACGGTTGGCATATGGTGTCATGTTTTAGTTCTTCAAAGTGTATTCTCCAAATAATGTTTAATAAAACATTATTTGGCCAAATAATGTTTTATTCACCTCATGGATCTGCATTGTGAATTGATCTGAAAACATTCCAGTTTCTCTAAATTAGTAAAAAGCTAATTTGATCAGATCCCGAATTCTTCCAGATAAACTTTGGTTTCAAACACAAAAATCCACCTTAAACTGTAATATGGTTTTCAACCATGTTTTCCTTCCTCTCACTGACAAATAATGCGACCACTTTGGCATTTACTTAATCATATTTAGTTACTTTAACACAATTGTTTATGTCCTACCCTGCTAACGTGAAACAATTGCGTTAAACTAACTAAATATGATTAAGTTAATGCCAAAAACGATTGCATTATTTTTTTCAGTTTAGTTTAGTTTAGTTTAGTTTAGTTTCACTAGTTTTTACTTGAGAGTTTTAAACTGAAATACGTTTGACTTGGAGCTGAATGATTTTTGTCAATAAATTCTTATATTTTGAACAGAAGTTGTGGTGAATTTATTCCATGTTTGTGCAGAATTAACGGTTTGACCGTGATTAGAGCTCAAATCACTCTTTCATCTGTTGTTCTAACACACAGCTAGTAGGACTGTGTGTCATAAACAGTATATAACAGCTGAAATAATATATTATTAAATAAGATATTTTACCACCTCTACTGAGGGCAATAAACTTCTTAAAGTATCAGAATATACAATGAAAGAATATAAAATTCCAACATTAATGTGCCATCCTACCTGGATGAGCATTGAACATAAAATCACAATAGCTCCATCAGGCTGAAAGTCGGCCTGATTGAAAAATTCTCGCAATTCTGACCCAAAAAGGGCAAAACATCCTACAGTGTATGCCAAGCTTAAAGGAATAGTACACCCAAAACATGATGAGCCTTCATGTTCTACTCACCCCCATGCTGAACAACACTCTGGAGTACTTTTTTGATATCTCAAATGCATCTGGAGATCTGGGAGGCTTCTTGCTGTCTGCTGACATTCAAATAATGGAGGTCTATGGCGCCCGAGGCAGAAAGGTCCATAAAAGTCCACAAAAAACGTGTCAATATTCCTCCATACTGCTCGTCCAATGTATTCCAAGTGTCCTGAGTGGGTAGCGTCCATAATTTACTCGAAACGAAGTCATTTAGAATGTTTTTAGAGCATAAACAGTAGTGTATAGGATTTCCTAAAAGCGCGTTCACGAGCCTACGGAAACCGCGGCAGACCAAACCAGATGAAAGTGCGCATTCAGCGTCTGCTCTTGATAATGCAAGCGTAGAAGAAGAAATGTGCTGTTTACCTGTGCAAAGAAAGAAACAACGAAAGAAAAATGTCTGAGGACTTCAGTGTTGAGGAAGAGCATGAGTTCTTTACCGAGCTGAATGCGCACTTTCATCTGGTTTGGTCTGCCGCGGTTTCCGTAGGCTCGTGAACTCGCTTTTAGGAAATCCTATACACTACTGTTTATGCTCTAAAAACATTCTAAATGACTTTGTTTCGAGTAAATTATCTACGCTACCCACTCAGGACACTTGGAATACATTGGACGAGCAGTATGGAGGAATATTGACACGTTTTTTGTGGACTAAAAACATGGATAAACATGGAGCAGCTCTGGTGAGACAGATTCAGACAGATAATAGAGAGAAACAATAAAGCATGTAGCTCTCCATTGTTTACTTCCCTGATTTCTGTCGTACTGGTGACATCAGCAATTCTAACCAGCGGGGGTTTAGAACCAGATATTTATGTCAGTGTGAAGGGACCCAGATGCTAACTACTAGCTAGGTTTATAATAAACATTTAGTTTATTATATTCTAGATGTTTATTTTATTATATAAAGTTTATTGTTTTACAGGATTAGGAACAAAGGAATTAGTTTTTTCTGGATGTCATTTGGAGTATGTGGTCGGAAATTTTAGTTTCTGTTATTTCATATATTAAGTTATCCTATTTACTCACTATAAAAGTTTTCACTCGGCCTGTTTCACTTGCAAGGTCAAACAATTCTCCTGGTTTTTAGAGCAGACATACCTTCTGTCAGAGTTCTGGTTCTGTTATGTTTTTCTTTTGAGTGTTCAGTTTTACTTTGCTCCTTGTTTTCTAGTCTTATTGGTTTGGTTCTTATTTTGTTGTGTTCTCTGGTTATTTTCATTCTTCAGGTTTTTGTTTGTTGCCCTCTGCTGCCCTCTTGTGTTCTCCTTTTTCCCTAGCTCCTTTCCTGCTCTGCTAACACCTGCTCCCAATCTGCTCATTAGTCCTCTCTTTGTTTCAGTCTCCCTGTTCAGTTCTTCAGTGCTGGTTCCTCCAACTCCGTCTCTCTGAGCCTTTCTCCTCGTAAAACTTTTCCCCCTGATGTCTCCATGGTTTCTGGTTTGTTTGAACTTTGTTTTCATGTTTGGATTTTTGGATTTCCTTCCTCTGTGTTCAGTAAACCTTTCATTAAACCCACAAGAAAATCACCTCTGCCTTGCTGCCTCTGGGGTTAGGGTCAACAAACCACAACCAAATCTTGACACCTTCTTTCAATAAAAAAACAGATTCTGTCTCCAGGTTTATTCATAACATGTTACTGTTTAACCAAAGTGTCTGTAATTTGTTTTGACTCTGACTACTTTCCATTATTGTAAGTAAGGAGAAACGAATGCTGGCCAGATCAGAACAGGGCTGATTACCGTGCAATAACGGCCGTATGATGAACTGTTCTCTCTTTGCAAAGAGAAAAAATAAAGTTCAGACTGAGTGAAATCCATCGATCTCTGTTTATTTAACTGGGTTGAATAGTTAACTACTTTTCTTCCCACAACAAGTAACAATAAAAAAGAAAACTAAAGCACAACTTGGCTTTTTATTTTTTTACCAGGCGTAGAATGAAGTTCTTTATCTCCAAATCTTTCTTCACCTGAGGCTCCTTCCTCCACCCTTCATTTCTCTTCGTCTCTTTGATCAGATAACTCGGTCTCATTTTTCTTCCCCAATCTTACCTTTTCTGGGGTTTTTTTTAATAATGATGCTCCTTTTCTCTGATTCACTTTTATGTTTGGATGTTCATTACCCTTAGAGTAACACAGTAACTGAGGTGGAAAGTAACTAGTAACATTTACTCTAATTACTTTATTATTAAATGCATTTTTCTATACTTTGCCTTTTTAATTATTTAACAGAAGCTGAACTTTTACAGTTTCTTGGTTGCCTTAAGATCGCGTCCATTTATTCAGTTGGAACAGCCTGCTTCCACTATTGGACACATTAGAAAAGCAAAAGACAACAAAACAAGGAGGACGGTCGTCCATCGGGCAACGCCAGAGCCAGCTAAACAAGAAGGATTGAAAATTAACATATACAATGGATAAGAATAGATACAACAGGATGTATAGAGTATTTTTTATTATGGAAGAATCCATAATGCTGATGGCGCATTAAGCTGACTCTCCAAATACTGAGGGAGTCCTGCCTTGCAGAGAGGATGTCCTGTCAGTAACGTCCGCTGTCAACCCACAGTAGAAGGAGTGGTCCTAGAATGATAAGTGGAACCAATCCGTTCCATTCTCTCCTCTCACCGATGCCTCAAACAAGGGCTGCTAAATTTTTCACACGGCAGAACGAGTTGGTCGGGTCTTTCTCAAGCATATCATGTTTCTGCATTCAGTGCTGACGACACTAAGGTCAATCATCAGTACAGTATTAACACTGGAAAAACCTCTGGACGAGCCTCCATGGATGAGGAAAATATTATATGATTATATGAATTCTGTGATGAGGAATTTCAAACTTGACTTGACTTTCCAAAAAAGTTAAAATCAATCCACTGGACTTTGTTTCCAAGTTTGAAGACGTTTCTCTTCCATCCAGGAAGATTTTTCAATTCAAAATGTCAGAAATAGCGTTGAGTTCCAGGTTTTATCCAGCAGCCCAACAAAGCCTGGTTTTAGTTTAGAAAACATGCAGATAGAAACGGATGAACAATGCAGCATTTATTGAGCCTATGGTGTGTCTGTAAATAATCCAGAGGCCAAACAACTAAGCCAGAAAGCTCAGAGGGATGAGAGCGCCCATTTATCAACCAGAGCAGGCGAAAAAAAGCACCGTCAGAGGGTTAGCATCAGCTAATGTTTAGCAGGATGCTTAGGTAACCCTCCTTCGTCCCTCCTTCATCATGTAAGCAGATCATCCTCCAGCGGCTCCGTTTCTTTCATTTTAAAGCTTGCCTACATCTTTTTTTGTGGGGCTCCAATATCAATGTCTTTCCTGGGGCCCCAAATTCCTGGTGGCACCCCTGGGTGTCAATGGGCGAGAGGGGGGGTCCACCCTAAACAGAGAGGGGGGTCCATCCTGAACAGAGAGGGGGGTCCACCCTGGACAGGTCTGATGAAACCTAACAGCCATGTTTTTGGACTGTGGGAGGAGTCGGAGTACCTGGGGAGAACCCACGCATGCTCAGGGAGAACATGCAAACTCTATGCAGAAAGACCTCGGCAATCGAACCCAGAACCTTCTTGCTGCAAGGCAGCAGTTCTACCCACTGCCCCACTGAGCAGCAAAATTCTTAATAATAAATACCAAGACCTCTGGGTCAATCTCCACTGCTCCAACAGGAAAATTAATGAGCACAATGAGCAAAAAAATAATATTTACAAGTACTAATATCTACATAGACTGAATATTTAAGACATTTTCATTAAAATAGTTATCTATTATTTCAATGATTACTCCTATATGACATGCGGAGAGAAATATTTTTCTCTTTAACTCAAAGAACACTAAATGTTGTTCTGAAAAGATCATGAATTCTGGATTTACCATCTTTAATGTTAGTATATTGATTTGCATAATTAACCACGGTGTTCTTGTTGTCCAGTAAATGTTAATATAAGAAAAATTAAAATGTTTTGAATATTCCATTTGAGAGTATTGCTGTTCGCACCGTCTGTGTTACAGGGAAAAAATGGTAGGGGTGGCCATGGCCCCCCTGGCCCCCCATCTAGCTCTGCCTCTGTTCTTGTTCCACAATCCATACCAGTAGGTGGCGGTAATGCACCAACCGCCATCAAACTTAACAAAGGAAGAAGAAGAAGACTTTTTTTTTTTTTTACTTTTAACAACACATTTTATTTATATAATTCAAAACATATAAACAATTATTGACGTAAAACAAGTTTCAGGTAAAAATCATTAAATGAGGAGCTTATTATATTGTAATTCTCCATCATCTGACAAAGCACATAAAATGATGTTAAAACCCAGCAGCTGAATAAAATCCTCCATGTTCTGTGTGGAAGTGAAACTGTCTTTAACTTAGAAGAAGATGTTATAAAATGAAATAAGAACGTAACGTCTGTGTTTCTAATTCACTGGGGGACAAATGTCCTGGGCTGCGAGCAGCGAGGAAACAGGAAGCCGTTCTTTTGGGACGGAAGAAGGAAATAGTGAAAACTAAGAAGATTGGAAGAGAGTCGCGTCAAAAAATAGAAAAGTGGAAAAAGTAGAGTTCAGTTGAAGGGGAGTCTAGTTTAGAACAATCTAGATATTCCACAGGAAAACTACATGATTATAAAGTCATTTTCAAACTAGTTAATCAGGAAGACTCCTTTACAGATTGAAAAACGGTTCATTTAACAAAATCCATAAATAAACTAATAGAAGTCCTCAGAGGCAGAATCCTGTAAGTGGAGACCTGTTATAAACTGCAGAGCCTCAGCAACGCAGAGCGAGACGGATCTACAAGACTGAGGGGAACAGAGTTCAGTGAAGCTTAGTGGAGAACAGGAGGAGGAGCAGCGGAGGGATTGGAGGAGTTCCTCTAAAAATAACTGATAAAGAGATTCTAGAAAACATAAGTGGTGCAAAAGTAAAAGAAGTGAAACAGTTAAAAACAGCAAGAAATGTAGAAAGCTGTGACAGTAAGGTTTTCATTGGTTATCTGAGGTATAATGTAAAAATGTTCAATCCTCTGGGATGTTTTAAGTGCCAAACATTTGATCATACAGCAGCAGGATGCAAAAATGGATGTTTAAAATGCTGTAACTGTGGTGGAGAACATTCTGCTGCTTATCCAGGATGTGACGTCAGCAAAAGATCTGAAGTGAAATTAGAGCTCAGAATAAGTTCCGCTGAAGCTGCAAAATAATCTAATCCCAGTCAGAAAACCCCAAAGCAACAGTGGAGGAAATGGAAAGTTGAACCTCTGGAGGAGCGACGCAGCGCTGCAGGAGACGCCATGCAGGATTTGATCCTTTTCATCAGATCACAACCAAAACTGAAAAATAAATAAAAAACAGTGAAAGCTGCAGAAAAATATATCAAAGTGAAAGATTTAAACTGGGAAATGATAGAAAGTCTGATGGGAAAACCAGTAGGACCATCAGAGACTGGCAGAGTGACGTCAGCATAAAGACAGAATAGTAATTATTATAATTATTATTATTTGATCATTTATTTCATTATGTTGGGATAAAACAATTAGTCTTCTGGGGTGAGTCTCGTTTCCTCTTTTTACTCCTTATCAGTTGGTGGCGCTATAACTAGTTATCCAACCGCCAAAAAACACAAGAAGAAGAAGTAGCAGCTAGCTAACGTGGTGATGCTAACTATAGCACTACAGCACCCAGAAGTCCGCACTGTAGAACTACAGCACCCAGAAGTCCGCACTATAGAACTACAGCACCCAGAAGTCCGCACTATAGAACTAGAGCACCCAGAAGTCCGCACTATAGAACTACAGCACCCAGAAGTCCGCGAGAAGCCGCGCAGCCGCAGTCCATCCGGGCTGCTGTTGTTGTTTAACCGGGTCCCGGTTCTGCTGCTCCATAAAGTTCAGGAATCAGAACCAGCGCAGGAGCTTCCTGGAACCAGCTGGAACCGGTTTAAGCCGCTCATGGTCCTGCTGTCCCGGGTTTGGACCGTCTGAGACCGCCGGCCGGCAGGCGAACCCCCAGGCCCGGTGGGCCGCGTGAGATGAGCCGCTGCTGGAGCTCCTGTTCGGGGTTAGCAGAGTGAGCAATCCCCGCAGACATGTGGCAGAACCTCGGCCTCACCCTGCTGGTCATCATGGCGACGCTGCTCTGCGTGCTGCTCTTCATGCTGTTCGGTAGGTTTAGAAAGACCGAACCCAATAAAACAGCTTTTATTCGGAAACTTCTCTGATCAAGTTAAAAAATAACCTGCAGCAGCTTCTAATCAGTGACATGAAGCCTCATTGAACCGTTTGGGTCAAATTATCCCCACAGTTCATGAAGCTTCATGCCTACATGTCTCCACCTACTGGTGGAGTGCAGAACTACAGCTAGGAATAGAATCTGGGATTTTATTTGCAGTTTTTCATTTTTCCCCTTTTAACCTCTTAACCTCCACCTCATTTTGGGCAATCCTCGCCTATTCTGCAAACCCAAATGGAAAGCATATAACGTAGGAACTGTAAGCCCAAATTACATTATTTGAAAGCTAACACCCTCTAGTTTCTGAATATATAAAATAAAATTGGATGAGATCAACCTGCATCAGTTCAAACATGACTCAAAGTAGTTTTTTCCCCCCGGAAATTATGAATCTTTTTTGAACAGCAGTAATAAAGACATTCTTGAGAAAAAGCAGGTCTCATTGTATTATATTTGTTTTACAGTGCGTTACCCACAAATGCAGAACATTTCAGACCTCTAGCTGTAACAGTTCCAGATGTGGGGCTTTGAACTTTGGTGTCAGCTTGGAGCAGCGCGCAATGGCTCCACCTGCTGGTAAAGATGTACCGGTGGAATTTTATGCATTTTGAGTTATTACCCCCACTTAAAACCCAGCGGGTCGCAGGCGGTATTAGGTGATTAGGTTCCTTTAAAATTGTTAATGTTTGGTCTGCATAATAATATCTTTTTAAGTGTAAAATGTCTTAGAATAGTAAAATCATTTAAGGTTTGCTCTCCTCCAGACTCCCACATCTGGCCTGAACACTGAGGCTGTTTAAACGCCTGTTTTCTGAACCACTTCCCGGACCGGTCACATGGTATCGCGGTAGCGAGGCCTCGGACGTCGTTAATTTTGGCCCCTCCTCTAAATGAATCAGGCCTCGACACCCGCTTCGCGGAAACGCCCCCTCCATTACTCGACGAGCGCCTGGAAGCCTCGGCTCATCTCATGACATCACTACTTCTAATACTAGAACATAGATCCTACAGAAAGCTGGAGATTATAGAGAGGAACTACAGTAGAGATGTAGGGGGCGCTGTTTGGAAAGCAGTCAAAAATTAGGAGCAATATTTATTATTTAGGGTGTTTTTAAGAGAAAAAAAGGGGTTATTTTTTTACTCTGTCATGCATTTATTAAAATCTTACTTGGTTTAATAAATATTTAATTAGCAAACTAGCGGGAAGGAATCAACTCTATCGCTGCATTGTAGGTTTTTGAAAGCTGGAATCTTTTAACATAGATGGCTTCCTTCCTCTCACATCACCTGTCTTCTTTGTCCAAAATGTGGACATTCTGGTCATCCAAAGAATGTCCTTTGTCCATCAGGTCTAGATGTAGCGCAGAGTCTTGCGTTAAATGGGGCCTCAGGTTCCAGTTTTCACCTTTCTTAAAGAGGAAATCACCATAGCAACCGGTTCCATCATGGCTGCCCCCGCAGAGGGTTTAATCTCAGATGAAAGAAACACTAAAATGAGAAGACTCGGTGTTCCAGGTCCAAAGTGTTTCACAGGAAGGACGGCATCTAACATATGGTGATATATTTCGTATCACGATTATAGCCCAGATAGAGATGGGAATCGAAAACCGGTTCCTGTTCAGAACCGGTTCCGTATTTTCTGATTCCATGGCATCGTTTGGTGCTGCGGGAATCGAAAAAAGAATCATTCAGCGAGCTGCCAGAGCCTAGAGCGCCGGCTCTGGGGAGCACGACTTACGTCACGTTTTTTACGCAAGTTGGAAGAACTATTCGAGGAGGAAGACAACGAGCTGCGGTCACTTTGTGAATCAAAGCCCCGTCTTTCCTTAGCCCAGAGGGTAGATCAGGAAATCCAGCTCTATAAAAGCTTGCCCTCCGTCCCCTGCAGGGATAGCGCCACACTGTGGTGGTGGAACAAGCAAGATACGCTGCCCTTGCTATCTGGACTGGCTGAAAACTACCTCTGTGTGCAGGCTTCCTCCTCCCCATCTGAGAGGGTTCTCCACGGCTGGAGACGCCATAAGCCCTGAAAGATCCCGTATCCTTCCAGAAAAAGCAGATATGCTCATCTTTCTGCAAAAGAACTGTGAATTTTCCCTTTTACTGTTTTATAATTAGTATTTTTGTTATTTAAATTAGGTTATTATCCCATCATTTGTTATTAGACATTGTTGGTTATTCAGTTTGTTCTTGTATTCATTTTTCATTTAAACACAGATTTGTGTGGACATCTTGATCTTGTTGAGTTTGTAAGATTGTGCAATAGTTAAGTAAACAAAGTTGATGCTGATAATCTGTTTGTTCTCCTTTTCCCCCCAAATTGGAATCGAAAAAAGAATCGAATCGTTTCATAGAATCGAAAAGGGAATCGGAATCGTGAAAATCTTTTCAATTCCAACCCTAAGCCCAGATATATTGTAATGTTGGGTTTTCTTCATATCGCTCAGCAGTGAAGCTGATTGGTCCGTTCTGCTGCTGTGAGGTTATTCTCAGTAACCAGACCTTCCTCCTCTTCCTCAGGTTGGTACGTCGTCTGGCAGCTCTTCTTGTCCAAATTCAAGTTCCTGCGGGAGCTCGTCGGGGATGCCGGCACGCCGCAGGCCGAAACTCAACCGTCCGAACCCAAGAGCGAACGCCCCGCCTCCAGCGCCCAGGCCGCCAGGAGCCGGACCTCACGCCAAAGAGTCTCCTTCCCTGAGAGCCCCTCGTAGATCACGGCCCCCGAACAGGAACCTTTTTACAGCTTCTGGGTCTGGATTCCACGTCGCCGTCCAGCGGTGATGATGGAGCTGCTTCCTGTCTTCATTAAAAGGGGTGTGGCTTATTTACTGAGTAGATGACCTCATTGTAAGCAATTAACTGACCTGATGTGTGTTTTGGTCAGAGAGAAACGCTCAGACACCCCACTGAGGCAGCAGGAAGCTCCATCACATGGTCTCCTGTTTATCCAATCAGCTGATCTGGACCTCATCAGTATTTCTGTAATCTCTTCCTCAGGCTTTTAATCGGCTGCGGGGATTTTATTTTTATTTATGATGAAACTTAAGCTTCCAATAAATCAGTAAAACAAACCAAGCCTGTGTGGAAAACTCTCCACCCTAAATGAAGAGTCGATTCTGTTCACAAGTTAGCAACGCTGCTGCTAAATATCCAGTTAAAACTTCTGTCACACCTTGATGATTTAGCCGTGCGTTCTGCAGAAGTTAGGCCGTCGTTGGACAGAAGTTCTGGACTCGTTATGAATAAACGCCCAGAATAGAAAAACACCGATCCTTCAGCGTAGGCCAGCATTTTAGGAGACTGTGGGACGTCAGGCAGACGCTGGATAAATCGTTAAGGTGTGACAGGAGCCTCAGCGACTTTAACAGCAGCGACTCATGATCAACTAATTCAGGTACAACGCTGCCCCCCAGTGGATCCCTGCAGCATTACATGCAGGTAGAAAGGCAAATAATGAAGCTCAGACAAATGCTGGGTGTATAACAATTTATTGTTGTGGAACAGAAACAGAAATGTTCTCAGAAATTTTAACATTAATAATGGAGGAAAATCTGTAGAGAAAGGAGAAAAAAAAGGTTAATAAAAGTCCCTGGAAACAGATGGAGATGTTAGTAAAACTTTACACACCTCAGCATCATCACCAACTCGGCCTGAAGTCAGCGTCCTGCAGAGCTCTGAACCAGGAGGTGCAAACGGCGCCGCTTCTCTCCAGCGGAGCGATTAGGGAAGAAACACGACAGGCTGGAAATCCTCACTGCGTTCACGATGTTCCTCCAGCTGCCGACTCTCCATCCTCACACAGCTGGAGAGCTGCAAGAATCAAGCAGCCAGTTTTAATTAATCCAGCAGTAATTCATCTGCTAATATTCTATAAACCACATGTGGAAGAATCATCACGCTGTTTCAGCAGCGTTACTTTACTGCTCCTGAAAGCATCAGAGCCGTTTAACCTCTGCAACTGCAGGCGGTTTCAGCTGAACGTCTGTCGGAGGTTTACCTATAACCCTGCAGCCAGCAGCCGCCGCAGGGCCTCAAACGGCCCCTCTTCTCTCTAGCAGACCGATTAGGAAAGGACAGAACCACTGCAGGCTCAGCCTCGCTGGAAACGGCTGCGCTGACGGTGTTCTGTCAGACCAGCACACCCATAGTCAATACGCAAGATGTCAGATTTACATTTATTCCTTTAATTTTCAATGAAAAACAGACTAAACTACCTCAATGGGCGTGTATCCCTTTAGTCATGTACAAAAAATAAAACAAGGTCAGATCGCCATACATAAAAAAAAACACCAAAAATTAAATTGTTTCTTTTTTTTAATACAGGACCAAAGGGATACAGGCCCCCGAGGTAGTTTAAAGTCAACATTTGGAACTAAAGGAATAAACGGGTATAGATGTGGGTATGCTGGTCTGATGGGGTATGCTGGTCTGACGCTGCTCCTCTGACAGAACAACGGCATCATGGGAACCTTTACCGTTTCCAAGGCTCCTCCTCAGACAGCCGCTGACTCCCTGTCGGTCCATCGTTAGCGGAACAGGCTGGAAGACAAACAGGAGTTTCATCTCATCGTTTCCCAGAATTCAGATTATTTTTAATCCAACTTGATATAAAAATCAGTTTTAAAAACTATCTGGAAGCTTTAGTATTTTATCTCAATATGACAAACTCCAACTTTTAATCCTGGCAGGAGGAGTTTACCAGGAAAATTAGTTTAATAAAAAAAAAAAAAAAAAACCTTAAAGGGGCAACATGCTGCCCCCCAGTGGCCATCGGCAGCATTGCACCAATGCGGCTGTATGGTTGGGAGCCGCTTTAACCAAGGAAGGAGATTTATTCCTCCTGTTTGCAGGGGCGGAGCTAGATGGGGGGTCATGGCCACCCCTACCATTTTCCCCCTCTAATACAGACGGTGGCAGCAGTAATACTCTCAAGAGGAATATTCAAACTTAAACACTTTAATTTTAATATATTAATTACTTGACAACTAAAACACTAATTATGCACATCAATATATTAACATTAAAGATGATAAATACAGAATTCATGCTCTTCAGAACTAGATTTAGATTTTTTTGGGGCAAGGAGAAAAGTGTCTCTACAGTCATCTGGGATTCTTCAGTGAACTCAGAGATTTAAAAAAAAACTACTTATTACTAAAAATCCAGATATTAGTTCATGTAAAAATTAATTTTGGGCAGAACAATTTCTGCAAGGTTCTGCCCCACAGAATAAAAAAAAATAAAAAATCCTGAAACCTTAAAGGGGCAACATGCTGCCCCCCAGTGGTCATCGGCAGCACTGCACCAATGGAGCTGAATGGTTGGGAGCCGCTTTAACCCAGGTGGGGGATTTATTCCTCCTGTATGGTTCTGATCCAGTGACACGTCATCAAAATTAACATTTTGATGGAGAACTGAGTCTTTCTGTCGGAGGTTTACCTATAACCCTGCAGCCAGCAGCCGCCGCAGGGCCTCAAACGGCCCCTCTTCTCTCTAGCAGACCGATTAGGAAAGGACAGAACCACTGCAGGCTCAGCCTCGCTGGAAACGGCTGCAGCGGCACCAAAGTCCCTGAAAAGCCTCACTAAACGATGTTTAATAAAGAAGCTGCTGAGAGAAGCTCCATTGCTCCAGGAGGTGAGAAGCACCACGCTGCAGCTTCTGCTTCAGAAACTTTGGGTTTAAATCAAACTCATGGAAACAAAAGTGAGCTCAGATCAAAGCTCACCTTTCTGCAAACATCTCGGGAGGACAGAAACCTTCAGGTGACGCCACCGGCAGGAGGATGGAGGCGGATTGTAGTCATCATCGCCATAGCTGCTCTGCTCTATCCGCCAAACAGACTTCTTCTTCTGCTGAAATAAACCGCGGAGTGCCTCTTCTTCTACTTCTTCTTCGGCGGATTGCAAACAACCTATAAATGCATACCGCCACCTACTGTACAAGAGTAGCCCTAAGGTTCTATCTACAATATTCTATTGTTTATTTATTTATTTATTGTTATGTAAAAAAAAATAAGGCTTTTTTAATTACCCTAATTTCCTCCCCATCTCCATCTGTCCCTAAAATTCCTTTAATGCTCCATTCTTCTCCCCCTTCTCCCCATTATTACTTCCCTCATCCTCTTTTTTAGATGCATATTCATACCAATTACTGCGGAGTGCTGCCACCTGCTGGTCTACTTCTTTTTCCTCTTCTTTACATTTTGACTTTTAACAACACTTTATTTACACATTTCAAAACACATAAACTATTGACGTGAAACACGTGTCAGCTAAAAATCATGAAATGAGGAGCTTGTTAAAATTTAGTTCCTACGGTGGCCCAGGGGTGTCAACACAATTACAAAACACGTAACCGAAATAGAAAACTACAATAAAAGTTACACAACAGCTGGTCGATCTCCACATAGACGTTACATACGTAGACGCTTCATTGGACGCTGTGGGTAGCGAGGCCGACGTGCCTAGAGGGCGGCCATCTTGGATCAGACCACAGTTCAGCTCCTTAGATCTCTTTTTAATCACATGAAAGAGATAATATTACCATAATCTCTGACATGTAAGAACACCTTAAAAGACCAAAAACAAAATTAAGTTACCTTTAAGTTAGATTACACATATTTATTCAGATTAAAAACTATTTAAACTGACCTCAAACTGGATGAAATATATGCAGATATTTATTTTGCAATTAAATATTAATACGATAAACACAAAGCTTTATATTAATATATTATAACATCATGTTTCACAAATATTTTGAATATTTATATAGTATGTTATTATTATTATTATTAAATACAGTATTTTTCAGGATTGCTCTTTAAAAATGAGTATTATGAGCTATAAAGGAAACTTAGTTGTAAAGTGATTTATAAAAGAGAGTAAAGACAGTAAATAAATTATTTTGTGTTTTTTATGTTCATTTTTATGTATTTTTTGTTATTGTCAAGACCTTTTTTTTGTCAAATCGTACTGAATGGTAAATTTATGTTTTGTCAAACTAAATGATTTAGTTGGACACAATTAAAGTTGTGTCCAACTAAATTTTACATTTGTCTAAACTTCTTCAAACAGTTTTTTAAATCATTATTCATGTATATGTGAACATCAGTTAATGTGCATCACATATAATTATGTTTATACACATACATATATACATAGTTAGTTAGACACAACAAAAAATAAATAAAAATGAACATAAAATTAATAAAAAAAGAACAAAATAATAACTTTAACTTTATCGATTTACAACTAAATATCCTCTATTGATCATTATACTCTTTATCAAAGAGCTATCCTTAAAATGCTGAATATTTTATTTATAATATACTATATGAATATTTATCTGTTAAACATGATCTTATAATATATTAATATAAAACTTTTTGTTTATCATATTAATATTTAATTGCAAAATATATAACTTTGCATGTCTTTTATCCAGTTTGAGGTCCGTTTAAATAGTTTCTAATCTGTAATCTAACTTTTTATTATTTTTGGTCTTTTAAAGGGTTGTGACATGTCAGAGATTATGGTAATATTATCTCTTCCTTGTGATTAAAATGAGATCTAAGGAGCTTCCTGTTCATTCTGACAGCAGCTGTGGTCTGATCCAAGATGGCCGCCCTCTAGGCACGCCCGCCGCCGTCCAATGAGCCGTCTGCGTAGATCATGGGTGCTCAAGTCCAGTCCTCAAGAGCTACTATCCTGCAACTTTTTAATGCACCCCATTTTTGAATCGGATTACGGGCGGAGGTTAGATGGTCGGAAGCGAGACTGGAAGCCGTGTGGTCGTTTGTTGCATGGCGCTTGTTTCGAAGTTGCTTGTGGAGAAATCTCCTGGGCCGTGAGTAATGAGGAAACAGGAAGCGATTATTGCAGGATGGAAGAAGGAAAGAAGGATATGCAGTCACACATTCAATAACTAATTATTCCTATAACTTACCCATTTCATGAGTAAAAGTTATTACAAGTTGTTGAATATTTTCTCCATATCATTGTTGTGTCATCAGCAAACATGTTCTTTAGGTCTGTCTGTCTGTTAATGACCTCCTACCAATGTTTGGGTAAAAATAATGTTTATCTGTAATAAAAAAAGTTTTTCTTTCCTGAAATGATCCAGAGATAAAAGCTTCATAGACCCATTTCTGACCCATCCCAGTAAACAGCCGGTACTGGTGGGTGGTGGCAGCTCTGGTCCTGCATGACTCACCGCCGTCCAACAATGACCTCTACTGAGGAGCAGCAGCCGACATGAATCCCAGCTCTGTTAGCTTGGCGCTCACTCAGCTGACCCCTGAGTCTGACCGCCGCCGCCGCCGCCGCCGCTTTATCCGATCGTTTGCAGGAACAGAACATTTCTCTGGGGAAAACCAATAAGAGGACAGAATGACGTGTTTCTGCTGGTTCTGGACAAACAGCAGATGTTTGATGCTGCAGAGATTAGCTAATAATCCCGTTTTAGGGAGAAACTGACTCTGAAGGCCTCGGTTCAGACCCGGTGACGCTCCTAATGAAAACCACCAGATTATCCTCCTATAAATCCTTCATCCTCCTGTTTTACTGCAGTTTCCACTGACATCATGATATTATTCAGGATTAATCATTTAATAATCGCAGAGTTTAAAAAACCCAATAATCACAGGAAGATGGAAAACTGGAGCCAGAAGCTGAAGCTGTGGGAACTTCTGACGTCAATAAAGGTTAAAGATGCAAAGATGACATCATTTAAAATCTGAAACTTGAAGACATGTTTGATAATCTCTCTAATTGATCCGTTTTATCACGTCCTGAAGAGCCGCTGGACTTGTTAGGTGATTGATGAAGACTTTAGGAGCTTTCTGCAAACTGAAGGTTTGTTTCCAGCATTTATCCAGATCCGGAGCGTAAGGAGCTCCAGAACGCCTCACTGATGGTGGGTCGGTTTAAAACCTGACGGCTCAGAGGGAAGTTATGCAAGAAGCACGAGTGCACGAGGTCTGCATGTGAATCAAGCCTTTGTGTCTGTCAGCTGACCGCCATCAGGCAGAGCGGGAGTCCAGCCAGCAGAACCTGCATGGACCGCACTGCCTGAGGCCTGACCTTCGACCCGATCCGCCGGTCGCCGCCGCCTCAGAGGGGCGACTGGGCTCTTAAGTTCCGTCTGATGCGGACCTGAAGCTCAGTTGCGTAACATCTGCGTGGTTCCACTGAGGTTAAAGGTCAGAATCTGGATTGATAGAGCCCAGAATCTTCCTCACATGATCCTCTGGAATGAGGAGAGACTCTTCATGCAGCCTGACCTTTGACCTGCTGCTATCAGCTGGAAGTCCTCTTAGATCTTCATGAAGCAGAAGGAGCTGCTTGTTCCTCTGCTGGTTCCAAATCCAGTTTGACCTTCAGCCATGAAGGAGGAGCCGTTTGAAAGATCAGAAATATTTATTCTACGTCTCAGTTTTTTCTTTGAAAATAAAAATCTGTTTGTTTTATTTTCTTTCATTACTTTGTGTGAATTAAACATAAATTTCAAAGTTTATTTATAAATGAAGATAGTTTATCTGAAGAGGCTGAGATGATGCCGGCCTGATCCAGGTTCTGGTCTTTGGTGTTTAGGGCCCGATTGGATCCGTCCATCCGTGGCTCCCAGACCCTCCTGCATGTTTCTTTCCTGCTGATTCAATAAACAGCTGATTCCTGCAGAACCTGCAGACAGAAAGGACCTGGTTTAACTCTGGTCTTCATTTCTTCCTGGGTTCATGTTTTTTCCAGAGGCCCGCAGCATAATACACCCTCTGAAAACCCTGCTGCCCCCATCAGGCCATCACTTTGAAACAGTTCTGGAAGAACAGTTTAGAACATGCTGGACTTTGCAGTTTGGATCCAGAGAGGACAGAAAGTGTAGCAAGTACTCCTCTGTGGAGTCGACCTGGGTCCAACCGAGTCGAACCGAGTATATCCGAGTCGATCTAGGTCCAACCGAGTTGATCTGAGTCAAACTGAGTTGAAATGAGTTGACCCTAGTCGAATCGAGTCGAACCAAGTCATACTGGGCCAAACAAAGTCGATCCGGGATGAATTGAGTCGAACTGATTCGATCCGGGTCGATCCGAGTTGAACCCAATGACTTGATGAGATTTCCCTGCAGGGATGAGCTTCTACAGACGGTGGCTGAATCATGGAGGCTGAGGAGAGAAGTTCTGGGAATCTTTAATGATTTCAGACGATGAAGGCTGGAAAATATCAAGCCTTCCATTGAGCCTGCAGGAAAGCAGCGTCTTCATCATCTTTTCTAATAAACCCTTTGATGCCATTTATTGACTGAGAGACTCGGATCCCAGAGAAACGTCTCCAGGCGGCAGATGGAAATATTCTCCATCCAGACGATTGGAGACCAAAATAAACAAACAGGAGAGGAGGAGCCTAATGGGGGATGTCAGCATCGTACAAACCACTGCTTAGATTCTGGGAACAGAGGAAGCAGAGGAGGAGATGAAAGGAGGAAATCTGAAGAAAGACCCCAAAGAGAATCTAAAGATCACAAAAGAAAAAAAAAAAACATGATTGCAGAAGAAAAAGCAAGCGAGAATTAAAATAATCTACTGATCAGGGAACCAGAGAAGCTGCAGATGCATCAGAGCTTTTCCATGACTCCCTCTGTGCGCGGATGTTCTCTCTGAGACTCTGACTCAGCTCCATGTGCCTCTCCACCATCCCTGCCCTCCTCTGCAGCTCCTCAGCAGGTCCATGAAACGGGTCCCCCTCCCTCATGTCCCCCTCCCTTTACTCGTTCAGATGCTTTCTGATTGGGCCATCATGACCTGGAGAACTCGGACGTCCTGCACATGTTCCTCTCAGCAGGAGGCTTCGCAGCAGCTTCTCTCGGCTGAGTCTGGATTTCACAAGCGGGACCCGAACGGTCCGAACGTTCCGAGCTTTAAGGCAGATAAGGGACGAGTTTATGAAGTCGTATTGGATTTAAAGTTCAGCAGGTTTTATTGTCTCCATAAAAACACCTGAAACACTTTGGATGTTTGGAATGATGCTGGGACTTTTACTGGTTTTCCATCTGGGGAATAAACAGGTTTTATGATTCCCTACTGGGAACAGGCCTGTGGAAATATCCACAGTGACCTTTCATCCACGTGAGGCGAATCTGGAGCAACTTGTTCCCAGAGTCCGGAAAAAAACAGAAAAACACAAACATCTTCCGCTGCTCAGAACCAAACATGGGAACCTTTGGCTGATCCTGGAACCGGAGCCCTTCTGCTGATCATGGCTCCAACTGCCAGCAGGGTGGCAGGAGGTCCTGGACGGGTCGTTCTGATCCGAATGGACCTTTCATCTTAGAATCTGTGGAGAACCAGGAGCAGCTCCACCAAGAACGGTTCCCTCTGAACCAGAACTAAACATGGAGAAGCAGCATTTAGTTCCTATGCTCCACTTATCTGGAACAAACTTCCAGAAAACTGTAAAAGTGCGGAAAGCCTGAGTTCCTTTAAATCAAGACTAAAAACACATTTGTTTAGGATTGCCTTCGACTATTCTAGTTAAACAGTTCAACAAAAACATGTTTTCTTTAATCCAGCTGTTTTTAATATTCTTTTTTTTGTTTCTGCATTTTTTATTTCATTTTATTTGTTTTTTATTTTTTCCTACTTGCTTTGATTCTGTTTTATCTTCCTGTATTTTAATCATGTAAAGAACTTTGCATTGTCTTTGTACTGAATTGTGCTATACAAATAAATTTGCCTTGCCTTGCCTTGCCTTGCCTTTGACCTGTTTCTGCAGAAACACTCGGAACAAACGGTTCTGATCCGAGTCTGTGAAAGGAAAGCAGAGTACCCAGAGAGAACACGCAGAGAAACTGATGTGGGCCCGGACCCGCTCCCCTGAGCAGAACACCTAAAAGTTCTGCTCTGACCAACATAAAATTATCTTCAGACAGAACCCCTGATCAGTTGGGTCCACTCAGTCAGAGTCTGAGGTTAGGAACCGGGTCTGAGGTTAGAACCGGGTCTGAGGTTAGGAACCGGGTCTAAGGTTAGAACCAGGTCTGAGGTTAGAACCAGGTCTGAGGTGAGGAACCGGGTCTAAGGTTAGAACCAGGTCTGAGGTTAGAACCGGGTCTGAGGTTAGGAACTGGGTCTAAGGTTAGAACCAGGTCTGAGGTTAGGAACCGGGTCTGAGGTAAGAACCGGGTCTGAAGTTAGGAACCGGGTCTGAGGTTAGAACTGGGTCTGAGGTTAGGAACCGGGTCTAAGGTTAGAACCAGGTCTGAGGTTAGAACCGGGTCTGAGGTTAGGAACCGGGTCTGAGGTTAGAACCGGGTCTGAGGTTAGGAATCGGGTCTGAAGTTAGAACCAGGTCTGAGGTTAGAACCAGGTCTGAGGTTAGGAACCGGGTCTGAGGTTAGGAATCGGGTCTGAAGTTAGAACCAGGTCTGAGGTTAGGAATCGGGTCTGAAGTTATAACCAGGTCTGAGGTTAGAACCGGGTCTGAGGTTAGGAATCGGGTCTGAGGTTAGGAACCGGGTCTGAGGTTAGGAATCGGGTCTGAAGTTAGAACCAGGTCTGAGGTTAGAACCGGGTCTGAGGTTAGGAACCGAGTCTGAGGTTAGAACCAGGTCTGAGGTTAGAACTGGGTCTGAGGTTAGGAACCGAGTCTGAGGTTAGAACCAGGTCTGAGGTTAGAACCGGGTCTGAGGTTAGGAACCGGGTGTGAGGTTAGAACTGGGTCTGAGGTTAGGAACCGGGTCTGAGGTTAGAACCAGGTCTGAGGTTAGAACCGGGTCTGAGGTTAGGAACCGGGTGTGAGGTTAGAACCGGGTCTGAGGTTAGGAACCGGGTCTGAGGTTAGAACCAGGTCTGAGGTTAGAACTGGGTCTGAGGTTAGGAACCGGGTCTGAGGTTAGGAATCGGGTCTGAAGTTAGAACCAGGTCTGAGTTTAGAATCAGGTCTGAGGTTAGGAACCGGGTCTCAGGTTAGGAATCGGGTCTGAGGTTAGGAATCGGGTCTGAAGTTAGAACCAGGTCTGAGGTTAGAACCGGGTCTGAGGTTAGGAACCGGGTCTGAGGTTAGAACCGGGTCTGAGGTTAGAACCGGGTCTGAAGTTAGGAACCGGGTCTGAGGTTAGAACCGGGTCTGAGGTTAGGAACCGGGTCTAAGGTTAGAACCAGGTCTGAGGTTAGAACCGGGTCTGAGGTTAGGAACCGGGTCTGAGGTTAGAACCGGGTCTGAGGTTAGGAACCGGGTCTAAGGTTAGAACCAGGTCTGAGGTTAGAACCGGGTCTGAGGTTAGGAACCGGGTCTGAGGTTAGAACCGGGTCTGAGGTTAGGAATCGGGTCTGAAGTTAGAACCAGGTCTGAGGTTAGAACCAGGTCTGAGGTTAGAACCGGGTCTGAGGTTAGGAACCGGGTCTGAGGTTAGGAATCGGGTCTGAAGTTAGAACCAGGTCTGAGGTTAGGAATCGGGTCTGAAGTTAGAACCAGGTCTGAGGTTAGAACCAGGTCTGAGGTTAGAACCGGGTCTGAGGTTAGGAACCGGGTCTGAGGTTAGGAATCGGGTCTGAGGTTAGAACCAGGTCTGAGGTTAGGAATCGGGTCTGAGGTTAGGAATCGGGTCTGAGGTTAGGAACCGGGTCTGAGGTTAGGAATCGGGTCTGAGGTTAGGAACCGGGTCTGAGATTAGAACCAGGTCTGAGGTTAGAACTGGGTCTGAGGTTAGGAACCGGGTCTGACGTTAGGAATCGGGTCTGAAGTTAGAACCAGGTCTGAGGTTAGAACCAGGTCTGAGGTTAGGAACCGGGTCTCAGGTTAGGAATCGGGTCTGAGGTTAGAACCAGGTCTGAGGTTAGAACCGGGTCTGAGGTTAGGAACCGGGTGTGAGGTTAGAACCGGGTCTGAGGTTAGGAACCGGGTCTGAGGTTAGAACCAGGTCTGAGGTTAGAACTGGGTCTGAGGTTAGGAACCGGGTCTGAGGTTAGGAATCGGGTCTGAAGTTAGAACCAGGTCTGAGTTTAGAATCAGGTCTGAGGTTAGGAACCGGGTCTCAGGTTAGGAATCGGGTCTGAGGTTAGGAATCGGGTCTGAAGTTAGAACCAGGTCTGAGGTTAGAACCGGGTCTGAGGTTAGGAACCGGGTCTGAGGTTAGAACCGGGTCTGAGGTTAGAACCGGGTCTGAAGTTAGGAACCGGGTCTGAGGTTAGAACCGGGTCTGAGGTTAGGAACCGGGTCTAAGGTTAGAACCAGGTCTGAGGTTAGAACCGGGTCTGAGGTTAGGAACCGGGTCTGAGGTTAGAACCGGGTCTGAGGTTAGGAACCGGGTCTAAGGTTAGAACCAGGTCTGAGGTTAGAACCGGGTCTGAGGTTAGGAACCGGGTCTGAGGTTAGAACCGGGTCTGAGGTTAGGAATCGGGTCTGAAGTTAGAACCAGGTCTGAGGTTAGAACCGGGTCTGAGGTTAGGAACCGGGTCTGAGGTTAGAACCGGGTCTGAGGTTAGGAATCGGGTCTGAAGTTAGAACCAGGTCTGAGGTTAGAACCAGGTCTGAGGTTAGAACCGGGTCTGAGGTTAGGAACCGGGTCTGAGGTTAGGAATCGGGTCTGAAGTTAGAACCAGGTCTGAGGTTAGGAATCGGGTCTGAAGTTAGAACCAGGTCTGAGGTTAGAACCAGGTCTGAGGTTAGAACCGGGTCTGAGGTTAGGAACCGGGTCTGAGGTTAGGAATCGGGTCTGAGGTTAGAACCAGGTCTGAGGTTAGGAATCGGGTCTGAGGTTAGGAATCGGGTCTGAGGTTAGGAACCGGGTCTGAGGTTAGGAATCGGGTCTGAGGTTAGGAACCGGGTCTGAGATTAGAACCAGGTCTGAGGTTAGAACTGGGTCTGAGGTTAGGAACCGGGTCTGACGTTAGGAATCGGGTCTGAAGTTAGAACCAGGTCTGAGGTTAGAACCAGGTCTGAGGTTAGGAACCGGGTCTCAGGTTAGGAATCGGGTCTGAGGTTAGGAATCGGGTCTGAAGTTAGAACCAGGTCTGAGGTTAGAACCGGGTCTGAGGTTTGGAACCGGGTCTGAGGTTAGGAATCGGGTCTGAGGTTAGGAACCGGGTCTGAGGTTAGGAATCGGGTCTGAAGTTAGAACCAGGTCTGAGGTTAGAACCAAGTCTGAGGTTAGAACCGGGTCTGAGGTTAGGAACCGGGTCTGAGGTTAGGAATCGGGTCTGAGGTTAGGAACCGGGTCTGAGGTTAGGAATCGGGTCTGAAGTTAGAACCAGGTCTGAGGTTAGAACCAGGTCTGAGGTTAGAACCGGGTCTGAGGTTAGGAACTGGGTCTGAGGTTAGGAATCGGGTCTGAGGTTAGGAACCGGGTCTGAGGTTAGGAATCGGGTCTGAAGTTAGAACCAGGTCTGAGGTTAGAACCGGGTCTGAGGTTAGGAACCGAGTCTGAGGTTAGGAATCGGGTCTGAGGTTAGAACCGGGTCTGAGGTTAGGAACCGGGTGTGAGGTTAGGAACCGGGTCTGAGGTTAGGAATCGGGTCTGAAGTTAGGAACCGGGTCTGAGGTTAGAACCAGGTCTGAGGTTAGAACCGGGTGTGAGGTTAGGAACCGGGTCTGAGGTTAGGAATCGGGTCTGAAGTTAGGAACCGGGTCTGAGGTTAGAACCAGGTCTGAGGTTAGAACCGGGTCTGATGTTAGGAACCGGGTCTGAGGTTAGGAATCGGGTCTGACGTTAGAACCGGGTCTGAGGTTAGGAATCGGGTCTGAAGTTAGGAATCGGGTCTGAAGTTAGAACCAGGTCTGAGGTTAGAACCAGGTCTGAGGTTAGAACCGGGTCTGAAGTTAGAACCAGGTCTGAGGTTAGAACCGGGTCTGAGGTTAGGAACCGAGTCTGAGGTTAGGAATCAGGTCTGAGGTTAGAACCGGGTCTGAGGTTAGGAACCGGGTGTGAGGTTAGAACCGGATCTGAGGTTAGAACCGGGTCTGAGGTTAGAACCGGGTCTGAGGTTAGGAACCGGGTCTGAGGTTAGGAACCGGGTCTGAAGTTAGGAACCGGGTCTGAGGTTAGGAACCGGGTCTGAGGTTAGGAACCGGGTCTAAGGTTAGAACCAGGTCTGAGGTTAGGTACCCGGTCTAAGGTTAGAACCGGGTCTGAGGTTAGAACCGGGTCTGAAGTTAGGAACCGGGTCTGAGGTTAGGAACCGGGTCTGAAGTTAGGAACCGGGTCTGAGGTTAGGTACCGGGTCTGAAGTTAGAACCAGGTCTGAGGTTAGAACCAAGTCTGAGGTTAGAACCGGGTCTGAGGTTAGGAACCGGGTCTGAGGTTAGGAATCGGGTCTGAGGTTAGGAACCGGGTCTGAGGTTAGGAATCGGGTCTGAAGTTAGAACCAGGTCTGAGGTTAGAACCAGGTCTGAGGTTAGAACCGGGTCTGAGGTTAGGAACCGGGTCTGAGGTTAGGAATCGGGTCTGAGGTTAGGAACCGGGTCTGAGGTTAGGAATCGGGTCTGAAGTTAGAACCAGGTCTGAGGTTAGAACCGGGTCTGAGGTTAGGAACCGAGTCTGAGGTTAGGAATTGGGTCTGAGGTTAGAACCGGGTCTGAGGTTAGGAACCGGGTGTGAGGTTAGGAACCGGGTCTGAGGTTAGGAATCGGGTCTGAAGTTAGGAACCGGGTCTGAGGTTAGAACCAGGTCTGAGGTTAGAACCGGGTGTGAGGTTAGGAACCGGGTCTGAGGTTAGGAATCGGGTCTGAGGTTAGAACCAGGTCTGAGGTTAGAACCGGGTCTGATGTTAGGAACCGGGTCTGAGGTTAGGAATCGGGTCTGAGGTTAGGAATCGGGTCTGACGTTAGAACCGGGTCTGAGGTTAGGAATCGGGTCTGAAGTTAGGAATCGGGTCTGAAGTTAGAACCAGGTCTGAGGTTAGAACCAGGTCTGAGGTTAGAACCGGGTCTGAAGTTAGAACCAGGTCTGAGGTTAGAACCGGGTCTGAGGTTAGGAACCGAGTCTGAGGTTAGGAATCGGGTCTGAGGTTAGAACCGGGTCTGAGGTTAGAACCGGGTCTGAGGTTAGGAACCGGGTCTGAGGTTAGGAACCGGGTCTGAAGTTAGGAACCGGGTCTGAGGTTAGGAACCGGGTCTGAGGTTAGGAACCGGGTCTAAGGTTAGAACCAGGTCTGAGGTTAGGTACCCGGTCTAAGGTTAGAACCGGGTCTGAGGTTAGAACCGGGTCTGAAGTTAGGAACCGGGTCTGAGGTTAGGAACCGGGTCTGAAGTTAGGAACCGGGTCTGAGGTTAGGTACCGGGTCTAAGGTTAGAACCGGGTCTGAGGTTAGAACCGGGTCTGAGGTTAGGAACCGGGTCTAAGGTTAGAACCAGGTCTGAGGTTAGGTACCGGGTCTAAGGTTAGAACCGGGTCTGAGGTTAGAACCGGGTCTGAAGTTAGGAACCGGGTCTGAGGTTAGGTACCGGGTCTAAGGTTAGAACCGGGTCTGAGGTTAGAACCGGGTCTGAGGTTAGGAACCGGGTCTAAGGTTAGAACCAGGTCTGAGGTTAGGTACCGGGTCTAAGGTTAGAACCGGGTCTGAGGTTAGAACCGGGTCTGAAGTTAGGAACCGGGTGTAAGGTTAGAACCGGGTCTGAAGTTAGGAACCGGGTCTGAGGTTAGGAACCGGGTCTGAGGTTAGGAACCGGGTCTAAGGTTAGAACCAGGTCTGAGGTTAGGTACCCGGTCTAAGGTTAGAACCGGGTCTGAGGTTAGAACCGGGTCTGAAGTTAGGAACCGGGTCTGAGGTTAGGAACCGGGTCTGAAGTTAGGAACCGGGTCTGAGGTTAGGTACCGGGTCTAAGGTTAGAACCGGGTCTGAGGTTAGAACCGGGTCTGAGGTTAGGAACCGGGTCTAAGGTTAGAACCAGGTCTGAGGTTAGGTACCGGGTCTAAGGTTAGAACCGGGTCTGAGGTTAGAACCGGGTCTGAAGTTAGGAACCGGGTCTGAGGTTAGGTACCGGGTCTAAGGTTAGAACCGGGTCTGAGGTTAGAACCGGGTCTGAGGTTAGGAACCGGGTCTAAGGTTAGAACCAGGTCTGAGGTTAGGTACCGGGTCTAAGGTTAGAACCGGGTCTGAGGTTAGAACCGGGTCTGAAGTTAGGAACCGGGTGTAAGGTTAGAACCGGGTCTGAGGTTAGAACCGGGTCTGAGGTTAGGAACCGGGTCTGAGGTTAGGAACCGGGTCTAAGGTTAGAACCAGGTCTGAGGTTAGGTACCGGGTCTAAGGTTAGAACCGGGTCTGAGGTTAGAACCGGGTCTGAAGTTAGGAACCGGGTCTGAGGTTAGAACCAGGTCTGAGGTAAGGAACAGGGTCTGAGGTTAGAACTGGGTCTGAGGTTAGAACCAGGTCTGAGGTTAGGAACCGGCTCTGAGGTTAGAACCGGGTCTGAGGTTAGGAACCGGGTCTGAGGTTAGGAACCGGGTCTGAGGTTAGAACCGGGTCTGAGGTTAGGAACCGGGTCTGAGGTTAGGAATCGGGTCTGAAGTTAGAACCAGGTCTGAGGTTAGAACCGGGTCTGAGGTTAGGAACCGGGTCTGAGGTTAGAACCGGGTCTGAGGTTAGGAATCGGGTCTGAAGTTAGAATCAGGTCTGAGGTTAGAACCGGGTCTGAGGTTAGAACCAGGTCTGAGGTTAGGAACCGGGTCTGAGGTTAGAACCGGGTCTGAGGTTAGGAACCGGGTCTGAGGTTAGGAATCGGGTCTGAAGTTAGAACCAGGTCTGAGGTTAGAACCGGGTCTGAGGTTAGGAACCGGGTCTGAGGTTAGAACCGGGTCTGAGGTTAGAACCAGGTCTGAGGTTAGGAACCGGGTCTGAGGTTAGAACCGGGTCTGAGGTTAGGAATCGGGTCTGAAGTTAGAACCAGGTCTGAGGTTAGGAACCGGGTCTGAGGTTAGGAATCAGGTCTGTCTCTGCTTCATCTGTTAGAGATTCTAAGGGTTTTATTTTATTTCCATCATCTGATTTTTTCCCAAACTACTTTGAACTTCTGACCACTTGATCATTTTTCTGCAGGGTCCAACAGAAGAACCCGGTTCTGGTCCGGTCCGGTCTGACAGCAGAACCTCCACTCTGTTAAAGAGAGCAGAAGGTTCTGTGCTGATCGGGGCCTCCTTCCTCCTCTGAATGAGCAGCTAATCCCTGATGTGGAAACATGCCAGAGGATCAGAGCGTCTCTGAGCGCGCTCAGCTCTCACGCTGTCATTGATTGGCTGCCGTCAGCTGATCAGGCTGAGCTGGAAAATTCCACCTGCGATCAACGCAGCGAGGCCCCTTCCAGTCACAGCTCCCAGTTAGAGTTCCTGGCTAGAACTCCCAGTTAGAACTCCCAGTTAAAACTCCCAGTTAACGTTCCCAGTTAGAACTCCCAGTTAGAGCTTCCAGTCTGACCATTAACTTCACGGAGGCTCTCCAGCTGACTGGCTGTGAGATTACAGCAGCTTAATGCGCTGAAACTGGTTCTCCAGGTTTTAGTCTGATCCCAGTCATGCGGCTATCATGAAGAATATGAGGATTGGGGGGGGCTGTGACACGAGCAGCAGAGCGGCGCTGGTCGTCTGCATCGACTGTGACCCGTACGAATCGGCGGAATGTCGCTGGAACCAGAATCACTGATAGAAAGATGGCGACATCAGGCTGTTTAGACACAACAGGAAGTTAGATTTCTCCAGATTTATATGTGTTTGAATGAACTGAGTGTTTGTAACTCAGCTGGTTTGTATATAACTGAACTGGTTTGTATATAACTGAACTGGTTTGTATATAAATGAACTGGTTTGTATATAACTGAACTGGTGTGTATATAACTGAACTGGTTTGTATATAACTGAACTGGTTTGTATATAACTGAACTGGTTTGTATATAAATTAACTGGTGTGTATATAAATGAACTGGTTTTAATATAACTGAACTGGTGTGTATATAAATGAACTGGTTTGTATATAACTGAACTGGTTTGTATATAACTGAACTGGTTTGTATATAAATGAACTGGTTTGTATATAACTGAACTGGTTTGTATATAAATGGACTGGTTTTTATATAACTGAACTGGTTTGTATATAACTGAACTGGTGTGTATATAACTGAACTGGTTTGTATATAACTGAACTGGTTTGTATATAACTGAACTGGTTTGTATAGAAATGAACTGGTTTGTATATAACTGAACTGGTATGTATATAACTGAACTGGTTTGTATATAACTGAACTGGTTTGTATATAACTGAACTGGTTTGTATACAAATGAACTGGTTTGTATATAACTGAACTGGTTTGTATATAAATGGACTGGTTTTTATATAACCTAACTGGTTTGTATATAAATTAACTGGTGTGTATATAAATGAACTGGTTTTAATATAACTGAACTGGTGTGTATATAAATGAACTGGTTTGTATATAACTGAACTGGTTTGTATATAACTGAACTGGTTTGTATATAAATGAACTGGTTTGTATATAACTGAACTGGTTTGTATATAAATGGACTGGTTTTTATATAACTGAACTGGTTTGTATATAACTGAACTGGTTTTAATATAACTGAACTGGTTTGTATATAACTGAACTGGTTTGTATATAAATTAACTGGTGTGTATATAAATGAACTGGTTTGTATATAAATAAACTGGTTTGTATATAACTGAACTGGTTTGTATATAAATTAACTGGTGTGTATATAAATGAACTGGTTTGTATATAAATAAACTGGTTTGTATATAACTGAACTGGTTTGTATATAAATTAACTGGTGTGTATATAAATGAACTGGTTTTAATATAACTGAACTGGTTTGTATATAACTGAACTGGTTTGTATATAAATTAACTGGTGTGTATATAAATGAACTGGTTTTAATATAACTGAACTGGTTTGTATATAAATGAACTGGTGTGTATATAAATGAACTGGTTTTAATATAACTGAACTGGTTTGTATATTAATGAACTGGTTTGTATATAACTGAACTGGTTTGTATATAAATGGACTGGTTTGTACATAACTGAACTGGTTTGTATATAACTGAACTGGTTTGTATATAAATTAACTGGTGTGTATATAAATGAACTGGTGTGTATATAAATGAACTGGTTTGTATATAAATGAACTGGTTTGTATATAACTGAACTGGTTTGTATATAACTGAACTGGTTTGTATATAAATTAACTGGTTTGTATATAAATTAACTTTGTGTGTATATAAATTAACTGGTTTTAATATAACTGAACTGGTTTGTATATAAATGGACTGGTTTGTATATAAATGAACTGGTTTGTATATAACTGAACTGGTTGCCCTGATTCTAGCTGGATTATCTGGATGTAACCACGCAGTGTAGGAGCTAAATCAGGACACACTCCCTGACTCCTGCTGCTCAGCTTCAGACACCAGGCGGTTCTGATCCGTTGATCTCTTCCAGTAATAATTTATCATGTTTGCATCACATGCAGCTGCAGAGCACCGTCCCTCCGGCTGCAGAGCTCCAGTATCTCAGCTCTGCTGAACTGTTGAATAAAACTCTAATAAATCGAGGCTCTGCATCACACAGATAACACCAAACTGCATATTTGCACGGCTCTGAACTTATCAATGCGTTTCTGCAACATTGTTTCTCTCCCACACGGTTTAAATTCGATCACTGCTGCACTTCATGGAATGGAAATGTTCATTTCACTGCTAAGCTGCTCATTCAGTCTGAAAGCTGTAAAAAACTAAGTCTAAGTAAACATTGATCCAGTCAGTCACACAGACTGGGGAACCAATCAGATGGCAGAATTAAACCAAACTAACTACATCATGGTGTTCTGAAGGTGGTCTGTCATCGTCCCTGATGGGGGGAGCATCTATAGAAGTCCGTCACAGACTGATTCTGATGTCTACTGTGATGTCATCAACACAAATACAGTTTTCATTTCTTTAATTGAAATGTCGATCAGAACAAACCCGCAGGTTTCCGGCTGTGGACCTTCTGTCCAGTCTGCGTGGAAACGCTGCTGGTTGCAGGATGGCGATCAGGCGGATTTTTCCTTTCAGCCTTTCTCTCTTTTGTTTGCAGCAGAATGAAAGGCAGCTGGGCGAGGCAGAGCATCGACTGATTCATTGCGTCAAAGTGATGACAGAGAGTTATTTTTATCAGACGCTGATTGTTGGAAAGGAGAACGGAAGAATGCAGACTTAAATTAGACGTGTTTATTAAATGTCAGATGGTTAAGAATGTTCATTAAAGCATAGAGATTAGATGAAACCAAACATCGAAAGCAAAACAAATCCAGGAAACAGTTTCCTGCCTCGGCCTAAATCCCCCCATCAAGCTGATGCAGATGGAAGAGGAAACAAATAATATTCAGCTAATATTGTGAATGAAGAGGAAACATATTAAATATTCAGCTTACATAGTGAATGAGGAGAAAACATGAGATATTCAGCTTATATTGTGAATGGATCTACAGTCACTACAGTGACCTACTTCCAGTTTCAGCTCTGTCCTCTGCAGGGAGTGGAAAATTCCCTCTGCAGGAGCCAAACAAGCAGCGGGGGCTGCAGAAGATTAACCACCTTATCTGAGGAATCCCACTGCTTTGTCTTTACAGGCAGCAGGAGGAAAAAGCTCCTCTGATAGGAGCTCCTCGGCCTGCAGCCTCCTCTCACCCAAACAGCCTGCATCATCATCCATCCATCATCCATCCATCCATCATCATCCATCCATCCATCATCATCATCCATCCATCCATCATCCATCCATCCATCCATCCATCCATCCATCCATCATCCATCATCCATCCATCCATCATCCATCCATCCATCCATCCATCCATCCATCCATCCATCCATCCATCTATCATCCATCCATCCATCATCATCATCCATCCATCCATCATCCATCCATCCATCCATCATCATCCATCCATCCATCCATCCATCATCCATCCATCGATCGATCCATCCATCCATCCATCCATCCATCCATCCATCCATCCATCCATCCATCCATCTATCATCCATCCATCCATCATCATCATCCATCCATCCATCATCCATCCATCCATCCATCCATCCATCCATCCATCCATCCATCCATCCATCCATCATCATCCATCCATCCATCCATCCATCCATCCATCCATCGATCCATCCATCCATCCATCCATCATCCATCCATCATCCATCCATCCATCATCATCCATCCATCCATCATCATCATCCATCCATCCATCATCCATCCATCCATCCATCCATCCATCCATCCATCCATCCATCCATCTATCATCCATCCATCCATCATCATCATCCATCCATCCATCATCCATCCATCCATCCATCATCATCCATCCATCCATCCATCCATCATCCATCCATCGATCGATCCATCCATCCATCCATCCATCCATCCATCCATCTATCATCCATCCATCCATCATCATCATCCATCCATCCATCATCCATCCATCCATCATCATCCATCATCCATCCATCCATCCATCCATCCATCCATCCATCATCCATCCATCCATCCATCCATCATCCATCCATCCATCATCCATCCATCCATCCATCCATCCATCCTTTAAAAAATGATTTTATGTAAACATAATAAAGTAAATTTGGCCTATATGGTTTCCATAGTAACAGTTTTAAAGCACTTTCTTAGATCCTCAGTAAATGTGTTTTTTGTCTCCATCTCATCAGGACCAGCTGTGGTTTAATGTCTCCAGCCTCCATTTCCCTTGTTAATCATCATCTGCTTCTGTGTGAGTCAGAATTCATTCCAATGTTAGAAAATGAACTGTCACTGTAGGCAGGTGTGCTTTGACTAGGCCGTTTGGCTTCAGCCAACTGGACAACAGTCTGATGCTAAATGAGGAGACCAGCGACAGCAGAGATAAATCCCGATCTCTCAGTTGGACGTACTGTTGGTTTTAAATCGCTGTTTGTGTCATTTTCCATTGAAGCTTCTGGGAAAACCAGGAGTAACAGACAAGATGGTGGCGCTTTGTTTGCTGAGCTCCCTGCTTTCCATGCAGGTGTCCATAAAATTCATAGTACTTAGATCATTTAGCAGGGTTTCTGACATCAGCAGATATGTGAGCTGATAGCACAGAATATTTATACCATAATACAAACACTAGGACTTCTGAATAGGATGGAGACACCGGAATATTAGCGGCTAGGAGACAAAGAAGAGTTAATACCTGGAAAGTAGGAGCTGGTGCAGAACATCTGATAATAAACAGGATCAGAACAAACAGGTAGGACTGAGTCAGAGGCAGCTGGAATAAATACTATACTTCAACTTTAACCAGGAAAGAAACCTGATCAAATGTGTTTAAACCAGTCGAGGCAGAGAAGGAAAGGTTTGTTTGAACGTTTCAGAGGAAAGTTTTCCACTTCCTGGATTTCCTCAGCTGTATGCAGGCAGGCTGCGTCCTGTCTGATGCTACCATGGTAACTGTCATTAACAATGTGTTTCACCCACTGATCTCTGCTGGTCGCCTGATTGGTAGTACGGGGTTGATGTGAAGCCACCGGCCGCCATATTGGTACTCCCTAGATAGGCTGGTCTCAATGTAAACAATCTGTGCGCTACAGCATCAAACAACCATGATGTTCTCATTTTCAGGGGGAATTAAGACTTTTAAAATAAAGATAAATTCATCACTTTGACACAGACTGGCTGTTTCATGGCATCAGTAGATTAACTTTAACTTAGAATAAAAAAATCGGCCCTTTACATTGCAGAGTCATTATGAAGTCAATGAAGTCTATAAATCATTTAATAGAACAAATTATACAAGTTCATCATAATAAAATTAATGAGTTAATGGAGCAGAATAATTAAGAGGCGCTGTCAGGATTTGGTTGTGGTTTGAGGGTCCAAATGTGGAGGCAGGGAGGCAGAGATGAGTTTCTTGTTGATTTAATGAAGTGTTTTCAAACAACTGAGGCAGGAATCCAAAAATCAAAAAAATCAAAACATTAAAATAAAGTCAAACAAACCGGGAACCATGGAGACATCTGGGGAAAGCAATCACGAGGAGGAGGAGGACTCGGCGAGACGGAGTTGGAGGAAGTTAGACGAGGAACCTGCACTGAGGAACTGCACAGAGTGCATTTATGGGAGACTGAAACAAAGAGAGGACTAATGAGCAGATTGGGAGCAGGTGTGAACAGAGCAGACAGGAAAGGAGCTAGGGAAAAAGGAGAACACAAGAGGGCAGCAAACGGCCACTAATAAAAACCTGAAAATAACCAGAAAACACAACAAAATAAGAATGAGCCAAGACAATGAAAGAACCAAGACTGTGACATGAGCCAGAAGTGCTAAATTGATGATGTTCAAGTAAAACACATGTATTGATGACATTGTTATAATAATTACATCTTACATATAATTACAAGATTTCATGTTAGGTCTGAATTACCAGTACTTGTCTTTTAATGCTGTATTATGTTCCTATTTGCAGATTATGCATGAATGATGTCATATCCTTTATGCTGTCACTGCATTAGCCTTTTATCCATTAATATAACCTAAAATATATTTCAGCTCATGGCTTTTTCAAATGAGAAATAAATATAATCTACTGAGTAAAGAATGAATACATTAACATTTCACGGTGAATTACTTTCTATTTCCTCTACTTTCTACACTATATTGCCAAAAGTATTTGCTCACCCATCCAAATTATTGGAATCAGGTGTTCCAATCACTTCCATGGCCACAGGTGTATAAATTCAAGCACCTAGGCATGCAGACTGTTTTTACAAACATTTGTGAAAGAATGGGTCGCTCTCAGGAGCTCAGTGAATTCCAGCGTGGAACTGTGATAGGATGCCACCTGTGCAACAAATCCAGTCGTGAAATTTCCTCGCTCCTAAATATTCCACAGTCAACTGTCAGCTGTATTATAAGAAAATGGAAGTGTTTGGGAACGACAGCAACTCAGCCACGAAGTGGTAGGCCACGTAAACTGACGGAGCGGGGTCAGCGGATGCTGAAGCGCATAGTGCGAAGAGGTCGCCAACTTTCTGCAGAGTCAATCACTACAGACCTCCAAACTTCATGTGGCCTTCAGATTAGCTCAAGAACAGTGCGCAGAGAGCTTCATGGAATGGGTTTCCATGGTCGAGCAGCTGCATCCAAGCCATACATAACCAAGTGCAATGCAAAGCGTCGGATGCGGTGGTGTAAAGCACGCCGCCACTGGACTCTAGAGCAGTGGAGACGCGTTCTCTGG
This sequence comes from Cyprinodon diabolis, assembly GCA_030533445.1. Lineage (NCBI taxonomy): Eukaryota > Metazoa > Chordata > Actinopteri > Cyprinodontiformes > Cyprinodontidae > Cyprinodon > Cyprinodon diabolis. The sequence goes on along the minus strand of CM060074.1, from coordinate 43,272,804 downwards.
AGTGACTAATCGCGCTTCTCCATCTGGCAATCTGATGGACGGGTCTGGGTTTGGCGGTTGCCAGGAGAACGGTACTTGTCTGACTGCATTGTGCCAAGTGTAAAGTTTGGTGGAGGGGGGATTATGGTGTGGGGTTGTTTTTCAGGAGCTGGGCTTGGCCCCTTAGTTCCAGTGAAAGGAACTCTGAATGCTTCAGCATACCAAGACATTTTGGACAATTCCATGCTCCCAACTTTGTGGGAACAGTTTGGAGCTGGCCCCTTCCTCTTCCAACATGACTGTGCACCAGTGCACAAAGCAAGGTCCATAAAGACATGGATGACAGAGTCTGGTGTGGATGAACTTGACTGGCCTGCACAGAGTCCTGACCTCAACCCGATAGAACACCTTTGGGATGAATTAGAGCGGAGACTGAGAGCCAGGCCTTCTCGTCCAACATCAGTGTGCGACCTCACAAATGCGCTTCTGGAAGAATGGTCAAAAATTCCCATAAACACACTCCTAAACCTTGTGGACAGCCTTCCCAGAAGAGTTGAAGCTGTTCTAGCTGCAAAGGGTGGACCGACGTCATATTGAACCCTATGGATTAGGAACGGGATGTCACTTAAGCTCATATGTGAGTCAAGGCAGGTGAGCAAATACTTTTGGCAATATAGTGTATTTCCTAACCTTAGACCCAATGTCAGTGTCTAACTCAGTCAATGTCTTCCAGTCAGGCTGAGATAGCCAGACTAATGTTAGTCTGCAGACTAAACTATAGGATCCATCGGCTATAGATGGATTTATTGCTTAGTTCATCCACTGACTGGGAAATGACCAATGGAACGTCTTCCTGCAAACAGAAAACTGCTGGTTTTAGCAGCCAGATGCTGAACAGGGAGGCATTTTGACTGGTCATCTCTATGGGAGTGGGGAGTACCAACATGGCGGTCGGGGGCTTCTTACTGGATCTCTCAGAGTCCAGCCATCCAACAGAGGAAGCCTGCGGACTTCCAGGAACTGTTGCCTTCAAAGCATGGAGGAAACAGGAGCATAGATGAGGGAGGATGGAGCAATAGATCCAGAGCTTCACCTTTCCCCTCCACACACTATAGCAGGTTCCATCTACCATCCTGCTCCTTCCTGGCATCAATCAGAAACACCTGAGGGATAAAACTGTGAGCTCTGTCCGGTCAGAGCGTTCCTCCAGCTCTGATGATCTGTGGTTTCAAAGTCCTCATAATCTGAGCTCATTTTCCAGTCCAGCATATTTTAAACGTCTACCGTCTCTTTATCTCACTGTCCTTTCTTCCCTCGTCCTTCCTGCCATCATGAGGTTCCTCTAACCCTCTGAGATGTTCTGCATCAGCAGCTCTTCAGTCTATAAGCCTTCTAAAGGTTTGCTTTGAACCTGTGTTGATTCTGTGACCTATTAATCCTCCTGACCTCATGGAGGAAGCGGAACAAACACCTTTATAACCTGCAGGTGTGATAACGCAGGACACAAAACAAGAACTCTGCAGATCTGACAGTAAAATGAGAACCAGCAGAGACCCATCCCTGCCTTCTGCGCCTGAATGACTTGTTTGATTTAACACCACCTGAAGGAGAATTATATAATCAGGAGTGGAGTTATGAAAGAGCCTCAGGAGGACTGACTGCTGGACATCAAGACAGAGCCGAGGCCAAGCTATCCTACAGGACACGGGTGATTTGATTACTGGGTCAGAGCTGTTATATAAGCAGGAACATGAGCATCTGAGGGAGGAGCTCAGAAGGTTCATTTAATCTGCAAAATATCAGACAGAAGAAAACTTCTGCAGATGAGCTGACGTGGAGGCGGAGCTGAATCTGTGAGCTCATGAATCAGCATTAAACGCTGGAACCTGACAGCACACTCATGTTGTGACCTTTTCCTGTTACACAACGCAGACACCAAACAGGCCGGTAGTGTAACGCGTTTCATGTCCTGCAGGTTCTGGGATTTACATGTTTAAACAAATGACGCTCCTCCAGGCGCAGATCTGTTATCAAGCAGTTTATTGGTATTAATAATCAGACAGAGCCTCCCAATGATAAATAAAACTAAAACACAAACAGATCAGCTTCAGCTTCATGGGTCCTAAACAGCAAATACGTCCCAGTAACGGTTATTATCTGCTGGAGCAAAAAATTTCACTGTTACAGTCTTGGTTCTGTTTTCTATTGAGTATTCAGTTTAACTTTGATTCATGTTTTATAGTTTTATTGGTTTAATTCCTATTTTGTTGTGTTTTCTGGATGTATTTGAGTTCTTAGGTTTTTCTTTGTTGCCCTCTTTTATGTTGGTCTCCTTTCCCCTCGGTCCCTTCTAGAATCCTCTGTTCACACCTGCTCCCAATCAGCTCATTAGTCCAGTCTTTGTTCAGTCTCCCATATATACTCTCCCTGTGCCGTTCCTCAGGGCTGCTCCCTCTTCTTTCCTTGGTTCTTCATGCTTGTTTTTCCCTGATGTCTCCAAGGTTTTGGTTTTTTCTGTACTTATTATGTTGGATTTTTGGATTCCTGCCTCTGTTGCCTGTAAAAACACCCCATAAAAACTACAAGAACTCTCCTCTGTTTGGGTCCTCAAAACCTCAACCAAACCCTGACAATCACTTGGACAGACAGACGGACGGACGGATGGATATTTAGTTGTTGAAGCTTTTTAAAGTCCAGTCAGCAGGAATAATCAATAGATCATTATTTATACCTAACACTAATATGTTGTGGCGATTTAATGAATTTAGCTTTATTTAGTAAAAAAAACTAAAAACAATAATTTCCGTCTCGATCACTGAGTCTGGGAGCGGCCATTTTTGCCCAAATATAGTAGCCCCTCCCTCCTGCCATCTTCCAGCAGTGACGTCACGGTGCGGTAAGCCTAGCGCCATTCTCCCCGCTTTACAAGCTAAATCAATGGGAACTACTAGACACATCTGCAATCAACAACAATTATTGAAGATTTCCAGAGGACTTCACCATTGAAATTCACCAGAGCTATAGTGAAACTGACAATGCCCACGTGCATGGCAGCTGGATGCTGGAATACATCGGGTAAAAGTGAAAAAAAGAGTTATTCCACCTTTCTGATTCCTGATCCTCCACGGACGGGTTGGTCGTTGGATCGCCAACTTGAAGAGGGAGGATTTGCCATCGAACTTCTGGCCAGAGAAAAAACCCGTAATATGTAGCCAACATTTGGAAGAAGAATGTTTTCAAGATGACTTGGATAATAGCGCGTTGTGACAAACACCAGATACAGCACTGGGACTTGATCAACAGCCGATACCGCACCGTGACAATGTCACTAACCAGTAGGTGGCAGTAGTGTTCTTTGACAAACATGGATGCCTCCAGTAAAGCACATTCACATGAACATTACTCTGAATTAAAAACACTGATCATTTATTGAACAGGATGGAATCATTTCAGATTTAAAGAACTTTCAGAGGTTTGAATTCTGAATATCAGCGACTTTTCCTTTAAAGGTGATAACCACGTGTTTAACTCATCCCAGCCTGCAGGGGGCAGACTGATGATTGATGGATTTCATTGTGTTGTTTCCCAGGTTCTGCTAACAAACATTTAACTTTCCAGGAGGAAAGCAGGAATCCATCTGAGCCGCTTTGCTTCCTAAAATCAGCACCAATTATCTAAATTTTTTTGCTCTTTTTTTTTTCTGGCTTGAATCTGAGAAAAAATGACGCAGAGAAGAAGCCGTTTCTAAGCTCTATCCTGAAGCTGCCTGAGCTCCGTGTCACATGACTCCAACCTAGTGCTCCCATTGGTGCAGAATCCATTGTTGTCAATGTTGGCATTCAAACCATATTATATATTTTGTACGTGTCAGAATGTAGAAAACAATCATTTATAAATATCTTGTAGCCCTGACCTTTGAAAAGCATCCTTCTTTAGTGTCCGTGTGGACTTAATTGATTGACTTTATTGATCTGACAGTGGAGAAATTGACACCTTACATCAGTTCAAACAGTCAAAGAAGAAGAATGTGCCAAAGGAAGAAAAAGGTGCATGGGATATATACAGTATATTCAATTCAGTTCTATTCAGTTTATTTCTATAGCTCCAATTCACATCATGTCATCTCAGGTCACTTTCCAGTTCACCAGATCATCCAGTCAGATTGATTCAAAGTTTTCTATCTAAGGAAAACCAGCTGATTGCATCGACTCATTGACTCTTCAGCAATCCCTCACACTAAGCATGCTTGTAGCGACAGTGGAGAGGAAAAACTCCCTTTTATATCTATACAGTGCGTCCACATATGACAGCTTTGTTTTGATAGTAGGATTTTTATACAGGGTGTTTACAGGGTAATTATATAGATGGATATATATATATATATATATAGTTATTGCACAGTTTATCAAACAGTAATTACTCATTCTCCATTGCAGCAGTTATTGCGGTTGTAGTGTGGCATTGTAGAAGTTGGTAGCAGCTGGTAGCGCTTATGTTTCCAAACAGGCTGTAAAAGTCTTTGTTGGGATCTGGAGGTCTGTCCACTTTTCTCCACCAGAGGGCGTTCTAGGTCTCCTGGAGCTGGAGCTGATTGCACCACCTGTTGCTCGTTTGCTCATCAGGAGACCAGTATATAAGGAGGCAGAGGACATCACTCCAGGGCCAGAGTGTTTGCCAGTTATGGTTAGCAAGCCTGAGCCAACCTGCCTGTCTGAATCTCTGACTCCCTTAAAACCAGAACCTGAACCTAATCTGTCTTGTCCTCTCTGCTTCCCAGGTTGAACCTGTCTAAAACCAGAAACACTGAAGAGTTTCTCTGTTGGAAATCTGTCTGTCTGATCTCTGAAGAACCCTGGAGAATCAAACCAGTCAGAGACCTGCCTGCCCGCTCTCTGAAGAATCTGAAAGGGAAACTCAAACCTGTGATCTGCAAGCACTCAAACCAAGCTCTGCCTCCGCCAAGCCCTCAGCCTGCCGACAGCCTCTGGACCCTCCTGGTTCCCCCCCCTCTGCCGCTCTGCTCAAACTCCAGAGCAGGTACAGACCTGCACTCTCTCATCCTGCAAATTACCTGGACATCTGCTAACCCCTCTGTCCCCCTCTGCAGTGAACCCAGTCGTGACCAGTCCTGGATCTGATTATCCCTTGGATCAGTTCTTTATTGACACTGTGTTTAGTCAATAAACCTTTGAACTTTTCTTCTGTTTCCGTGTGTTCTGCATCTGGGTTAGGAACCTTAAACCAAACATGACAGACTTTGACTAAAGGAGCTGCTCTCCAGTCTGCTGCAGAGGGTGGAAGGTGGCGTCCTTGGTTCTGGTCTGTTGGGCCTTGGCAATAATTTTCTTTGTAAAAATCTTCTGCATGACCAAAGACCACATGTCAGACTCAGCACAGAGAGGTGGCTGGTGGGACTCGTCAATCTGGAAGAAGAAGAACAAGAAAAAGAAGAACGTCTTTGTTTGCACATGCGCAGCGCTCGATGTTCTGGTAAATCTGCTCGTAGTTCTGATTCAACAGCACTATTTACCCACGACCACCTTACCACGGCCCACTGAATTTCAAACATGTTTGATTTTCTCCTGACCTAACAGTTCCTGTTGAGGAGGTGGTCGTTAGAGGCTGATTGCCCCTCGTTACCCCCCTACACTACACCACGCACCATCAGGCTGCCACTTGCCCCGATCAAAAAAATCCTCCCACGACTGGAGAACCATACATACAAATTATACAGATTATGCCCGGAGAAACAGTCATGTTCTTCTGTCATAGTTTAAAAATACGTTTTATGGAAGAATCAGAGCCAAAATGTTCTGGACTTGAACTCTGAACCTTTCAGTGCTCGGCGTGTTTTTTTAGGTTTCCATCTGGGGATTAATGACATCTGCAGCAACAAAAAAATCTGGTTCAGAAATCCCCGGCAGACAGATGGCAGCTTTAATCCTGCACTAAAACCTCCATTAAGACACGTTATTCATGACTCCCATTCATAACCAGGGAACCAAAGTATCATCCATGATCATGTCAGACCTGTAAGTCAAACAGGTGAGAAACCTCTGACAGTCAGCAGTAACTGGCCCTGGATCAGCTCCATCTCCTCCTTCATCTCTGAGCTGCAGCAGCATTAACCAATTTACAGTCAGAGAGAAAAATCTCTCCTCTTATGCAACCTCTGTATGCAGCGAGCCGCCTGCAGCCTCCTCTCTCTGCAGAGTCAGGAAGGAGGACGGAGGAGACGAGAATCATCTCAGAGTCATCACTGCAGGATGTTTAGATGAGAAAGCCTCATCGTTGAGCGTCAGGCGTCTGAGGTCAAACATGCTGGCGGCTGTGAGCAGCTCCGCAGAGAGAAGCTAACGAGGTTTGGCCTGTAAGCAGGATTAATGTTTCCTCGCCTTTATGTAAGAGAACAGCCTGAAATCAAGCTGCATGACGTCAGAGCTGTGAAATACAGACTGCAGCATCCATGCTGCTGACTTAACCATCAACGTCTGATGTCCTTCTGGAGCTTCACGTAATCATGAACCTTCTCCTCAGACTTTTATATAACTCAGCGGCTCATTTCATCTCCTCTTATTCTCAAGTCTTTGCAGAAATGATTCCAGTTGCATAACATCCTCCATGTCAGTTGCTGACGGTTCACTGACTTTAGCAGGTTCACCAGAACCAGTCAACCTCCTGAGCTATTGGCCACTTTCATTATTTATCCAACCAGTTTTAACCGACGATTTCTAGGATTTCTGTTTGGAGAAACTGCATGTTTTGAAATTCATTCACTATGTCATTTATTTATTTATAATTTTTCATGACCTCCTATATACAATACCCCAGCAGATTGGCTTTCATAAGTAGATATTATTGGTGTTCCCATGAGGCTCTGCTTGGTAATTCAGGATGAGCTTTTATTAGAAATAGTTGAAGGAATAAAATCGTAAGCAAAGGATACAGAGATAGAAAAGGATTTCAGAGAGAGGAGAAGAATTAAGGGGAGACAGACAGACAGACAGACAGAGAGGGGTGGGGGGTGGGGGGGGGGGGGGGGGGGGGGGGGCGTCAGGGTCTCTGGGTTTTGCTGTTTTTCTGGAACGAGTGAGCTTTCTGTCACAGATACAGGCTACCTACAGATCTAGGCTACCTACAGATCCAGGCTAGCTACAGATCCAGGCTAGCTACAGATCCAGGCTACCTACAGATCTAGGCTACCTACAGATCCAGGCTACCTACAGATCCAGGCTAGCTACAGATCCAGGCTACCTACAGATCTAGGCTACCTACAGATCCAGGCTACCTACAGATCCAGGCTAACTACAGATCCGGGCTAACTACATATCCAGGCTACCTACAGATCCAGGCGAACTACAGATCCAGGCGAACTACAGATCCAGGCTAACTACATATCCAGGCTAGCTACAGATCCAGGCTAGCTACAGATCCAGGCTACCTACAGATCTAGGCTACCTACAGATCCAGGCTACCTACAGATCCAGGCTAGCTACAGATCCAGGCTACCTACAGATCCAGGCTACCTACAGATCCAGGCTAACTACAGATCCGGGTTACCTACAGATCCAGGCTAGCTACAGATCTAGGCTACCTACAGATCCAGGCTACCTACAGATCCAGGCTAACTACAGATCCGGGTTACCTACAGATCCAGGCTAGCTACAGATCCAGGCTAACTACAGATCCAGGCTAACTACAGATCCAGGCTAGCTACAGATCCAGGCTAACTACAGATCCAGGCTACCTACAGATCCAGGCTAACTACAGATCCAGGCTAACTACAGATCAAGGCCAGCTACAGATCCAGGCTACCTACAGATCTAGGCTACCTACAGATCCAGACTAACTACAGATCCGGGCTAACTACATATCCGGGCTACCTACAGATCCAGGCGAACTACAGATCCAGGCGAACTACAGATCCAGGCAACCTACAGATCCAGGCTAGCTACAGATCCAGGCTAACTACAGATCTAGGCTACCTACAAATCCAGACTAACTACAGATCCAGGCTAACTACATATCCAGGCTACCTACAGATCCAGGCGAACTACAGATCCAGGCTGCCTACAGATCCAGGCTAGCTACAGATCCAGGCTAACTACAGATCCAGGCTAACTACAGATCCAGGCTAACTACAGATCCAGGCTAGCTACAGATCCAGGCTAACTACAGATCCAGGCTACCTACAGATCCAGGCGAACTACAGATCCAGGCGAACTACAGATCCAGGCTAGCTACAGATCCAGGCTACCTACAGATCCAGGCTAACTACAGATCCAGGCTGCCTGCAGATCCAGGCTAACTACAGATCCAGGCTAGCTACAGATCCAGGCTACCTACAGATCCAGGCTAACTACATATCCAGGCTACCTACAGATCCAGGCTACCTACATATCCAGGCTGCCTACAGATCCAGGCTAGCTACAGATCCAGGCTAACTACAGATCCAGGCTAACTACAGATCCAGGCTAGCTACAGATCCAGGCTAACTACAGATCCAGGCTAGCTACAGATCCAGGCTAACTACAGATCCAGACTAACTACAGATCCAGGCTACCTACATATCCAGGCTAGCTACAGATCCAGGCTAGCTACAGATCCAGGCTAACTACAGATCCAGGCTAGCTACAGATCCAGGCTACCTACAGATCCAGGCTAACTACAGATCCAGGCTAACTACAGATCCAGGCTAACTACAGATCTAGGCTAACTACATATCCAGGCTAACTACAGATCCAGGCTGCCTACAGATCCAGGCTAGCTACAGATCCAGGCTAACTACAGATCCAGGCTACCTACAGATCCAGGCTACCTACAGATCCAGGCTAACTACAGATCTAGGCTACCTACAGATCCAGGTAACCTACAGATTCAGGTTTCCTACAGATCCAGGCTACCTACAGATTCAGGTTTCCTACAGATACAGGCTACCTACAGATCCAGGCCACCTACAGATCCAGGCTGCCTACAGATCCAGGCTAGCAACAGATCCAGGCTAACTACAGATCCAGGCTAACTACAGATCCAGGCCAACTACAGATCCAGGCTAGCTACAGATCCAGGCTACCTACAGATCCAGGCTAACTATAGATCCAGGCTAACTACATATCCAGGCTACCTACATATCCAGGCTAGCTACAGATCCAGGCTAACTACAGATCCAGGCTAGCTACAGATCCAGGCTAACTACATATCCAGGCTAGCTACAGATCCAGGCTAACTACAGATCCAGGCTAGCTACAGATCCAGGCTAACTACAGATCCAGGCTAACTACAGATCCAGGCTATCTACAGATCCAGGCTAACTACATATCCAGACTATCTACAGATCCAGGCTAGCTACAGACCCAGGCTAACTACATATCCAGGCTAACTACAGATCCAGGCTAACTACAGATCCAGGCTAACTACATATCCAGACTATCTACGGATCCAGGCTAGCTACTGATCCAGGCTAACTACAGATCCAGGCTAGCTACATATCCAGGCTAACTACAGATCCAGGCTAACTACAGATCCAGGCTACCTACAGATCCAGGCGAACTACAGATCCAGGCTACCTACAGATCCAGGCTAGCTACAGATCCAGGCTAACTACAGATCCAGGCTAGCTACAGATCCAGGCTAACTACATATCCAGACTATCTACAGATCCAGGCTAGCTACAGACCCAGGCTAACTACAGATCCAGGCTAACTACAGATCCAGGCTAACTACAGATCCAGGCTAACTACAGATCCAGGCTGCAGAAGCTTTGGGGACGAAGGAGGAAAAAAACTGATGATGTGCAGCTCAGGTGCAACAACCAGAGACTGAAAGCTGCATAGAACTGGTTCTACAAACTATACTAAAACAGAAAGCAACACGAACCAGAACAGAGACGAAGGAGCAACATTAACCACCTGGAAAAACCCTGGAAAAATGAAACCAGGGCAGGGCATGAAATACACACAGGTTTCTGAAAGGCACACGAGAAACGTCAGAGGATGAAGACAGTGAAAACAAGCGTTTGCATACAGGTTATTGACGTCCGTGTAACCTGAGCAGGACTCGGGTATCTGGGGCAGCAGGTGAGTCATGCTGGGTTGACTGTCCTGTCAGCTGTTCAGGTCTGAACCCGGATCTCCAGCTTTTCTTTCCCCGTTTCTCAAATCTAGAGCAGTCAGAGCGTCCGGCCGCGCTGCTGATCTTCATCCAAACTCGTTTTCTTCTTTAAGAGCAGGAATCTCCATGTTTACCTAAACCCAGAGGCGCTGTATGGGGGGGGGGGGGGGGGGGGGCCAAAAGAAGTCAAGGGCCCTTGACTGACTGGGGGGCCACAAAAGAAGAAAACATATGTCACACTAGAAATAAAAAAATAAAAAAACTCCAAAACCTATTTTCTTTACATGTGTACATAGATAAATCTGTTTTTGTTCTAAATAAGCTGTTATTATTTTGAGAGGATTATTTTTAATGTTAAGTTTAAAGTTAATGTATATTTAACTTGTAATTCGTCTGAGGATAAATCTAAATGTAAATGATGCTCTTCTGTCTTCATGGCAGTTTTAAAGCTTGCCTAATTTTTTTTCTTTTGGGGAGAATTTGAAATAATTTTTCTTTCAAATTCCTGGTTGCGCACCTGCCTAAACATTTCCCATCATATCTATTTATATCTGAAGTACCTGTGCACTGGGAGCAACATGGAAACAAAGGGAAATTCCCTGTCTGTGCAGGACTGGTTCTTACTGGGAGCATCAGCAGGAAGCTGCTGCTGCTGCTGCTGCTGCAGATGCTCTGCTGCTGCAGACGTTCTGCTGCTGCTGCTGCAGACGTTCTGCTGCTGCTGCTGCAGACGTTCTGCTGCTGCTGCTGCAGATGTTCTGCTGCTGCAGATGTTCTGCTGCTGCTGCTGCAGATGTTCTGCTGCTGCAGACGTTCTGCTGCTGCTGCTGCAGATGTTCTGCTGCTGCAGATGCTCTGCTGCTGCAGACGTTCTGCTGCTGCTGCTGCAGATGTTCTGCTGCTGCAGACGTTCTGCTGCTGCAGACGTTCTGCTGCTGCTGCTGCAGATGTTCTGCTGCTGCAGATGCTCTGCTGCTGCAGACGTTCTGCTGCTGCTGCTGCAGACGTTCTGCTGCTGCTGCTGCAGACGTTCTGCTGCTGCTGCTGCAGATGTTCTGCTGCTGCAGATGTTCTGCTGCTGCTGCTGCAGATGTTCTGCTGCTGCAGACGTTCTGCTGCTGCTGCTGCAGATGTTCTGCTGCTGCAGATGCTCTGCTGCTGCAGACGTTCTGCTGCTGCTGCTGCAGATGTTCTGCTGCTGCAGACGTTCTGCTGCTGCTGCTGCAGATGTTCTGCTGCTGCTGCTGCAGGGTCCGAGCTCATGAGCAGGATTTAAGGCGTTTGTTCAGCTCAGAGGAACTTGTGATCTTTTAGTTTCCCAAACTAAAAGATCACGAGTTATGACTTTCTGTTTGGGAAAACCGCTTCAGGAATGCTGGACTTTAAAGCAGGCAGTTCCAAAGAAGTCATTCCAAAAAAGTTAAAAATCAATCCTCTGGACTTTGTTTCCAAGTTTGCAGACGTTTCTCTTCCATCCAGGAAGCTTTTTCAATTCAAAATGTCAGAAAAAGCGTTTAGTTCCAGGCTAATAAAGAAGCCAAAAGACCCCCACTCCAAAGGGGGGGACCTGTTCATCCGTTCCAATTTTCATGTTTTCTAAACTAAAACCAGGCTTTGTTGGGCTGCTGGATAAAACCTGGAACTAAACGCTATTTCTGACATTTTGAAATAGCTTTTTTATATTTTTGGAATGACTCTGACCTGGATGTCATGAACCTTCTCCTCAGACTTTTATATAACTCAGCGGCTCATTTCATCTCCTCTTATTCTCAAGTCTTTGCAGAAATGATTCCAGTTGCATAACATCCTCCATGTCAGTTGCTGACGGTTCACTGACTTTAGCAGGTTCACCAGAACCAGTCAACCTCCTGAGCTATTGGCCACTTTCATTATTTATCCAACCAGTTTTAACCGACGATTTCTAGGATTTCTGTTTGGAGAAACTGCATGTTTTGAAATTCATTCACTATGTCATTTATTTATTTATAATTTTTCATGACCTCCTATATACAATACCCCAGCAGATTGGCTTTCATAAGTAGATATTATTGGTGTTCCCATGAGGCTCTGCTTGGTAATTCAGGATGAGCTTTTATTAGAAATAGTTGAAGGAATAAAATCGTAAGCAAAGGATACAGAGATAGAAAAGGATTTCAGAGAGAGGAGAAGAATTAAGGGGAGACAGACAGACAGACAGACAGACAGAGAGGGGTGGGGGGTGGGGGGGGGGGGGGGGGCGTCAGGGTCTCTGGGTTTTGCTGTTTTTCTGGAACGAGTGAGCTTTCTGTCACAGATACAGGCTACCTACAGATCTAGGCTACCTACAGATCCAGGCTACCTACAGATCCAGGCTAGCTACAGATCCAGGCTAGCTACAGATCTAGGCTACCTACAGATCCAGGCTACCTACAGATCCAGGCTAACTACAGATCCGGGCTAACTACATATCCAGGCTACCTACAGATCCAGGCGAACTACAGATCCAGGCTAACTACATATCCAGGCTAGCTACAGATCCAGGCTAGCTACAGATCCAGGCTACCTACAGATCTAGGCTACCTACAGATCCAGGCTACCTACAGATCCAGGCTAGCTACAGATCCAGGCTACCTACAGATCTAGGCTACCTACAGATCCAGGCTAACTACAGATCCGGGTTACCTACAGATCCAGGCTAGCTACAGATCTAGGCTACCTACAGATCCAGGCTACCTACAGATCCAGGCTAACTACAGATCCGGGTTACCTACAGATCCAGGCTAGCTACAGATCCAGGCTAACTACAGATCCAGGCTAACTACAGATCCAGGCTAGCTACAGATCCAGGCTAACTACAGATCCAGGCTACCTACAGATCTAGGCTACCTACAGATCCAGGCTAGCTACAGATCCAGGCTAGCTACAGATCCAGGCTACCTACAGATCTAGGCTACCTACAGATCCAGGCTACCTACAGATCCAGGCTAGCTACAGATCCAGGCTACCTACAGATCTAGGCTACCTACAGATCCAGGCTACCTACAGATCCAGGCTAACTACAGATCCGGGCTAACTACATATCCAGGCTACCTACAGATCCAGGCGAACTACAGATCCAGGCGAACTACAGATCCAGGCTAACTACATATCCAGGCTAGCTACAGATCCAGGCTAGCTACAGATCCAGGCTACCTACAGATCTAGGCTACCTACAGATCCAGGCTACCTACAGATCCAGGCTAGCTACAGATCCAGGCTACCTACAGATCCAGGCTACCTACAGATCCAGGCTAACTACAGATCCGGGTTACCTACAGATCCAGGCTAGCTACAGATCTAGGCTACCTACAGATCCAGGCTACCTACAGATCCAGGCTAACTACAGATCCGGGTTACCTACAGATCCAGGCTAGCTACAGATCCAGGCTAACTACAGATCCAGGCTAACTACAGATCCAGGCTAGCTACAGATCCAGGCTAACTACAGATCCAGGCTACCTACAGATCCAGGCTAACTACAGATCCAGGCTAACTACAGATCAAGGCCAGCTACAGATCCAGGCTACCTACAGATCTAGGCTACCTACAGATCCAGACTAACTACAGATCCGGGCTAACTACATATCCGGGCTACCTACAGATCCAGGCGAACTACAGATCCAGGCGAACTACAGATCCAGGCAACCTACAGATCCAGGCTAGCTACAGATCCAGGCTAACTACAGATCTAGGCTACCTACAAATCCAGACTAACTACAGATCCAGGCTAACTACATATCCAGGCTACCTACAGATCCAGGCGAACTACAGATCCAGGCTGCCTACAGATCCAGGCTAGCTACAGATCCAGGCTAACTACAGATCCAGGCTAACTACAGATCCAGGCTAACTACAGATCCAGGCTAGCTACAGATCCAGGCTAACTACAGATCCAGGCTACCTACAGATCCAGGCGAACTACAGATCCAGGCGAACTACAGATCCAGGCTAGCTACAGATCCAGGCTACCTACAGATCCAGGCTAACTACAGATCCAGGCTGCCTGCAGATCCAGGCTAACTACAGATCCAGGCTAGCTACAGATCCAGGCTACCTACAGATCCAGGCTAACTACATATCCAGGCTACCTACAGATCCAGGCTACCTACATATCCAGGCTGCCTACAGATCCAGGCTAGCTACAGATCCAGGCTAACTACAGATCCAGGCTAACTACAGATCCAGGCTAGCTACAGATCCAGGCTAACTACAGATCCAGGCTAGCTACAGATCCAGGCTAACTACAGATCCAGACTAACTACAGATCCAGGCTACCTACATATCCAGGCTAGCTACAGATCCAGGCTAGCTACAGATCCAGGCTAACTACAGATCCAGGCTAGCTACAGATCCAGGCTACCTACAGATCCAGGCTAACTACAGATCCAGGCTAACTACAGATCCAGGCTAACTACAGATCTAGGCTAACTACATATCCAGGCTAACTACAGATCCAGGCTGCCTACAGATCCAGGCTAGCTACAGATCCAGGCTAACTACAGATCCAGGCTACCTACAGATCCAGGCTACCTACAGATCCAGGCTAACTACAGATCTAGGCTACCTACAGATCCAGGTAACCTACAGATTCAGGTTTCCTACAGATCCAGGCTACCTACAGATTCAGGTTTCCTACAGATACAGGCTACCTACAGATCCAGGCCACCTACAGATCCAGGCTGCCTACAGATCCAGGCTAGCAACAGATCCAGGCTAACTACAGATCCAGGCTAACTACAGATCCAGGCCAACTACAGATCCAGGCTAGCTACAGATCCAGGCTACCTACAGATCCAGGCTAACTATAGATCCAGGCTAACTACATATCCAGGCTACCTACATATCCAGGCTAGCTACAGATCCAGGCTAACTACAGATCCAGGCTAGCTACAGATCCAGGCTAACTACATATCCAGGCTAGCTACAGATCCAGGCTAACTACAGATCCAGGCTAGCTACAGATCCAGGCTAACTACAGATCCAGGCTAACTACAGATCCAGGCTATCTACAGATCCAGGCTAACTACATATCCAGACTATCTACAGATCCAGGCTAGCTACAGACCCAGGCTAACTACATATCCAGGCTAACTACAGATCCAGGCTAACTACAGATCCAGGCTAACTACATATCCAGACTATCTACGGATCCAGGCTAGCTACTGATCCAGGCTAACTACAGATCCAGGCTAGCTACATATCCAGGCTAACTACAGATCCAGGCTAACTACAGATCCAGGCTACCTACAGATCCAGGCGAACTACAGATCCAGGCTACCTACAGATCCAGGCTAGCTACAGATCCAGGCTAACTACAGATCCAGGCTAGCTACAGATCCAGGCTAACTACATATCCAGACTATCTACAGATCCAGGCTAGCTACAGACCCAGGCTAACTACAGATCCAGGCTAACTACAGATCCAGGCTAACTACAGATCCAGGCTAACTACAGATCCAGGCTGCAGAAGCTTTGGGGACGAAGGAGGAAAAAAACTGATGATGTGCAGCTCAGGTGCAACAACCAGAGACTGAAAGCTGCATAGAACTGGTTCTACAAACTATACTAAAACAGAAAGCAACACGAACCAGAACAGAGACGAAGGAGCAACATTAACCACCTGGAAAAACCCTGGAAAAATGAAACCAGGGCAGGGCATGAAATACACACAGGTTTCTGAAAGGCACACGAGAAACGTCAGAGGATGAAGACAGTGAAAACAAGCGTTTGCATACAGGTTATTGACGTCCGTGTAACCTGAGCAGGACTCGGGTATCTGGGGCAGCAGGTGAGTCATGCTGGGTTGACTGTCCTGTCAGCTGTTCAGGTCTGAACCCGGATCTCCAGCTTTTCTTTCCCCGTTTCTCAAATCTAGAGCAGTCAGAGCGTCCGGCCGCGCTGCTGATCTTCATCCAAACTCGTTTTCTTCTTTAAGAGCAGGAATCTCCATGTTTACCTAAACCCAGAGGCGCTGTATGGGGGGGGGGGGGGGGGGGGCCAAAAGAAGTCAAGGGCCCTTGACTGACTGGGGGGCCACAAAAGAAGAAAACATATGTCACACTAGAAATAAAAAAATAAAAAAACTCCAAAACCTATTTTCTTTACATGTGTACATAGATAAATCTGTTTTTGTTCTAAATAAGCTGTTATTATTTTGAGAGGATTATTTTTAATGTTAAGTTTAAAGTTAATGTATATTTAACTTGTAATTCGTCTGAGGATAAATCTAAATGTAAATGATGCTCTTCTGTCTTCATGGCAGTTTTAAAGCTTGCCTAATTTTTTTTCTTTTGGGGAGAATTTGAAATAATTTTTCTTTCAAATTCCTGGTTGCGCACCTGCCTAAACATTTCCCATCATATCTATTTATATCTGAAGTACCTGTGCACTGGGAGCAACATGGAAACAAAGGGAAATTCCCTGTCTGTGCAGGACTGGTTCTTACTGGGAGCATCAGCAGGAAGCTGCTGCTGCTGCTGCTGCTGCAGATGCTCTGCTGCTGCAGACGTTCTGCTGCTGCTGCTGCAGACGTTCTGCTGCTGCTGCTGCAGACGTTCTGCTGCTGCTGCTGCAGATGTTCTGCTGCTGCAGATGTTCTGCTGCTGCTGCTGCAGATGTTCTGCTGCTGCAGACGTTCTGCTGCTGCTGCTGCAGATGTTCTGCTGCTGCAGATGCTCTGCTGCTGCAGACGTTCTGCTGCTGCTGCTGCAGATGTTCTGCTGCTGCAGACGTTCTGCTGCTGCAGACGTTCTGCTGCTGCTGCTGCAGATGTTCTGCTGCTGCAGATGCTCTGCTGCTGCAGACGTTCTGCTGCTGCTGCTGCAGACGTTCTGCTGCTGCTGCTGCAGACGTTCTGCTGCTGCTGCTGCAGATGTTCTGCTGCTGCAGATGTTCTGCTGCTGCTGCTGCAGATGTTCTGCTGCTGCAGACGTTCTGCTGCTGCTGCTGCAGATGTTCTGCTGCTGCAGATGCTCTGCTGCTGCAGACGTTCTGCTGCTGCTGCTGCAGATGTTCTGCTGCTGCAGACGTTCTGCTGCTGCTGCTGCAGATGTTCTGCTGCTGCTGCTGCAGGGTCCGAGCTCATGAGCAGGATTTAAGGCGTTTGTTCAGCTCAGAGGAACTTGTGATCTTTTAGTTTCCCAAACTAAAAGATCACGAGTTATGACTTTCTGTTTGGGAAAACCGCTTCAGGAATGCTGGACTTTAAAGCAGGCAGTTCCAAAGAAGTCATTCCAAAAAAGTTAAAAATCAATCCTCTGGACTTTGTTTCCAAGTTTGCAGACGTTTCTCTTCCATCCAGGAAGCTTTTTCAATTCAAAATGTCAGAAAAAGCGTTTAGTTCCAGGCTAATAAAGAAGCCAAAAGACCCCCACTCCAAAGGGGGGGACCTGTTCATCCGTTCCAATTTTCATGTTTTCTAAACTAAAACCAGGCTTTGTTGGGCTGCTGGATAAAACCTGGAACTAAACGCTATTTCTGACATTTTGAAATAGCTTTTTTATATTTTTGGAATGACTCTGACCTGGATGTCATGAACCTTCTCCTCAGACTTTTATATAACTCAGCGGCTCATTTCATCTCCTCTTATTCTCAAGTCTTTGCAGAAATGATTCCAGTTGCATAACATCCTCCATGTCAGTTGCTGACGGTTCACTGACTTTAGCAGGTTCACCAGAACCAGTCAACCTCCTGAGCTATTGGCCACTTTCATTATTTATCCAACCAGTTTTAACCGACGATTTCTAGGATTTCTGTTTGGAGAAACTGCATGTTTTGAAATTCATTCACTATGTCATTTATTTATTTATAATTTTTCATGACCTCCTATATACAATACCCCAGCAGATTGGCTTTCATAAGTAGATATTATTGGTGTTCCCATGAGGCTCTGCTTGGTAATTCAGGATGAGCTTTTATTAGAAATAGTTGAAGGAATAAAATCGTAAGCAAAGGATACAGAGATAGAAAAGGATTTCAGAGAGAGGAGAAGAATTAAGGGGAGACAGACAGACAGACAGACAGACAGAGAGGGGTGGGGGGTGGGGGGGGGGGGGGGGCGTCAGGGTCTCTGGGTTTTGCTGTTTTTCTGGAACGAGTGAGCTTTCTGTCACAGATACAGGCTACCTACAGATCTAGGCTACCTACAGATCCAGGCTACCTACAGATCCAGGCTAGCTACAGATCCAGGCTAGCTACAGATCTAGGCTACCTACAGATCCAGGCTACCTACAGATCCAGGCTAACTACAGATCCGGGCTAACTACATATCCAGGCTACCTACAGATCCAGGCGAACTACAGATCCAGGCTAACTACATATCCAGGCTAGCTACAGATCCAGGCTAGCTACAGATCCAGGCTACCTACAGATCTAGGCTACCTACAGATCCAGGCTACCTACAGATCCAGGCTAGCTACAGATCCAGGCTACCTACAGATCTAGGCTACCTACAGATCCAGGCTAACTACAGATCCGGGTTACCTACAGATCCAGGCTAGCTACAGATCTAGGCTACCTACAGATCCAGGCTACCTACAGATCCAGGCTAACTACAGATCCGGGTTACCTACAGATCCAGGCTAGCTACAGATCCAGGCTAACTACAGATCCAGGCTAACTACAGATCCAGGCTAGCTACAGATCCAGGCTAACTACAGATCCAGGCTACCTACAGATCCAGGCTAACTAAAGATCCAGGCTAACTACAGATCAAGGCCAGCTACAGATCCAGGCTACCTACAGATCTAGGCTACCTACAGATCCAGACTAACTACAGATCCGGGCTAACTACATATCCAGGCTACCTACAGATCCAGGCGAACTACAGATCCAGGCGAACTACAGATCCAGGCAACCTACAGATCCAGGCTAGCTACAGATCCAGGCTAACTACAGATCTAGGCTACCTACAAATCCAGACTAACTACAGATCCAGGCTAACTACATATCCAGGCTACCTACAGATCCAGGCGAACTACAGATCCAGGCTGCCTACAGATCCAGGCTAGCTACAGATCCAGGCTAACTACAGATCCAGGCTAACTACAGATCCAGGCTAGCTACAGATCCAGGCTAACTACAGATCCAGGCTACCTACAGATCCAGGCGAACTACAGATCCAGGCGAACTACAGATCCAGGCTAGCTACAGATCCAGGCTACCTACAGATCCAGGCTAACTACAGATCCAGGCTGCCTGCAGATCCAGGCTAACTACAGATCCAGGCTAGCTACAGATCCAGGCTACCTACAGATCCAGGCTAACTACATATCCAGGCTACCTACAGATCCAGGCTACCTACATATCCAGGCTGCCTACAGATCCAGGCTAGCTACAGATCCAGGCTAACTACAGATCCAGGCTAACTACAGATCCAGGCTAGCTACAGATCCAGGCTAACTACAGATCCAGGCTAGCTACAGATCCAGGCTAACTACAGATCCAGACTAACTACAGATCCAGGCTACCTACATATCCAGGCTAGCTACAGATCCAGGCTAGCTACAGATCCAGGCTAACTACAGATCCAGGCTAGCTACAGATCCAGGCTACCTACAGATCCAGGCTAACTACAGATCCAGGCTAACTACAGATCCAGGCTAACTACATATCCAGGCTAACTACAGATCCAGGCTGCCTACAGATCCAGGCTAGCTACAGATCCAGGCTAACTACAGATCCAGGCTACCTACAGATCCAGGCTACCTACAGATCCAGGCTAACTACAGATCTAGGCTACCTACAGATCCAGGTAACCTACAGATTCAGGTTTCCTACAGATCCAGGCTACCTACAGATTCAGGTTTCCTACAGATACAGGCTACCTACAGATCCAGGCCACCTACAGATCCAGGCTGCCTACAGATCCAGGCTAGCAACAGATCCAGGCTAACTACAGATCCAGGCTAACTACAGATCCAGGCCAACTACAGATCCAGGCTAGCTACAGATCCAGGCTACCTACAGATCCAGGCTAACTATAGATCCAGGCTAACTACATATCCAGGCTACCTACATATCCAGGCTAGCTACAGATCCAGGCTAACTACAGATCCAGGCTAGCTACAGATCCAGGCTAACTACATATCCAGGCTAGCTACAGATCCAGGCTAACTACAGATCCAGGCTAGCTACAGATCCAGGCTAACTACAGATCCAGGCTAACTACAGATCCAGGCTATCTACAGATCCAGGCTAACTACATATCCAGACTATCTACAGATCCAGGCTAGCTACAGACCCAGGCTAACTACATATCCAGGCTAATTACAGATCCAGGCTAACTACAGATCCAGGCTAACTACATATCCAGACTATCTACGGATCCAGGCTAGCTACTGATCCAGGCTAACTACAGATCCAGGCTAGCTACATATCCAGGCTAACTACAGATCCAGGCTAACTACAGATCCAGGCTACCTACAGATCCAGGCGAACTACAGATCCAGGCTACCTACAGATCCAGGCTAGCTACAGATCCAGGCTAACTACAGATCCAGGCTAGCTACAGATCCAGGCTAACTACATATCCAGACTATCTACAGATCCAGGCTAGCTACAGACCCAGGCTAACTACAGATCCAGGCTAACTACAGATCCAGGCTAACTACATATCCAGACTATCTACAGATCCAGGCTAGCTACAGATCCAGGCTAACTACAGATCCAGGCTAGCTACATATCCAGGCTAACTACAGATCCAGGCTAACTACAGATCCAGGCTAGCTACAGATCCAGGCTAACTACATATCCAGACTATCTACAGATCCAGGCTAGCTACAGACCCAGGCTAACTACAGATCCAGGCTAACTACAGATCTAGGCTAGCTACAGATCCAGGCTAGCTACAGATCCAGGCTACCTACAGATCCAAGCTAACTACAGATCCAGGCTAACTACAGATCCAGGCTAACTACAGATCCAGGCTAACTACAGATCCAGGCTAACTACAGATCCAGGCTGCAGAAGCTTTGGGGACGAAGGAGGAAAAAAACTGATGATGTGCAGCTCAGGTGCAACAACCAGAGACTGAAAGCTGCATAGAACTGGTTCTACAAACTATACTAAAACAGAAAGCAACACGAACCAGAACAGAGACGAAGGAGCAACATTAACCACCTGGAAAAACCCTGGAAAAATGAAACCAGGGCAGGGCATGAAATACACACAGGTTTCTGAAAGGCACACGAGAAACGTCAGAGGATGAAGACAGTGAAAACAAGCGTTTGCATACAGGTTATTGACGTCCGTGTAACCTGAGCAGGACTCGGGTATCTGGGGCAGCAGGTGAGTCATGCTGGGTTGACTGTCCTGTCAGCTGTTCAGGTCTGAACCCGGATCTCCAGCTTTTCTTTCCCCGTTTCTCAAATCTAGAGCAGTCAGAGCGTCCGGCCGCGCTGCTGATCTTCATCCAAACTCGTTTTCTTCTTTAAGAGCAGGAATCTCCATGTTTACCTAAACCCAGAGGCGCTGTATGGGGGGGGGGGGGGGGGGGGGGGCCAAAAGAAGTCAAGGGCCCTTGACTGACTGGGGGGCCACAAAAGAAGAAAACATATGTCACACTAGAAATAAAAAAATAAAAAAACTCCAAAACCTATTTTCTTTACATGTGTACATAGATAAATCTGTTTTTGTTCTAAATAAGCTGTTATTATTTTGAGAGGATTATTTTTAATGTTAAGTTTAAAGTTAATGTATATTTAACTTGTAATTCGTCTGAGGATAAATCTAAATGTAAATGATGCTCTTCTGTCTTCATGGCAGTTTTAAAGCTTGCCTAATTTTTTTTCTTTTGGGGAGAATTTGAAATAATTTTTCTTTCAAATTCCTGGTTGCGCACCTGCCTAAACATTTCCCATCATATCTATTTATATCTGAAGTACCTGTGCACTGGGAGCAACATGGAAACAAAGGGAAATTCCCTGTCTGTGCAGGACTGGTTCTTACTGGGAGCATCAGCAGGAAGCTGCTGCTGCTGCTGCTGCTGCAGATGCTCTGCTGCTGCAGACGTTCTGCTGCTGCTGCTGCAGACGTTCTGCTGCTGCTGCTGCAGACGTTCTGCTGCTGCTGCTGCAGATGTTCTGCTGCTGCAGATGTTCTGCTGCTGCTGCTGCAGATGTTCTGCTGCTGCAGACGTTCTGCTGCTGCTGCTGCAGATGTTCTGCTGCTGCAGATGCTCTGCTGCTGCAGACGTTCTGCTGCTGCTGCTGCAGATGTTCTGCTGCTGCAGACGTTCTGCTGCTGCAGACGTTCTGCTGCTGCTGCTGCAGATGTTCTGCTGCTGCAGATGCTCTGCTGCTGCAGACGTTCTGCTGCTGCTGCTGCAGACGTTCTGCTGCTGCTGCTGCAGACGTTCTGCTGCTGCTGCTGCAGACGTTCTGCTGCTGCTGCTGCAGATGTTCTGCTGCTGCAGATGTTCTGCTGCTGCTGCTGCAGATGTTCTGCTGCTGCAGACGTTCTGCTGCTGCTGCTGCAGATGTTCTGCTGCTGCAGATGCTCTGCTGCTGCAGACGTTCTGCTGCTGCTGCTGCAGATGTTCTGCTGCTGCAGACGTTCTGCTGCTGCTGCTGCAGATGTTCTGCTGCTGCTGCTGCAGGGTCCGAGCTCATGAGCAGGATTTAAGGCGTTTGTTCAGCTCAGAGGAACTTGTGATCTTTTAGTTTCCCAAACTAAAAGATCACGAGTTATGACTTTCTGTTTGGGAAAACCGCTTCAGGAATGCTGGACTTTAAAGCAGGCAGTTCCAAAGAAGTCATTCCAAAAAAGTTAAAAATCAATCCTCTGGACTTTGTTTCCAAGTTTGCAGACGTTTCTCTTCCATCCAGGAAGCTTTTTCAATTCAAAATGTCAGAAAAAGCGTTTAGTTCCAGGCTAATAAAGAAGCCAAAAGACCCCCACTCCAAAGGGGGGGACCTGTTCATCCGTTCCAATTTTCATGTTTTCTAAACTAAAACCAGGCTTTGTTGGGCTGCTGGATAAAACCTGGAACTAAACGCTATTTCTGACATTTTGAAATAGCTTTTTTATATTTTTGGAATGACTCTGACCTGGATGTCATGAACCTTCTCCTCAGACTTTTATATAACTCAGCGGCTCATTTCATCTCCTCTTATTCTCAAGTCTTTGCAGAAATGATTCCAGTTGCATAACATCCTCCATGTCAGTTGCTGACGGTTCACTGACTTTAGCAGGTTCACCAGAACCAGTCAACCTCCTGAGCTATTGGCCACTTTCATTATTTATCCAACCAGTTTTAACCGACGATTTCTAGGATTTCTGTTTGGAGAAACTGCATGTTTTGAAATTCATTCACTATGTCATTTATTTATTTATAATTTTTCATGACCTCCTATATACAATACCCCAGCAGATTGGCTTTCATAAGTAGATATTATTGGTGTTCCCATGAGGCTCTGCTTGGTAATTCAGGATGAGCTTTTATTAGAAATAGTTGAAGGAATAAAATCGTAAGCAAAGGATACAGAGATAGAAAAGGATTTCAGAGAGAGGAGAAGAATTAAGGGGAGACAGACAGACAGACAGACAGACAGAGAGGGGTGGGGGGTGGGGGGGGGGGGGGCGTCAGGGTCTCTGGGTTTTGCTGTTTTTCTGGAACGAGTGAGCTTTCTGTCACAGATACAGGCTACCTACAGATCTAGGCTACCTACAGATCCAGGCTACCTACAGATCCAGGCTAGCTACAGATCCAGGCTAGCTACAGATCTAGGCTACCTACAGATCCAGGCTACCTACAGATCCAGGCTAACTACAGATCCGGGCTAACTACATATCCAGGCTACCTACAGATCCAGGCGAACTACAGATCCAGGCTAACTACATATCCAGGCTAGCTACAGATCCAGGCTAGCTACAGATCCAGGCTACCTACAGATCTAGGCTACCTACAGATCCAGGCTACCTACAGATCCAGGCTAGCTACAGATCCAGGCTACCTACAGATCTAGGCTACCTACAGATCCAGGCTACCTACAGATCTAGGCTACCTACAGATCCAGGCTACCTACAGATCCAGGCTAGCTACAGATCCAGGCTAGCTACAGATCTAGGCTACCTACAGATCCAGGCTACCTACAGATCCAGGCTAACTACAGATCCGGGCTAACTACATATCCAGGCTACCTACAGATCCAGGCGAACTACAGATCCAGGCTAACTACATATCCAGGCTAGCTACAGATCCAGGCTAGCTACAGATCCAGGCTACCTACAGATCTAGGCTACCTACAGATCCAGGCTACCTACAGATCCAGGCTAGCTACAGATCCAGGCTACCTACAGATCTAGGCTACCTACAGATCCAGGCTACCTACAGATCCAGGCTAACTACAGATCCGGGTTACCTACAGATCCAGGCTAGCTACAGATCTAGGCTACCTACAGATCCAGGCTACCTACAGATCCAGGCTAACTACAGATCCGGGTTACCTACAGATCCAGGCTAGCTACAGATCCAGGCTAACTACAGATCCAGGCTAACTACAGATCCAGGCTAGCTACAGATCCAGGCTAACTACAGATCCAGGCTACCTACAGATCCAGGCTAACTAAAGATCCAGGCTAACTACAGATCAAGGCCAGCTACAGATCCAGGCTACCTACAGATCTAGGCTACCTACAGATCCAGACTAACTACAGATCCGGGCTAACTACATATCCAGGCTACCTACAGATCCAGGCGAACTACAGATCCAGGCGAACTACAGATCCAGGCAACCTACAGATCCAGGCTAGCTACAGATCCAGGCTAACTACAGATCTAGGCTACCTACAAATCCAGACTAACTACAGATCCAGGCTAACTACATATCCAGGCTACCTACAGATCCAGGCGAACTACAGATCCAGGCTGCCTACAGATCCAGGCTAGCTACAGATCCAGGCTAACTACAGATCCAGGCTAACTACAGATCCAGGCTAGCTACAGATCCAGGCTAACTACAGATCCAGGCTACCTACAGATCCAGGCGAACTACAGATCCAGGCGAACTACAGATCCAGGCTAGCTACAGATCCAGGCTACCTACAGATCCAGGCTAACTACAGATCCAGGCTGCCTGCAGATCCAGGCTAACTACAGATCCAGGCTAGCTACAGATCCAGGCTACCTACAGATCCAGGCTAACTACATATCCAGGCTACCTACAGATCCAGGCTACCTACATATCCAGGCTGCCTACAGATCCAGGCTAGCTACAGATCCAGGCTAACTACAGATCCAGGCTAACTACAGATCCAGGCTAGCTACAGATCCAGGCTAACTACAGATCCAGGCTAGCTACAGATCCAGGCTAACTACAGATCCAGACTAACTACAGATCCAGGCTACCTACATATCCAGGCTAGCTACAGATCCAGGCTAGCTACAGATCCAGGCTAACTACAGATCCAGGCTAGCTACAGATCCAGGCTACCTACAGATCCAGGCTAACTACAGATCCAGGCTAACTACAGATCCAGGCTAACTACATATCCAGGCTAACTACAGATCCAGGCTGCCTACAGATCCAGGCTAGCTACAGATCCAGGCTAACTACAGATCCAGGCTACCTACAGATCCAGGCTACCTACAGATCCAGGCTAACTACAGATCTAGGCTACCTACAGATCCAGGTAACCTACAGATTCAGGTTTCCTACAGATCCAGGCTACCTACAGATTCAGGTTTCCTACAGATACAGGCTACCTACAGATCCAGGCCACCTACAGATCCAGGCTGCCTACAGATCCAGGCTAGCAACAGATCCAGGCTAACTACAGATCCAGGCTAACTACAGATCCAGGCCAACTACAGATCCAGGCTAGCTACAGATCCAGGCTACCTACAGATCCAGGCTAACTATAGATCCAGGCTAACTACATATCCAGGCTACCTACATATCCAGGCTAGCTACAGATCCAGGCTAACTACAGATCCAGGCTAGCTACAGATCCAGGCTAACTACATATCCAGGCTAGCTACAGATCCAGGCTAACTACAGATCCAGGCTAGCTACAGATCCAGGCTAACTACAGATCCAGGCTAACTACAGATCCAGGCTATCTACAGATCCAGGCTAACTACATATCCAGACTATCTACAGATCCAGGCTAGCTACAGACCCAGGCTAACTACATATCCAGGCTAATTACAGATCCAGGCTAACTACAGATCCAGGCTAACTACATATCCAGACTATCTACGGATCCAGGCTAGCTACTGATCCAGGCTAACTACAGATCCAGGCTAGCTACATATCCAGGCTAACTACAGATCCAGGCTAACTACAGATCCAGGCTACCTACAGATCCAGGCGAACTACAGATCCAGGCTACCTACAGATCCAGGCTAGCTACAGATCCAGGCTAACTACAGATCCAGGCTAGCTACAGATCCAGGCTAACTACATATCCAGGCTAACTACAGATCCAGGCTAACTACAGATCCAGGCTAACTACATATCCAGACTATCTACAGATCCAGGCTAGCTACAGATCCAGGCTAACTACAGATCCAGGCTAGCTACATATCCAGGCTAACTACAGATCCAGGCTAACTACAGATCCAGGCTAGCTACAGATCCAGGCTAAGTACATATCCAGACTATCTACAGATCCAGGCTAGCTACAGACCCAGGCTAACTACAGATCCAGGCTAACTACAGATCTAGGCTAGCTACAGATCCAGGCTAGCTACAGATCCAGGCTACCTACAGATCCAAGCTAACTACAGATCCAGGCTAACTACAGATCCAGGCTACCTACAGATCCAGGCTAACTACAGATCCAGGCTAACTACAGATCCAGGCTAACTACAGATCCAGGCTGCAGAAGCTTTGGGGACGAAGGAGGAAAAAAACTGATGATGTGCAGCTCAGGTGCAACAACCAGAGACTGAAAGCTGCATAGAACTGGTTCTACAAACTATACTAAAACAGAAAGCAACACGAACCAGAACAGAGACGAAGGAGCAACATTAACCACCTGGAAAAACCCTGGAAAAATGAAACCAGGGCAGGGCATGAAATACACACAGGTTTCTGAAAGGCACACGAGAAACGTCAGAGGATGAAGACAGTGAAAACAAGCGTTTGCATACAGGTTATTGACGTCCGTGTAACCTGAGCAGGACTCGGGTATCTGGGGCAGCAGGTGAGTCATGCTGGGTTGACTGTCCTGTCAGCTGTTCAGGTCTGAACCCGGATCTCCAGCTTTTCTTTCCCCGTTTCTCAAATCTAGAGCAGTCAGAGCGTCCGGCCGCGCTGCTGATCTTCATCCAAACTCGTTTTCTTCTTTAAGAGCAGGAATCTCCATGTTTACCTAAACCCAGAGGCGCTGTATGGGGGGGGGGGGGGGGGGGGGGGGGGGGGGGCCAAAAGAAGTCAAGGGCCCTTGACTGACTGGGGGGCCACAAAAGAAGAAAACATATGTCACACTAGAAATAAAAAAATAAAAAAACTCCAAAACCTATTTTCTTTACATGTGTACATAGATAAATCTGTTTTTGTTCTAAATAAGCTGTTATTATTTTGAGAGGATTATTTTTAATGTTAAGTTTAAAGTTAATGTATATTTAACTTGTAATTCGTCTGAGGATAAATCTAAATGTAAATGATGCTCTTCTGTCTTCATGGCAGTTTTAAAGCTTGCCTAATTTTTTTTCTTTTGGGGAGAATTTGAAATAATTTTTCTTTCAAATTCCTGGTTGCGCACCTGCCTAAACATTTCCCATCATATCTATTTATATCTGAAGTACCTGTGCACTGGGAGCAACATAGAAACAATGGGAAATTCCCTGTCTGTGCAGGACTGGTTCTGACTGGGAGCATCAGCAGGAAGCTGCTGCTGCTGCTGCTGCTGCAGATGCTCTGCTGCTGCAGACGTTCTGCTGCTGCTGCTGCAGACGTTCTGCTGCTGCTGCTGCAGACGTTCTGCTGCTGCTGCTGCAGATGTTCTGCTGCTGCAGATGCTCTGCTGCTGCAGATGTTCTGCTGCTGCTGCTGCAGATGTTCTGCTGCTGCAGACGTTCTGCTGCTGCTGCTGCAGATGTTCTGCTGCTGCAGATGTTCTGCTGCTGCAGACGTTCTGCTGCTGCTGCTGCAGACGTTCTGCTGCTGCTGCTGCAGATGTTCTGCTGCTGCAGATGCTCTGCTGCTGCAGACGTTCTGCTGCTGCTGCTGCAGATGTTCTGCTGCTGCAGACGTTCTGCTGCTGCTGCTGCAGATGTTCTGCTGCTGCAGACGTTCTGCTGCTGCTGCTGCAGACGTTCTGCTGCTGCAGACGTTCTGCTGCTGCTGCTGCAGATGTTCTGCTGCTGCAGATGCTCTGCTGCTGCAGACGTTCTGCTGCTGCTGCTGCAGATGTTCTGCTGCTGCAGACGTTCTGCTGCTGCTGCTGCAGACGTTCTGCTGCTGCAGACGTTCTGCTGCTGCTGCTGCAGGGTCCTAGCTCATGAGCAGGATTTAAGGCGTTTGTTCAGCTCAGAGGAACTTGTGATCTTTTAGTTTCCCAAACTAAAAGATCACGAGTTATGACTTTCTGTTTGGGAAAACCGCTTCAGGAATGCTGGACTTTAAAGCAGGCAGTTCCAAAGAAGTCATTCCAAAAAAGTTAAAAATCAATCCTCTGGACTTTGTTTCCAAGTTTGCAGACGTTTCTCTTCCATCCAGGAAGCTTTTTCAATTCAAAATGTCAGAAAAAGCGTTTAGTTCCAGGCTAATAAAGAAGCCAAACGACCCCCACTCCAAAGGGGGGGACCTGTTCATCCGTTCCAATTTTCATGTTTTCTAAACTAAAACCAGGCTTTGTTGGGCTGCTGGATAAAACCTGGAACTAAACGCTATTTCTGACATTTTGAAATAGCTTTTTTATATTTTTGGAATGACTCTGACCTGGATGTCTGAGAATCTCCAGCAGCAGATTAAAAAAAGTCCAATCTGCAGGAGAATTGGTTCCGGTCACAAAAAATAAAAAATTCAACGCCTTCAGAAATCTGTGATGAAATGAAAGGTCAAACTTCTTCGACCTGCTTCTATCAGTTTTATGACGTCGGTTCTCCAGCTGCTGGTTTCTGTCGGTGCGCCTGAACTCTGACCTTTAATGTTGCTGAACAGCATCAAAGCAGTCACATGGTTTACTGCTGCTGTTGGCAGATTGTTGAAAAGGTCAAAAAGTGGCTGAAGAAGGTCTCCTAAAGCTTTATTCTGAATAATGCTCCCATTCAAAGTAAAAGCAGCTTCTAAGCAGGCGTGACGATGAGGGCCTGAAACACGGGAAGGAGACCAAACACCTGCGAAGAGTGCGAGCCTGAATGACGCCGTGAACGTCGCACTCAGGCGTCCTGCTCTTCCTCTTTTCAAGCAGAAACATTTGCAGACAGAAAGCGAAGCTCATCCTGATAATCTGTTCAGACCGCAGACTGAAGCGCTGACATGTAGAGAAGATGTGGTTTCAACCCAATTAAAGATGTTCTGATGGAGGATCTGAGATTCTGATGTTTATCAGAAGTTCGTCTCAAACTATTGAGAGAAAAACGCAGCAGGAAGTTTATTGATTTTATCTTTTACTGGGAACGTCTGCGGCTTCTTTAGTAAAAACATCCAGGAATCGGATCCTAATCTTTAACCTCAAAACAAACATTTCACATTTTCCTGACGGCGCCAGGAGAAGCGAGCTGATTGGTCCATTGAGCAGACGTCTCTGTCCCAGTTTGTCCCTGTGTTTATTGAAGCTTTTTCATTTCCCAGCTTTGGGTTCTGCTATCAGAGAGAAGCTGCAGGTTCTGATCAGAGTCCCTCTGGACTCCGACACGTATTCAGATCCCTTCTGCTTCCTGCTTTGGCCTCCAGGTTTTAATAAGGCTGACCTACTTCTCTGGAAAAGTTTCCAGGAATTCCTGAACACAGCAGGAAGGTTAGAATGAGGAAAAACATGAGATGTTTCATTCAGGAGGTCAGGAAGGTTTTCACCACAAGGAGATTCTCGCTCCGTGTCACTCTGAGTGGCTCCCAGTCTCTCCAAGTGGCTCTGAATGGCTCCAAGTCGCTTTGAGTGGCTCCAAGTCGCTCTGAGCAGCTCCGAGTTGCTCTGAGAGGCTCAGAGTCACTCTGAGTGGCTCTGAGTCTCTCCAAGTGGCTCTGAGTGGCTCCAAGTCGCTCTGAGCGGCTCCGAGTCGCTCTGAGTGGCTCAGAGTCGCTCTGAGTGGGTCTGAGTCTCTCCAAGTGGCTCTGAGTTGCTCCAAGTCACTCTAAGCGGCTCTGAGTTGTTCTGAGAGGCTGACAGTCACTCTGAGTGGCTCTGAGTCTCTCCAAGTGGCTCTGAGTGGCTCCAAGTCGCTCTAAACAGCTCCGAGTTGCTCTGAGAGGCTCAAAGTAGCTCTTAGTGTCTCTGAGTCTCTCCAAGTGGCTCCAAGTCGCTCTGAGCAGCTCTGAGTTGTTCTGAGAGGCTCAGAGTCACTCTGAGTGTCCCTGAGTCTCTCCAAGTGGCTCCAAGTCGCTCTGAGTGGCTCCGAGTTGCTCTGAGAGGCTCAGAGTCGCTCTGAGTCACTCTGAGCGGCTCCAAGTCTCTCCAAGTGGCTCCAAGTTGCTAAGTAAGTCAATCCGTTGTTAAGGGGGGCTGGGGGTCCAGTTAGATCCAAGCAGTTCTATAATCATCTCTACCTTCTGATGGAGCCCCTCATCAGTGGTTCATTAAACCATTAGAGTTCAAGCAGGGAACCATCTAAACATGGTGGACACCAGACTCCCAGCTTTCAGCCATTTTGTTTTTAACTGTGGTTTAAGGTTTTAGGGGTAACTTTGTCCTGCAGTTGATTCCTTTGTTTCCATTTTCACTTATTCTCCCTGTGGTCCTCATAAAGTCCAAGTTCTCCCACAGCGGCTGCCTGTCCGCCACCACAACCCATCATCCTGGGATATTTACCACCCAGCTTCCTGATGTAGATCCTCGGCATCAGGAAACAGGCTGTGCTTAGACACTCTGTCTACTTTTAAGGCTAGGCTTAAAACTTTCCTTTTTGATAAAGCTTCTAGTTAGAGTGGCTCAGGTTATCCTGATCTATCTCTATAGTTCTGCTGCTATAGGCTTAGACTGCTGGAGGACATAGGGACCCCTTTTTCATCATTCTGCTTCATTCTATCTCTATTCTCCCACTCTGCAGAATCTGTTAGTTCAATCTCTAACACTATGCTCTATTTGAGCTTTCTTTGAGCTTGGCCTGTTTTCCAGTGTAGTCCTGTTTCTCTGACTGTGACTAACTGGATGTGCTCTCTTCATCCTCTGACATGGGAGCTGGCTCGGAGCTCGTCTGCCTGGCTGTGTGTTTCCTGGACGGGGCCGCCTGTGGAGCTGGTTGACAGTTGCCTTTTGTATCTATGCTTCTTTTTCTATGTCTGCTTCTGTCTCCTTGAACCCCAGTGGGCCTCAGCAGATGGCCGCTCACACTGAGCCTGGTTCTAATGGAGGTTTCTTCCTGTTCAAAGGGAGTTTTTCCTCTCCACTGTCGCTACAAGCATGCTTAGTGTGAGGGATTGCTGAAGAGTCAATGAGTCGATGCAATCAGCTGGTTTTCCTTAGATAGAAAACTTTGAATCAATCTGACTGGATGATCTGGTGAACTGGATCTATGACCTGAGATGACATGATGTGAATTGGAGCTATAGAAATAAACTGAATAGAATTGAATTAAACAACAACATGTTTTCATTAAAAGGTTCTCCAGACTCACTGACTGAAACAGAGCAATTCCTCTTGCTTCCTTCAGATTTCAATTCACAATTCAAGCCTTTTGTCACTTTGAAGCCGAGAGAACTTAATGAAAAGGTTTAAGTTTTGGGGAATTTCTTAAAGCTACAGAGTTCTGCATGTCAGGCCTTCTCCTCAGAAATCTCCGAGTCGGCGCTAAATGAAATTTCTCCTGGTTTTACGACTTTTTCTAGAATGAAACTGAAGCCATTGGAGTAAATGTTCAATGTTAAAGTCCTGATGCAGATCCTGTAAAGATTAAGGATAAAACTGCAGCATCACCCTGAGGAGCGCGGTAATCCATGGTCCAGTTACACATGGGCTCAGCTGAGGAGGGATTAGTTGGCGTCATGGCGGACAGTCAGGAAGCTGCTGAGAGCTTAGAGGAGGAATATTACATCAGCATGGAACTGAAGGTTAGAAATGCAGATTGGAGAAGAGGAGAGGAGAGCAGGTGTTGACCTGAGGGCAGAACGGTTCACTGAACATCTCCCTCAGAAACACTCTGGAACATTTATATAACGGCTCAATATGCCGATAAGGATGCTCTCATCACACAGAGATTCCCAGATTTATAAACTCTTCACATCAGTAGCTTTATGCACCTAATTAAGAAATATTAACAAGAAAAGAAAAAGCTTTTAATGGTAAATCCTGGTTCAGTGAATGTTTGTCTCATTAAATGTGAGGACAGATTTTTTTCCGGGACAGATCGCTGATATTCCTGCTATCCTGATTATTTTTATCATCTACTGCGGTTAATCTTCCAGAATCGCTCACAGCTGTTAGACCTAATTAAAAATTAACTCTCTGCCCAGAAAAACCTTTATGAACCAAATGATCCATAGAAACCTGATTTTCACAGCTGAGTTCTGCCTGTTAATCTGAACCGCCTGGGTGAACCCAGAGCCATGGCTCCTCTCTGCGTTGCTACGGCAACGTTATAAAACAGAATCAGCTGGCTCTTCTGAATAAACAATGACATTTATGAGGCGCTTTGCATTGATTACTGCCGTTTGACTGTGAGGTCATTTGTAAAGGAAATATTTCGATGCCTGAGCATGAAGTCATAAATCAGGATTTTTGTTTTTTAACTTTTTTGTTGATGTCTATAGACTTTTAGTCTGGATTCTCTACAGTGTTTTATAAATAAGAGCTGTGGGACTAACGGATCCTAACGGGACAGAACCACTGAAAGCAATCCAATTCTATTCAGTTTATTTCTATAGCTCCAATTCACATCATGTCATCTCAGGTCACTTTATAGATCCAGATCAACCAGATCATCCAGTCAGATTGATTCAAAGTTTTCTATCTAAGGAAAACCAGCTGATTGCATCGACTCATTGACTCTTCAGCAATCCCTCACACTAAGCATGCTTGTAGCGACAGTGGAGAGGAAAAACTCCCTTTGAACAGGAAGAAACCTCCAGCAGAACCAGGCTCAGTGTGAGCGGCCATCTGCTGAGGCCGACTGGGGTTCAAGGAGACAGAAGCAGACATAGAAAAAGAAGCATAGATACAAAAGGCAACTGTCAACCAGCTCCACAGGCGGCCCCGTCCAGGAAA
Source organism: Cyprinodon diabolis (assembly GCA_030533445.1). Lineage (NCBI taxonomy): Eukaryota > Metazoa > Chordata > Actinopteri > Cyprinodontiformes > Cyprinodontidae > Cyprinodon > Cyprinodon diabolis. Next base: position 43,239,390 of record CM060074.1, on the reverse strand, counting down.
CACACAGCCAGGCAGACGAGCTCCGAGCCAGCTCCCATGTCAGAGGATGAAGAGAGCACATCCAGTTAGTCACAGTCAGAGAAACAGGACTACACTGGAAAACAGGCCAAGCTCCAACATCTAGAAACAAAGGTGTTGATGGCAGCAGCACAGCTGATATTTCTCTCCAGGATGGAGTCACAGCCAAACAGGAACAGACCAGATGAAGCTACTATGAGAAAAAGCAGAGAGAGCAGAACGTTAGAGATTGAACTAACAGATTCTGCAGAGTGGGAGAATAGAGATAGAATGAAGCAGAATGATGAAAAAGGGGTCCCTATGTCCTCCAGCAGTCTAAGCCTATAGCAGCAGAACTATAGAGATAGATCAGGATAACCTGAGCCGCTCTAACTAGAAGCTTTATCAAAAAGGAAAGTTTTAAGCCTAGCCTTAAAAGTAGACAGGGTGTCTGCCTCACGGATACATTTTAACACATTTTCTCATGATGCTCATGATTGCACCTTTTTTTTTTGAAGAATGTATTGTTTTTCTACATTGTCTCCAGATGAGTTCACCTGAAGCTGACGCTCAATAAGGACAATTTTATGTTTCTTTCAATGATCTGAGTTTACTTCTACGTTACGGAGCATCGAGGAGAAACCAGCGAGTTCAGAGAAAATCAAGCAGGAAGTTCTTCCTAAATAGTTGGGTAACTGTTCTGCTCACGGTGCTCACTAGTCTGCACCTCTGCACACAATCACATGCAATAAGATGATGAAGCGGTGAAGGAGGGGCGGGATAGATCAGATTATCCCCTCAAAGTACTCACTGTGATGTCATCTGTGTCATCACTTCTTTGGACCCATTAAAGGATAAACTAAGGCCTTCTGGGAAATGAATACAGATGTTCTTTATTTTCGTTTTTCCAGGATTTTTATTGTCATCACACTGTCAAACGAACAGAGCCATAAAATTAGACTTAGACAACTTTTATTTCATTTTCTATAGCTTTCATAACATCTCCATTCCATAAACTGCACCAGTGATCAAATGTCAACAGTTTGGGAGAAAAAAAACATGGTGCATAAACAAATGCATTGATGTGGAAGTTCAGATCATTAATACTTATGGTGCAAATCTGCAGTATTGTTGGTTTGGTGTTATCAGTGCGATGCAGAGTCTGAGATTTAGAGTTTATCCATCAGTTCATCAGTGTGATGGCGGTGGGGAAGAAACTGCTGCAGAACCTGCTGGTCCTGCATTGAATGCTGTGAAGCCTCTTCCCAGAGGGCAGCAGGGAGAACAGTCCATGGTGGGGGGGCATTGATGATGTCACGGGCTCGGGACACGCAGCGCTGGGATGAAATGTCTTTAATGGAGGGAAGAGGAGCCCCCATGATCCTCTCTGCTGTTCTCACCTTCTTCCAGTCTGAGGCGCTGCAGCCTCCACACCACACAGTGAGACAGCTGCTCAGAACGCTCTCTATGGTGCTTCTGGAGAAGGTGGGGAGGATGGGGGGGGGCAGGAAGTCCAAGCGCTTCTGGGCCCTTTGGACCAGTGAGGTGGTGTTTCCAGTCCAGGTGAGGGTGTCTGTGATGAATGTGGTGCTGATTCCTCCAGCTTCTCTCCTGACATTTGACCTTATTTTAATGAAAGTTCAGTCTCAGAATGACACACAGGGAGGTTCAGAAGGAGGAGAAGGTTCTGCTTATCAGCTGGATCCTGTTCCTAAGGAGGGCCTGATGCGTTCGATGAGCCTGATGCGTTCACTGCTGACAGGAAAACATGTGATTCTCTGCTGGAAAGCCAGCCCCCCCCATGTTGGCTGAGTCAGTAAACTCCTCGGATCCTCTCTGTCATGATGTTAGGCTTGGGTTTTTCTATGAAGTTTCTGTCCTCCTCTTTAGGTTTTGCTTTATTCGTTGTTCCTCTGGGTTGATGTTTTTCTACTTCCTGTGTATTCTAGATCAGAGGTCTTCAACGTTTTCCAGGCCAAGGACCGCCAAACTGATGGTGAGATGGAGCAGGGACCCCCTAATTATATATACTATATGAAATAGTGTTCTATCAAAATGGTCCTATAGTCACTCTATTACAGATGGAATAATGTAACTAAAGTAATCCCTCCCTGGGATTATTAAAGTATTTCTGATTCCTGGTTGATGGGACAGGTGTTGTGAATGAAACGGTGCCCAGCTTGAAAGAGCTCCTGTGTGTCGCTGAATGTGAGCATTGATGACTGAAAGACATCTTCTGCCTCCATTTAACTGTTTACTACAGTCTGTTGGATTCATGTTAATGTGGATTTAAAGACAATTCAATTAGTGGAAAAAATATAAAATGAATATAAAAAAAAAAGTCTAATCAGCCAAAACTTTTGCGACCCTCATGCAGTACCTTCGAGGACCCCCTAGGGGTCACGGACCCCCTGTTGAAGACCTATGTTCTAGATGATTTCTTCTTATATTCCAGTCAGATGTCTTTGGACCTCATTAAGCTGCATAATTAGTCTCCTCCCTCAGGCTCCCTCCACTCTCTCTGCATTCAGTTCCTTTCTCCATTTTTTCCCTCGGTATTTTTGCTCACTGGTTCTCGTTGTTCTTTGATGGATTCTTCCGTTAATCTCCCAACCTGACAGCCTCAGTTTATCCAGACTATCCGGTTCTTTCAGAATAACTTCCAGTGCGCTGCTAAAAACGATCGAGAAATAATCAAAAATCTCTTAAATTAAGTGTATTTACCTTTGACTTGAGTAGTTAAAAAAGATAATTTGCCATTAGTATTTTTACTTTGTGTATTTCAATTCAATTCAATTCAGTTTATTTATATAGCGCCAAATTCACAACACATGTCATCTCAAGGCACTTTACAGTTCAACCAGATCATACAGTCAAATTCATACAAAGTTTTCTATCTAAGGAAAACCAGCTGATTGCATCGACTCATTGACTCTTCAGCAATCCCTCACACTAAGCATGCTTGCAGCGACAGTGGAGAGGAAAAACTCCCTTTTAACAGGAAGAAACCTCCAGCAGAACCAGGCTCAGTGTGAGCGGCCATCTGCCGAGGCCGACTGGGGTTCAAGGAGACAGAAGCAGAGACACAAAAAGCAGCTGTAAAAGGCGGCCCCGTCCAGGAAACACACAGCCAGGCAGACGAGCTCCAAGGCAGCTCCCATGCCAGAGGATGAAGAGAGCACATCCACCCAGCCACGGCCAGAGAAACAGGACCACACTGGAAAACAGGCCGATCTCCAACATCTACAAACAAGGGTGTTGATGGCAGCAGCACAGCTGATGTTTCTTTCCTGGATGACGTCACAGCCAAACAGGAACAGACGAGGCAAAGCTACTCTGAGGAAAAGCAGAGAGAGCAGAAGGTTAGAGATTGAACTAACAGATTCTGCAGAATAGGAGAACAGAGAGAGAATGAAGCAGAATGATGAAAAAGGGGTCACTATGTCCTCCAGCAGTCTAAGCCTATAGCAGCAGAACTATAGAGATAGCTCAGGATAACCTGAGCCACTCTAACTAGAAGCTTTATCAAAAAGGAAAGTTTTAAGCCTAGTCTTAAAAGTAGACAGAGTGTCTGCCTCACGGACTAAAACTGGTAGTTGGTTCCACAGGAGAGGAGCCTGATAACTAAAAGATCTGCCTCCCATTCTACTTTTAGAAATTCTAGGAACCACTAGTAAACCTGCAGATTGAGAGCGAAGTGCTCTGTTAGGAACATAAGGAACAATCAGATCTCTGATATCAGATGGAGCTTGGCCATTTAAGGCTTTATATGTGAGAAGAAGGATTTTAAATTCCTGGACGGGGCCGCCTGTGGAGCTGGTTGACAGTTGCCTTTTGTATCTATGCTTCTTTTTCTATGTCTGCTTCTGTCTCCTTGAACCCCAGTGGGCCTCAGCAGATGGCCGCTCACACTGACCCTGGTTCTGCTGGAGGTTTCTTCCTGTTCAAAGGGAGTTTTTCCTCTCCACTGTCGCTACAAGCATGCTTAGTGTGAGGGATTGCTGAAGAGTCAATGAGTCGATGCAATCAGCTGGTTTTCCTTAGATAGAAAATCAATCTGACTGGATGATCTGGTTGATCTGGATCTATAAAGTGACCTGAGATGACATGATTTAAATTGGAGCTATAGAAATAAAGAGAATAGAATTGAAACTGACAGGTTAATGGGAACCAACCTGAGAGTCTAACCCTGCAGAAAACTCAAAGGAGAACAGATCTGTCTTTGTGACCTTCTGTGTTGAAGCCAGCTGTGAAACACGCTTCTTAGGATGAGCAAAGCTGGTTTCTATTTCTGCAGCAGGGAGTGATAAGCTGCTCCATGTCTGCAGAGCGTCTCTTCACCCCTCCTCTTCCAACCATAGAACCCTTAGTTGGACCCTTCAGGGTCCTGGTTTAGGTTTCTGAACCAGTCATGTAGAGCTCTGCTTCCAGTGGCTCTCTGGGTTTTATTTGAGTATTTTACAGGAGCTGCTTCTTTTTCTCAGAGACACAGAGCTCTTTATTTAGCCTGATAAGCCTGTTAATGACAGCAGGAGGTGAGCCGAGGCTGTTCGCAGAGTGACCCACTGTACAGACAGAGTGATCTCAATCCCTAACCTCCGCTGGGCTGTAGGTTGTCCGTCCATCCAGTCCTCAGAACTGACCTCACAAAGAGGCTGGATGAAGCTGCAGGAGAACGTCCTTCAATCTGGATCATTTTCAAACCATTCAAAACCTCATTTTACAACTTCATTGAATCTTAGTTAACTCCCTTAAGTCTTTTAATGGTTTCAAAACATTTCAAACAACGAGAGATTTTAGAAAATACTGCAGAAACATCGTTAGACCAAAGCTGGAGAACCACATTTCACCAACTTCTAACAGAACTCTGATGAATCCAGAACCGAATATTGTTGCTGTTCTGGTCCTGGGAGAAAGTCTATGTGCTGTTAAAAAACAATCCACTGGACTTTGCTTTTCAAGTTTGAAGATGTTTTTGCTTCCCATCATAGCAGTGGCACCTCCAGAAATGTTTCATAGGGGGGGCCTGATGGGCCACTAAAAATCTTGGGGTGGCCACTGAAACTAAAAGCCATATTTCAGGGTTTGAATCTACTATTATGGTAAACCTGCCTGTTGATATAGAGACTTCAGTAACACCTCATCAGATCTTGGTTTGGGATGAAATGCCAAAATGATGCTACTACAATTTACTCTGGCCTGTGGGGTGGCCAGTAGGTGGTCAGTGAGGTGGCCAGTAGGTGGCCAGTGGGGTGGCCAGTAGGTGGTCAGTGAGGTGGCCAGTAGGGTGACCAGTGGGATGGCCAGTAGGTGGTCAGTGGGGTGGCCAGTGGTTTGGCCAGTGGGGTGGCCAGAAGGTGGTCAGTGGGATGGCCAGTAGGTGGCCAGTGGGGTGGCCAGTAGGTGGCCAGTGGGGTGGCCAGAAGGTGGCCAGTGGGGTGGCCAGAAGGTGGTCAGTGGGGTGGCCAGTAACTGGCCAGTGGGGTGGCCAGTAGGTGGCCAGTGGGATGGCCAGTAGGTGGTCAGTGGGGTGGCCAGTAAGTGGCCAGTGGGGTGGCCAGTAGGGTGAACAGTGGGATGGCCAGTAGGTGGCCAGTGGGGTGGCCAGTAAGTGGCCAGTGGGGTGGCCAGAAGGTGGTCAGTGGGGTGGCCAGTAGGTGGCCAGTGGGGTGGCCAGTAGGTGGTCAGTGGGGTGGCCAGTAGGGTGACCAGTGGGATGGCCAGTGGGTGGCCAGTGGGGTGGCCAGTAGGTGGCCAGTGGGGTAGCCAGTAGGTGGCCAGTGGGGTGGCCAGTAGGTGGTCAGTTGGGTGGCCAGTGGTTTGGCCAGTGGGGTGGCCAGTAGGGTGACCAGTAGGTGGCCAGTGGGGTGGCTAGTAAGTGGCCAGTAGGGTGACCAGTGGGATGGCCAGTGGGTGGCCAGTGGGGTGGCCAGTAGGTGGCCAGTGGGGTGGCCAGTAGGTGGTCAGTGGGGTGGCCAGTGGTTTGGCCAGTGGGGTGGCCAGTAGGGTGACCAGTAGGTGGCCAGTGGGGTGGCTAGTAAGTGGCCAGTGGGGTGGCCAGTAGGTGGCCAGTGGGGTGGCCAGGGCATTGCACCCTGACAAAAAAAGACAAAAAGAATATGGTAAATGTCCTGTACTTATATAGCGCCTTTATTCAAGTTAGGAGACTTGACCAAAGCGCTTTACACTACATTCATTCACCCATTCACGCACACACTCACACACTGATGGTGGCAAGCTACATGGTAGCCACAGCTGCCCTGGGGCTCACTGACAGAAGCGGGGCTGCCGTACGCTGGCGCCACCGGGCCCTCTGACCACCATCAGTGGACAATGCAGGTGAAGTGTCTTGCACAAGAACACAACGACACTGAAAGTCGGAGTCGGGGCTTGAACCGTCAACCCTTCAATTTCAGGGGAAACTCCTACATCCAACTAGCCTGACGAAGTCCTACTCAATTCTAGTCAGAATATGAGTCTGATGCTGCTCCATAGAGCTGTGATTATGGGGCGTGTTTCTAACGAACCAGGAAAAAAAATGCCTCTGCACTCAATTGGATAGACCTACAACCAATAAGAGCAACGGAGTGCGTGGCGTATGTTAAGCGACGCATAGTTGTTGTCAACAAAAATCAAAGCGTGCAGTTGCACGCCTAGAATAAGAAGATGAGCCTTGATCGCGTTTCTCTTTTCCTCTTTTAAAATTAATTTGCTGTCGATATCTTCTAGAACAGACCTAATAGCAGAATCTACTCACCTCAACTCTCCGGCGGCAGCCATTGTTGTTGTCACCCAAGCGCTCTTTGGTGACGTGGTTGATTACGTTACTGTTGATCATCTGTCCATCATCGTATAAAGCCCGCCCTGACAATTTGATTGGATCGCCAGAGAGTGGGCGATCATACTCGCGCTACTATTGAGCAATGCCAGACTGAACTTCCCGACCTCAAACCTTGTGGGCGGGACTAAGTTCGGACTGGCACCCAGGCTAACATCCAACGCCACTGTCGCCCAAATAATACAAAATGAAAATGCAACCAACTAACTAGAAAACACAGAAAGACATGAATCAAAGTATAGCTGAAAACTCAAAAAGAAAAACTTAAACAGAACCAAAAAGCACAGAGTCATGACAGACGTTTGAAGTGAGAAAGCTTCCTGGATGCAGTGGCGCCTTCAGGTAGAACTCCTGCCGGATTCAGCCTGTCTGCATCTGTGCGTGTCTGTCTGGGGGGGCTTCTGGACCCGTCTGAATCCGAACCTGCCTTCACGCTCTGAGGATTCCTGGAAGCCTGGATCCCTCTGTTCCTGTTTAGGTCGGAACCTTTGGTCGAGCGGAGGTTTCCTGGATTCCTGAACTGTTCCTGCCTGCTCTGTCTTCCTCTGACCTGGATCGGCTTCCTACAAGTTCTGCAGCATCAGGGACATTCTGGGCGTCGCACGCCATGTCTGATTGGCAGCCCATCGGCTGGAACACACCTCTTAACGGAGGATGGATGGAATACTGACCCCGGGTAAGTCACTCACTCATGTTAGGAGGTTCTTAAAAGATCATCTGACATCATCTGTCAGATGTTCGTGGTCACTTACCTGTGTTTCTGCCTCCAGAGTCAGCGATGGGTTGCTCTCCGCCCCCTCAGTCGCTGCAGGTCTGCAGCCCCACAGTTTGGTGCTTTTGTTCTGTTCTGTCCGTTTGATTTTTCTGTTAATTAACGTTTTGTACTTTCCTACTGGCTGTCTCACCTTGAATAATAGGTCCATCTGTCCCGTTTTATGACAGGAGGGGGCTGAGGTGGAGGCTGAGGATTCATACCAATACCTTTGGGTGTCGCTATAATAACTGGACTGGTCAACACACACCAACACTGCAAAAACCTTCTAGAAATAATTAACAAAATTCTTAAATTAAATGCATTTACCCTTAATTTTAGCAGATAAATAAAATGATCTGCCAATGGAATGAGTATTTTTACGCCTAAAATAAGATAATTAAATAATATGCACTTGAAATAAGACAAAGCAATATTTTTTTTTCTTATTTTAAATGTACATTGTCTTGTTTCATTGGCAAAGTATCAAACTTACCTCCTCAACTCAAGAAAAAATGCACTTAATTTAAGCAAAAAGGACTCATTTAGATTTCCATTTTTTGCAGTGAACCACCTGCACAGGAAGACACAGAGCAGATGGACGTCCTGAGGAGACGGAGGTCCTTCAACATCTGCAAAAACCTGCTGGAGATGTTCTACCAGTCTGTGGTTTCCAGTATCCTCTTCTACACCGTGGTGCTGGGGGAGCAGCACCTCCATGAAGGACACCTCCAGACTGGTGAGGCCAGCCGGCTCTGTGATTGGCTAGAAGCTGGACCCTCTGGGGACGGTGGCAGAGACAAGGACACTGCTGGACATTATGGACAATGCACCACTCAGTCTTGAGCACTCAGAGGAGCCTGATCAGTGGGAGATTGCTGCTCCCCACATGCAGGAGCAACAGACTGCTGAACTCCTTTGCTCCTCAGGCCATCAACCTGTACAACTCCTCACTGGGGGGAAGGAGGAGGTGATAGGAAGAGGGACGAGGGTCCCCCCCCCCCCCTCCTTGGACACCTGATGCTAAACATTAGCTAATGTCCCTCATGTGCAATATTCTCTCTCTGTGCAATAACTCATGGCAGCTACTGTGCAGTCTGTCCTCAGCTCTCTACTCTGCAGATATTTTTATATCTAAGGAAACATTCCAGGACATTACAACTTTTTTTTCTGTTTTATGCTTTTTTGCACTTTATTTTTTTTTTTATTGTCTGTTGTATTTTTATCTTTAATGGCATCTTGCTTTAACTCTTTGTGCTCTATAGAAGCTACTGGAACCAGAGTTTCCCTGAAGGAATAATCCCAAGGGATTAATAAAGCTCAGTCTAAGTCTAAGTCTGAAACATTGAAAAAAACCTTTTGGTCACCTGAGAGAAAATAAAACCCAGCTATAAAGGCATTAATATTCAGAATCTGTCTACACTAACCAACAAATAGATATTTTGCAGGTTTTAGAGGATCCAGCTTTAACAGCAGCAGTAAAGTAAAGCCAACAGGAAAAGTTTAGACTTAAAAAACATAAAGCCTGATGTTTTAAAACATGTTTCCCTTTGCTGTAAAGCTTAATGATTTCTGCAGAATGGGATTATTTAAAATATCTTCAGTTTTGAAGCCCTGAAAGCAGAAATCATGATTCAGTCCTTTCCCTGAGTTACTCATCAGCGCCGCTGAGCATCTGCCCACGCAGCATCATCACAGCATGTTTGCCGTATCCACAGGTCTGGAGCTAAAGGCTAACCAAGTGATCAGCTCTGAACAACGGGGCGAGATGCCCTCAGGACTCCTGAACCAGAGCGCCGTGTTCAGCACCTCTGCTCTGATGACCAATTAAAGCTCCTCTGGTGGCGCCCATGTCATGGAGACGGTGGGACACCCTCTCCCACAGGAGCTGTAACCAGACACCTGCTTTCGCTAAGCTCCAGGCTCTCCAGGTGGATGAAAGGCCGAGGAGAGGCAGGTGCGTCACAGAGCTCAGAGCAGGCTGGGCGATAAGAGGCAGCAGAAGGAGGAAACTTATTTGCCTGCAAATCGAAGAGTTTTCCAGCTGCAGTGAGACGGAGAGGAGAGGGAGGACTGCAGCGTTCTCATGCAGCCCATCACCTGGACGCTCTGCAGACAAACACTTCTACATAACAGCCTCTCAAAGCCACACAGCGGGAGGAGATGAAGACTGGAAAAAAATCCTTAGTAGGTAGGTGCTCCTTTAATTCCCTGAGTCTCCCTGCAGCACAGAGAGGATGGTGGACCATGAACTTCATCCTGTCTGGCGTCTAATCCGTTCCATCTGTGTCTCTGACAAGTCTGAGGATTCATCAATGAATCCTCAGAGCTTCTCGCCGTCCTGAGAGGACGACATTCTGCGGAGGATAACCAGGAACTGAGGATTTATTCTGAGAGCAAAAGAAAAGAGTTTTACTGCAGAATGAAAAGCAAAATGCTGTGGTTGGTAAAGCTGAACGACTTCCTGTGTGAAGCAGCCTTCATTCAGAGGAAGAAGTGCAGCAGGTGTCAGACATTTATTTAAAACAAAACTTAAAGATTTTGCAAAGAAAGACTAAAATCAGAAAACTACAGGAATCATTGTTGTTTTCAGTCTTGATAACAAGGAGCCAGAAGTTTCTGAAACCCCAGTCAGGACACAGTGACTCGGTGACTGCAGTGCGCCATAGTCTTGTGGTGACGCAGAGTATGTCAGTATTGTATGTCATCTGCATGTACGGTAAGAAACGTCATGACGTTAAATAACCTGAACTTGGGGCAGGATGTAGATACGAAGAAGAAAGAAAGAACAAAGCCCTGAGGAACTCCCCGTGGTGCAGGTTTTATAAACTACTTTAAAATGACTCGCTGGCTCCTTTCTGGTCAAAGTCAGGGTCCATGGACCACGTACGGTCCCCCATAATCGGGTTTAAAACCTTCAGGAAACACAGTTAAATTTAACCAAACGTTTATGATGGAACTGCAGAGAACAGCATCGGCATCTAAGGTATGAACCTATGAAGGAGGAGACCACAGCTTATTGACCACGTTAATCTGACGGAGGATGATTAAGGACGTGAGTCACTAACCTGGTCTTAAAGTTCAGTCCGAGTCCAGAGGGTGAGGTTGGTTCCAGCCGGTCAGCTGCCAACAAGACGCAGCAGGCGCCGCCCAGAGAGTCCCAGACGCTGAAGCCCCAGAGTTCGGAGAACCGGCAGGAGATCAGAACCAAGCAGACGAAGGAAGGCAGGATAATCTATCTAGAGGGCGGAGCCAAAGCCGGTGTGGAGGAAGTGCTCTGTACTTAGAGCCAGGAAATCAGAGGTCCAAAGAGTTCCAGGTTCGGTTCACAGGAAGAATCCAACAGGAGTCCGAAAACAGGTCAGAACGGTAACAGGCAGGCTCAGAGGTCGAGAGGCAGAACGGGTCAGGATCAGGCAATCAGAATCAATCAGGTACGGTTAGGGTAGAGAACTCACAAAAGGCTTGAATAATCTGGCACTGATGGCTGGAAGCAGGCAGGATACATAGAGGCTGGAGCAGTTGGATCAGATGAGCGGTAATGAGAAACTGGGCGGAGCTAGACAGGTGAATGAAATGAGTAATAAGGCCAGACATCAGCGCTGAGATCCTGACATTTACAGGAAATAATAGACTGTTTCAGCTCAGGGCTTCTGGGACCCAAACCAGATTCTGAGTCGTTATTATTATATTCATGACATTTATTTGTAAACTTTAGGTATTTGAGTCTTTAAAATACTTTGACATAAAATCTGTTTGCAGCATAATTTATAAAAATTAAATCTGATGTTATTATCCAACAGTTACTCAGGATTCAAGGAGTCTTTCTACCGAATACTCTTTTACTTTTACTTGAGTAAAAAGAAGTTAAAGTAGTTCTACTCTGACTAAAGTTCAATTATTGGGTCCCAGGGTTGTACTGTCTGTAATAAACAACCAGGAAGGGACTTTGGGAGCAGATTCCTGTTGAGCTTCTGGTCAGAGGAGCCGTTCTGATCCAGAAGAGCAGGAAGGTGAGGAAGAAGCAGCTGGAAAACGGACAGATGGGCTGAAGGTCCGAATCTCTGAGAGAAGCCGTGTCATAAACGCTGAATTTGTTCTGGAGGAGATAAAGTCATTATCAACTCAGAGCAGCTTCTGCTACAGCAGCCCCCCCATGGAATCATTTCACATTTAAAGAACTTTCAGAAGTTTGAAATTCTGAATATGACCGATTTTTCCTGCTTCCTGATCTCCACACAGTAACAGAGTGAATGAAGGACTCCAGACCGTCTCTGACTGATGGACAAACCTACAGCGTGTCGTAACTCCTGAGTGGCTTCATCTCTAATTTCAGTTAAACTCATTAAAGTTCATGCTGGGTTTGACTGGGAGGCAGAAACTGGGCCAAACAGTCTATGGGAGCCCAGCTGGGACATTTGATCCTAAGATACTTCTGTCGGGTGACTTCTTGTTTCTGTTTGTTACCAAGGCAACCGAGAGCAGAAAGAGGATCTGATCTGAAACGACCTCAGCCTCCGGGTCATGGTGCAGCGACTGAATGGAAGTTCCTCAGGCTGTTTATAGCAGCTTCTCTGATCAGAAACCAAATCAAGTCAAAAACCAACTTCAGTTAGCTCTGGATCCTCCGCCAACATCTCTATCAGCTTCAGGTGTGGTCTTTGACCAGGCCTTGGATTATCTGCAGAAACTGGGATTCAACGTTTTCCTTCATCTTTAGTTTGATCTGTGCCTGAAGGTCGCCATGTGATCCCCTGTGGATAGAAAAAAACTGAAGATGATGAGTGAAGCAGCGCTGATGTGGACCTGCAGCTGCCTCAGAGTGGACCTCCACCTCTGGCCTGGACCCCTGTGAGACGAAGACAGAAGCTCAGAGCAACTGAACAGACATTCACCTGCTCTGTGTCATTGACTCGATAGCCATCGCTCACAATGAGCATGCATACAGCGACAGTGGAAAGAAAAAACTCCCTTGTAACAGGATGAAAACTCTAGCTCAACCAGAACCAGGCTGGGGTTATGGGGGACAGAAGCAGACATAGAAAATTAACATAGAAGCTCTGATCTATAAATACTAACAATCTTAGAAAAGCTAGCGGTAAACTAGCTACACAGGTGGCTCTGGCTGGGAAAGAAAGAGTTAATCAGATGAGCGCTGAGCCAGTTTATATGTCAAATGATGAAAGAAAGAAGATCCAGTTACTCCCAGTTAGAACTGAGCCTGTAGCTATAGGAGAGAAACAGGACTACACTGGAAAACAGGCCAAGCTCCAACATCTAGAAACAAAGGTGTTGATGGCAGCAGCACAGCTGATATTTCTCTCCAGGATGGAGTCACAGCCAAACAGGAACAGACCAGATGAAGCTACTATGAGAAAAAGCAGAGAGAGCAGAACGTTAGAGATTGAACTAACAGATTCTGCAGAGTGGGAGAATAGAGATAGAATGAAGCAGAATGATGAAAAAGGGGTCCCTATGTCCTCCAGCAGTCTAAGCCTATAGCAGCAGAACGACACAGACACAGATGGCTTCCTCTTTCTGCTCAGAAACACATAAACATGCAGATCAGTGTCACTTCCTCTAGATGAGGCGTGACTAAGTACCAGTTTCACTCTGACTCGCCTGAGCTGAGTGGACCTGAACAGCCGACCCGGAAGAACCTCTGAGAGCAGCAAAAACGGAACAACTCAGTCACATCAACTTCAACTGATTCAGTCCAAATTAGCCTGAGTTCTAGTCTAGTTGTGGATCTATAAAGTCTGAGGGTTCATCCAGAGTTTCTAATGGGCTTTTGTTGTGTTTTGCAGAGTTTATTTTGGAAAAAAAGAAAATGGCGAGGCTAAATATTTTCCATTTTTTCTTTGTTTAATCACCTGTAAATCAGACATGGTGACATTTAAAAGAGTAGTTCCACCTGAAAAATATTCCTCGATGCATTTCTGTCATTAAAATACAAACAGTTTTATTTCCAATTTATAATGTGGGGGCAGATCTTTAACAGATTTAATTCACAGATGGATTTTCAGGTGGAATTTGCTCCAGAGACCCTCTGGGATTAAATCAAGGCTGAAAGCTGCTCTGATCCAGACTGCAGACCGCCACTGACTGCATCTTCTGTTTCTAATATTATAGATCTAGGTTGGTTGATTTAAAAGGCGCAGCCTGCAAATAAGATGCGTTTTTATTATTAATAAAGGATCTCAGGTCACTGCTGTCCTTCTTCATGAAGTTCTGTTGTGCAGAAGGTCACCCTGAGGCTTCCATGTCCTGAAGCATCTTATTAGAAGGAAGCTTTGATCATCTGGATGTGAGTTTCTGTCTCTCTTTGCTGCTCGGATCAGGAAGCTGCTGCAGTCTGACCTTCATGCTGGACATGGAGCAGAAGCTCAGCGTTGCTCTGCTCCGCTGTCCTGCAGCAGGACCATCATCTGCATTATGACACAGTTATGCAACCTGGAGGTTAGTGGAGCACCTCAGCAGCAGCTGGAGCAGCATGACGTCACCGTTAGACCCTCCTCCAGCCATCCTCTTCGGGAGGATGACCTGTGGGCTCAGAGGCTGCAGATGTTGAAGCAGATGTTGAAGCGCAGCGTGTTGGCGCAGACAGAGAGGATGAGGAGGGGGCAGAGAGCCCCTTCCTCCTCTTCCTCCTCTCCAGCCTTCACGCAAAGTGATGCTGCTGCAGCGGAATCCCGTGACGTCACGGACCCGGTCTTGTTGCTGCGGTTACCAGTGACGCAGCAGTAGGCGGGCTGGGGGGGGGACCACGTGCCCTGTATAAAGCAGCGCGCACTGGAGCGCGCCTCAGCAGTCTCAGGCGGACCTTCAGAGCGGAGCAGCTGGACTAACGGGACCACTGATCCTCTATCGGACTTTGTGCTTTTAAAAGTTGATTATTTTCCTGCTTCTGTTCAAACTGGCTTCCCGCTGCGCGCTGAACATGGCGGTGACTGAGGCTGGATGTGACCTGACCTACTGCAAGATGCGGGGCATCGTTGCGGTTCTCACCGGTGAGCATCAGAATAGCCTCGAACAGCCGACCCACTGGCCGGTTCCGACTCCCAGAGCTGACCGCACAATCTGAACACAGACGCGTTTAGATCTGCTTTCTCAGAAAGTGGTTTAAATTTGAAAAAGCGGAGCAGTGCGCATGCGCTGCGGAGGCTGAATGGAAAATACCGCTCGGCTCTGTGAATGGAAACCCGACTGGTTGCGTAACAATCAGCCTGCAGGAGTCTCAGCAGTCAGTCAGTCAGGCAGCAGGAAGGTCCAGATGCTGAGGTTCCGGTTCGGATGGTTCTGACCCGATTCTCTTTCCTCTGCAGCTTTCATCAAGGAGAGGAAAATGGGGCTGAACGACTTCATCCAGAAGCTGGTGTCCACCCCGCACATCTGCCAGCAGTGAGTATCACAGCCTGGGCTGCAGGGGGGGGGACCTGCGGGACCCGATGCTGCGGGGTTATTTCAGCCCATTCATGCGCGGGGCGCGCGGGCCGATCCAATCACCGCAGACTGAGCTAATCTGCTCACCGAGAAGTAAGAATAGATAATCCCTCATGTTCCCACTGGAGGATAAATCTGGAGTTAAATTGTTCCATGATTCGCGGCTCGAGCCCCCCCCCCCCCGCTGAGGTCTAGCTCGGTGCGTGGAAAACCACGCATCTGAACCCCCCACCCGTCAGACTGCTGAGCCTGAAGCCTCAGAGGTCACAGCCTGACCCCGGTCTGCAGACATCCTCTCATGCTCTGTCTGTCTGTCCTTCTGTCCTGCAGCTCTGAGGTCAACAACTTCCTGAAGATCGATGAGAATCAGAATGAAGCTGAAGATGGAAATCCAGTAAGTTCACTTTATTTTCTCTTTACCTTCTTTTTTTCTTCATTTCTTCATTCATGTTCCTCCTGATCTTCCAGATGTGTCTCGGTTCTCGGACCTCCCTGGCAGAAGACACTCAGTGAGTTTTTATCTCTATTCCCAGCTCTTTTTTCAAAAAGGATAAAAAAGTTAAAAACAATCCACTGGACTTTGTTTCCAGTTTCTCTTCTCATCCAAAATGTCAGAATTGTGTTAAAGTGACTAAATGTGATTAAGTCAAAGCAAAAAACGGATGCATATTTTTCAGTGTATTTCTGACATTTAGAGATGGGAAGAGAAACATCTTCAAACTGGGAACCAAAGTCCAGATTGTTTTTACCTTTTTTGGAATGACTCTGACCTGGATGACTCGGATGACCTGGATGACTGAGAGTCAGCAGCATCTCAGCTCTTCCTTAGTGAACCTAATCTCGCTCTCAGAGAAGGAAGTTCTGACTTTCTCTTTTATTTCTGCTCCAGGATCAAACCTTGTGATTTCGACTACCTTAAAATCATCGGTAAAGGCAGTTTTGGGAAGGTAGGCGCCCCTCGCTCTCATGTTCACTCTTCATTCATCTGCTTCTAGTTCTTTCTGATTCCTTTTGACTCGTTTCCGTTCAGGTCCTGCTGGCCCGACACAAGGAGACCACCAAATACTACGCTGTGAAGGTTCTGCAGAAGAAGATCATCCTGAAGAAGAAAGAGGTCAGTCTACTCTGCACCAACTTTTCTTCCAGCTGTTTTAGCTCCAAATGAACAGAGACACTAATGGATCCTCTGACTGTCCTGCAGCAAAAGCACATCATGGCGGAGCGCAGCGTGCTGATGAAGAACCTGAAGCACCCCTTCCTGGTGGGGCTGCACTACAGCTTCCAGACTACTGACAAACTCTACTTCGTGCTGGACTATGTGAACGGAGGCGAGGTGGGTTTGGTCTCCAGAATCTGCTGCAGAGCTGAGATCAGCTGGATCCAGATGTTCACAGATGTTTGTCCTCTGCAGCTCTTCTACCATCTGCAGAGGGAGCGCGTCTTCCTGGAGCCCAGGGCCAGGTTCTATGCTGCTGAAATCGCAAGTGCCCTTGGATACCTTCACTCTCTGCACATCGTTTACAGGTAAGCGGTCATGCGGCGCCCTCTGGTGGACGTCAGGGTGCATCACATGAAGGGAATAATTGGGAGTTTTTATTTTTTTTATTGAATTTTCTCTTTCCTTTCGTACATATAGTTTGTGAATACAAAGAAGTATTTATCCAACATTTATCCAACGCACTACATTCCTGTCCCTGACAGAAATGGAACACATTTTAAAGAAATTAATTAACCTAATTAAGCTGGAGCATTATTGTAAGTGAAAAAATGAGTTAAGGGAAGGCCCCCATGTTTCTTGAAATTTACCAGTTGAGTGTTGAAGAGAACATCAAATTGTTTCCAGTTTCAAACGCCACATGAGGTCATATAACCATAATTGGGAGTTTTAATCCGCCCTGCTCTTCCATCTTCCTCAGAGACCTGAAACCTGAGAACATCCTGCTGGACTCGGAGGGCCACATCGTCCTCACAGACTTTGGACTCTGTAAGGAAGGCCTCGATCCCAACGGAACCACCTCCACCTTCTGTGGGACGCCTGAGGTACGTTTCCGCTCCGAAAAAGGAAAGAAAGATGAGAAAATCGGCCTGTTTTTGATGGTCAGTGATGTCTTCACAGTATCTGGCCCCTGAGGTCCTGCAGAAGCAGGCGTACGACCGGACTGTGGACTGGTGGTGCCTTGGATCGGTGCTCTACGAGATGCTTTATGGACTCGTGAGTGTCTCCTTCTGTCCTCTTTCTGCTCTTTTTAATGGAGCTCAGGTTGACGTTGCTCCTTTCTCCCCCCCAGCCTCCTTTCTATAGTCGCAACACAGCAGAGATGTACAACAACATCCTCCACAAGGCTCCGGTGCTGAAACCCAACATCTCTAACGCCGGCAGGGAGCTGCTGGAGGGGCTCCTGCAGAAGGAGCGCTCCAAGAGGCTGGGGGCCAAGGATGACTTTGTAAGTCTGTGCAGATTTTCCCCTCATGGCTGCCTCCCAGCAGCAGTCAGGGCCTCCCTCACCGTCTGTCTCCCTCTGCAGCTGGAGCTGAAGTACCACTGCTTCTTCTCCCCCATCAACTGGGACGACCTGATGGCCAAGAAGATCAGCCCTCCTTTCGTTCCCTCCGTGGTACGTTCAGAACCCACCTCACAGCTGCTTCCGCTGTCTGAACAGAACCAGAACCTTCTGGCTGGGTCCTGATAATCTGGGCTGGTTCTGACTCTATGGAGGGAATATCGTTCCGTTTCATTTGGAAATAACTTTCTGTTCATTCAAATTTGAAAGAAAAATGCAGTTCAGACACGAAGGTTTGGGAAATTAAATATTTAAAATATATATATAAAAAGTATTTGAGAGAAAAATTGCTCCTTTGTTAGATGCGATTTTCCTCTTTCAAAAAAATCTTTTCCTGATTTCATAATTTCAAAATTTTATTTATCCTTTTTTTCAGATTTTATATTTAAAAGCAGATCTATTAAGCTGATTTTTTCCCCCCAAATATGTCGAGATTCAGTTTATTGAGTTGTTTTCTTTTCAAATAGCATTTTCCAGATCCTATTGTCTAACCTTCAGCCTTCAAACTCCTGACCAATAAAAAAGCTTCTAACATCCAGTAGACCAATAGAAATGCATCTTGACTCCAGAGGAAGCCCCGCCCCCTGAAATGTGGAGAATCTGATCTGGAAAAAGCATTTTGAAAATGAAAAATTATAGACAATTGAAATTTTTTCATAAGAAAACTGAAAAGAAAATCTAAGAAAAAAAAAATATATAATTATTTTTATTTTTTTCAAATTTCCAAAAAGTTCACTCCATAGACTCCCAGCCTGTGGTCCAGAACCAGGGTTCTGTTAGCTAGTTTTGGGTCCGCTCGGTGTTAGCAGTTAGCAGTTAGCCGTGAGCGACCGGGTCCGTTTCAGGTTCTGATTCCTTGTCCTCTGTCCTGCAGTCCGGCCCCACTGACCTTCGGCACTTTGACCCAGAGTTCACCCACCTGCCGGTGTCGTCCTCCCTGTGCAGCGACACGGTGATGGTGACCAGCAGCATGAAGGAGGCGGCCGGCGCCTTCCCGGGCTTTTCCTACGGACCCCCAGCGGATCACTCCTTCATGTGACCGCTCTGTTCTGGGAGAGGACTGGAAGTGGTTCTGGTTCTGACTGAGAGGACTGGAAGTGGTTCTGGTTCTGACTCATAAGCAGATGAGGTGGAAGGACTCATGTCGCAGCACCGCCGACCCAACCACCATAAACATGTGCCATGTGTGGGAACGGGCCAGAATCCAAACCTCTGCGGAACGGTTCTGGAGCTGCTGGTGATGTGCCTGGTGTTGGAGAGCGAGTCTGAGGCCCGGCAGCGTCGGCATGAAACCAGCCTCTGTGGTTTGGATCTCAGAGGTGATGCCTTGGTTCTGTTCACCAGGAACCGGTTCCTGTTTTCACCATGAAGCTGGAACGCATTCCAGGAAGGAAGGTGAAGGAGAACCCAAGCAGCTTTACATCAGAACAGTCCAAATATCTCCAGGAAGTTCTAACAGAACTAAACCTTCTGGGACCAAACAGAACAATCTGATCCGTTTGTTCTGGACCTCACAGTTTCTCTCTACCATTTATTATCTGTAACAAGTTCTGTTTACTTTGATGAACGTCCTGCTTTTATCTGAAGCATCTCGCAGCTCCTTCATCTGTTCGCATTGATGGAGAATCAGCAGTGGGTGACTGGGAGTCTGATTGGCCGTAGGACTCCTCTGATTGGCCGTAGGACTCCTCTGATTGGCCGTAGGACTCCTCTGATTGGTCGAAGGACTCCTCTGATTGGTCGTAGGACTCCTCGGAAGGACTCCTCTGATTGGTCGTAGGACTCCTCTGAAGGACTCCTCTGATTGGTCGAAGGACTCCTCTGATTGGTCGTAGGACTCCTCTGAAGGACTCCTCTGATTGGTCGTAGCGCTCCTCTGAAGGACTCCTCTGATTGGTCGAAGGACTCCTCTGATTGGTCGTAGGACTCCTCGGAAGGACTCCTGTGATTGGTCGTAGGACTCCTCTGAAGGACTCCTCTGATTGGTCGTAGGACTCCTCTGAAGGACTCCTCTGATTGGCCGTAGAACTCCTCGGAAAGACTCCTGTGATTGGTCGTAGCGGTCCTCTGAAGGACTCCTCTGATTGGTCGTAGGACTCCTCTGAAGGACTCCTCTGATTGGTCGTAGCGCTCCTCTGAAGGACTCCTCTGATTGGCCGTAGAACTCCTCGGAAGGACTCCTGTGATTGGTCGTAGCGCTCCTCTGAAGGACTCCTCTGATTGGTCGAAGGACTCCTCTGATTGGTCGTAGGACTCCTCGGAAGGACTCCTGTGATTGGTCGTAGGACTCCTCTGAAGGACTCCTCTGATTGGTCGTAGGACTCATCTGAAGGACTCCTCTGATTGGCCGTAGAACTCCTCGGAAGGACTCCTGTGATTGGTCGTAGCGCTCCTCTGAAGGACTCCTCTGATTGGTCGTAGGACTCCTCTGAAGGACTCCTCTGATTGGTCGTAGCGCTCCTCTGAAGGACTCCTCTGATTGGTCGTAGGACTCCTCTGAAGGACTCCTCTGATCGGTCGTAGGACTCCTCTGAAGGACTCCTCTGATTGGTCGTAGGACTCCTCTGAAGGACTCCTCTGATTGGTCGTAGCGCTCCTCTGAAGGACTCCTCTGATTGGTCGTAGCGCTCCTCTGAAGGACTCCTCTGATTGGTCACTGATACCGTACTGTATATCCATCCTATTGTTGCAACAGTTTGTTGTTTTCTTGCAAACAGCAGAGAATCTTTAAACATTGTTGTATTTATTCACGTAGAGCAGAGCTGTAAACGTCTCGTGCCTGATCCGTGTTCCAGACATATCTCCTTTCACCTAAAAGTGGTTGCCCCCCCCTTTTTTTTTAATTTTAAGTTGAAGTGCTTCATTACGTCGGATCCGAACCGCTGGGCGGAGCAGGTGCTGCCTCTGTGGGGTCCAGCTCGCTGTGTTCCGGCCTGACCAGGTTATGGAAAGTGCAATAAATGTTCCCACATATCTTCTGATCGCACGTGTGGAAGATTGTTTCTGATTAAATTGGAGAACGTCGTCACTCGGTGAGGAACTGTTCATGAAATGAAAAGAGACACGCAGTTCTGGATCAAGTTCTTCCATATTTGGAAGTTTTGTTTATTCTGTGTATTTATGTTCCTGCAACATGTAAAACAGATCATTTACGTGATGAGATGAGATCTGTGTCAGAAATATTAATAAAACTATTAAAACTCAATCTGAGCTGGTTTTTGTGTTTCCAGGAGAAACTTTCTCCTCATTTCACGTGGAACAAACAGGAACACAGTGACCTCCAGTTTTATTATCATCTACCAACTGAAAGTCTATCGCTATGTTTACGTTGCCTTAAACTTCTATAATTGCTTAGGAGCGTAGAATATATCTGCTTCTAGCAGCCTGCAGAACCTCTATTTGTTTAGAGCTGCTTTTAGGCATTACTAGTTTGAGTTCCAACTGGTTTATTTGTCTTAGACTGCAAAAAATGATCTAGAATTAAGTAAATATTTCTTAAATTAAGTGCATTTATCCTTACTTTAAGTAGGTAAATTAGATAGTTTGCCAATGGAATGAGTATTTTTACTCTTAAAATAAGATAATTAAATAATATTGCACTTGAAATAAAACATCTAATAAATCTAAATTGTCTTGATCCATTGGCAAAATGTCTCTTTTACCTCCTCAATTCAAGAACAAATGCACTCACAGTCTCACAGTCATGTTTTTGGACTGTGGGAGGAAGCTGGAGTACCCAGAGAGAACCCACGGATGCTCAGGGAGAACATGTTAACTCCATGCAGAAAGACCCTGGGCCAGGAATCGAACCCGCACCCTTCTTGCTGCAAGGCAGCCCTAAAATCAAGTGTATTTGCCATTAATTTTAGTAAGCTAATTAGATGATTAGTGAGTATTTTTACTCTTAAAATAAGATAATTAGATAATATGTATTTGTAATGAGGCAATGCAGTTACCTTTTCTTATTTCAAATGTAAATTGTCTCGCTCACCTCCTCAATTAAAGAAAAATGCACTTATTTAAGAAAAAAATCACTTATTTAGATTTCAATTTTTTGCAGTGTACTACCTGCCTTGTGTTTTTATTCTGTTTTTCTCGTTACTTCTATTTTATTGTTTAAGTCATGGAAATCCCTTTGATGGTTCTATAAAAATGGTAAAAATGAACCTGCCTTGCCTTTAACCTGCTGACTAAGGAGATGGAGCTCCTGTGGTTGTTCTCTCAGCTTCACCCCCATCTGTCCCCTGACATCATGGGAAGTCCATCCCTGTCTGGGTCCTCTAGAAAGGCTAACTCAGCAGCAGTGACGTCATTCCGTGTGTCTGCTGATGGCGCATCAGCAGCAGTGACGTCATTCCGTATTTCTGCTGATGGAGCATCCAGTGATGGTTTAGTTTATCCCGGTTTTCCTTCCTGGATTGATGAGCAGCAGCAGTTGCTTCCCCCCCCCCTCCCGTTTCCTCTCACCTGTCATCTCTCCTCGCGCCTGCGGGCCGCTATAAACCAGCCTTCTGCGCATGCGCAGGGATCGTTTCGGAGCAGCTTCCTGCCAGATAGTGCTCCCTAACAACAGACAAAGCTTTCCTGCGGATTCCCGGGAATAGTTTGGATAAAGGCTCCTGGACCCCCCTCCCTTCCATGGTAAGGCCGGACTTCGGGCTGCCCCTCCCGGGCTGGGTGCTGTCTGGAGACCGTGGGAGGGGAGGGCTGCTTCTCTGGGGCAGTGAGTTTCACACGATGCCTGCTGGGTCCGTCTAATATCTGGATTGGAAAACTTTCCTAGCCTGGTTGCGCTTCGATCAGCCCGATGTTCCGCTCATTTCCCCCGAAATAACGAACCCAGATAACAGCAGTTAGCGGTGCTGTCTAATGCCTGGGTGGGAGTTAGCTTCTGTTGCTAACGGGGGAACTTAGCGTCCCTGTTGTTGGGCGCAGACTAACTCCTGGTGCGGACAGCTTTGCGACTTTAAATGAGGTTTTCTGCTCTAATTATGTCTGCATGTTTAATATTTTCATTGAAGATCAAACGAGCTTCCGTTTTCCAGGAAGTATCCGCATCCATTGCTTCATCTTCGCAGCACTAAACGGGGCCGGTGGGGTCTATTTCCTGGAATCGGCTGTCCATCAGAAGCAGGATGTTTACCTG
The DNA here is from genome assembly GCA_030533445.1 of Cyprinodon diabolis. Classification (NCBI taxonomy): domain Eukaryota; kingdom Metazoa; phylum Chordata; class Actinopteri; order Cyprinodontiformes; family Cyprinodontidae; genus Cyprinodon; species Cyprinodon diabolis. The sequence goes on along the minus strand of CM060074.1, from coordinate 43,216,654 downwards.
TGGCCAGGTGTGCAGAGCCGGTTGCGGAGCGGAAGCTTTATTCCCGCCTTCCATCGCTGGTCTGGAGGAGGTTCCCAGGAGGTGCCCGGGTCCATCCTGCAGTTCTGCTGCAACACCTGGGGCCCATGGAGGGTTTGCATGAGGCTGATGGAGCAGAACCACCATGTTCTATCAAACACAGTGTGACCCCCCCCTTCCACTTCCACCCAGACTAGTGGATTAATTCCCCCCCTAAATCCCTCCTTTGATTGAATCGGACAGACTGGAACAGGTGTTCAATCTAACCGCTGCCGAATCTTTTGGGGGCCGTTTATTTCTATTCAGTGTATTTCTATAGCTCCAATTCACATCATGTCATCTCAGGTCACTTTCCAGTTCACCAGATCATCCAGTCAGATTGATTCAAAGTTTTCTATCTAAGGAAAACCAGCTGATTGCATCAACTCATTGACTCTTCAGCAATCCCTCACACTAAGCATGCTTGTAGCGACAGTGGAGAGGAAAAACTCCCTTTGAACAGGAAGAAACCTCCAGCAGAACCAGGCTCAGTGTGAGCGGCCATCTGCTGAGGCCCACTGGGGTTCAAGGAGACAGAAGCAGACATAGAAAAAGAAGCATAGATACAAAAGGCAACTGTCAACCAGCTCCACAGGCGGCCCCGTCCAGGAAACACACAGCCAGGCAGACGAGCTCCGAGCCAGCTCCCATGTCAGAGGATGAAGAGAGCACATCCAGTCAGTCACAGTCAGAGAAACAGGACTACACTGGAAAACAGGCCAAGCTCCAACATCTAGAAACAAAGGTGTTGATGGCAGCAGCACAGCTGATATTTCTCTCCAGGATGGAGTCACAGCCAAACAGGAACAGACCAGATGAAGCTACTATGAGAAAAAGCAGAGAGAGCAGAACGTTAGAGATTATTATTAAAAGCCAATATTTATTTTTCTTATGTTTACATGATGAAAATGAAAACAAATGGAAAAAAATAAATGTCACACATGCACCAAATTAAACAAAAAGAAACATTTATCGACAAATTAAACTAGGATGGAGATTCATGTCGGTGCACTAATGAACACTTGGCTGTGAAAATGAGGATATTGGTGCAAAATATGTTGGCTGATGGTTCGACTGTCTTCTAAAATTAATCCACCGTTTCAATTTAGAAGCTGGAGATCATTTATCTGGGATTAACCCTTTATAGGGCGCTCAGTGCAGTACTTTGAAAATCCACATTTCCAGCCAATAGTGTTGGAACCCAGGACCTTATTACCTTTGGAACCTTAAAAAATATCATCAGGGTTTCCACGGGTCATTAAATCATTCAATTATTTTTTAAATTAAGGCCTTAATTGACATTAAAATTAATTAGATGTGATTATTGGGGCATTTAAAATGCTTTATTTAAAAAAAAAAACTTTTATAAAAACTATTTGGTCAGATATATCGGATTATATTTGCGAGGAACTGTTTCCGATTGATCGTAAAGCCGTATGTTCGGAAAAGAAGCTGGAGCTAGAGAATGGAGAAATTATAACAAAAGTGGCTGAAAAACGAGGAGTTCTGGACACGGCTGCAGCCTGTCGACGGGATTTACTGATGGCAGTAAAATGATTTCTAAGAGCGTTCAATTAGAGTTACTCATTCCTGTATAAACCCTGAATCTGGATTATTTGATGGTATAAATTAGTGTCAACGTAATAACAAGAAACACCAACTTTACCAAATTTACTAAGAAAAATCACTAAAGTGTTTCTAGAAGAAATTCATGGAAAACATTCAGAGGGAAAGAAACATTTTCCTGGTCCAACATAACTTAGAGGCATTAATGCTGATACTGGATTATAATACATGTTTTAGTTTATAAACCTAAATATAAATGTTAACAAGGTTATTAACTGTTTACCTTTTTTTCTGGACTTGTTAACCCTTTTTATTTAACTTCATTTACAGTAGGTAATAAAATATTCAAGTATGGAGGGGGATTAGGGCCGCTGGAAAAATAAAAAAAAAGTTTAAAATTTTCAGTTTATTCTGGGAATAAAGTCACAATTCTGACTTTATTCTCTGAATTCTGACTTTATTCTCTGAATTCTGACTTTAATCTCTGAATTCTGACTTTAATCTCTGAATTCTGAATTTAATCTCTGAATTCTGACTTTAATCTCTGAATTCTGACTTTAATCTCTGAATTCTGACTTTAATCTCTGAATTCTGACTTTAATCTCTGAATTCTGAATTTAATCTCTGAATTCTGACTTTTTTCTCAGAATTTCGACTTTTTTCTCAGAATTCTGACTTTAATCTCTGAATTCTGAATTTAATCTCTGAATTCTGAATTTAATCTCTGAATTCTGACTTTTTTCTCAGAATTCTGACTTTAATCTGAGAATTGTGGACTTTAAAGGAACAGTACACCCAAAACATGATGAGCCTTAATTTTCTACTCACCCCCATGCTGAACAACACTCTGGAGTACTTTTTTGATATCTCAAATGCATCTGGAGATCTGGGAGGCTTCTTGCTGTCTGCTGACATTCAAATAATGGAGGTCCATGGCACCCGAGGCAGAAAGGTCCATAAAAGTCCACAAAAAACGTGTCAATATTCCTCCATACTGCTCGTCCAATGTATTCCAAGTGTCCTGAGTGGGTAGCGTCCATAATTTACTCGAAACGAAGTCATTTAGAATGTTTTTAGAGCATAAACAGTAGTGTATAGGATTTCCTAAAAGCGCGTTCACGAGTCTACGGAAACCGCGGCAGACCAAACCAGATGAAAGTGCGCATTCAGCGTCTGCTCTTGATAATGCAAGCGTAGAAGAAGAAATGTGCTGTTTACCTGTGCAAAGAAAGAAACAACGAAAGAAAAATGTCTGAGGACTTCAGTGTTGAGGAAGAGCATGAGCTGAATGCGCACTTTCGTCTGGTTTGGCCTGCCGCGGTTTCCGTAGCGTCGTGAACGCGCTTCAGAACGGCTCCAAATGACACTAAACTCATCTGGGAGAGTAGAACATGATGGAACAACAGAAAATCAAGGAGCCAATGAAACAAAAACAAACGGTGTTCCCCTTTTAAGTCAGAATTCGGACTTTTTTCCCGTATTAAACTGAAATAATATTTAAAAATTAGTAAACATATCTTTTTCAGTGGCCCTAATCCTCTTCTGTTCCAAGGATCTAATTGGATAAATTCCAAAATAAGATGTTCAGCCATGTAGCAGGATCTTTGCTGAATAGCTGGATATAGATCTAGTGCTTCTAGACCTCACTGAGGGATGCAGGTGATCTTTGGCTACGTTCACACAGCAGCCTGAAGTGACCTAAATCCGATTTTATTTTTTCCATATGCGACCTGGATCTGATCTTTTCAGGCAGTCTGAGCAACACAGATCCGATTTTTTCCCGATGCGATCCAGCCTGCTTGGCTCTGTGGTCCTGAATCCGATACGAACCCGATCTTTTCAAATGCGACCTGCGTCTGAACGGCCAGGTCATCCGACCTGAACGCCATTAATACAAAGGTCCCTATTCTGCATGTTGCTATGAAGAAGCAGCAACAAGAACACTAACCATGGCGGACGATGATGCAGAGAGCAGCATTTATGTTTAAACATATTGAAAAGATTTGAGTTTTTATGGTTGGAAAAGATCGCTAGATGCTCGCCGGTGCTACCGTCCATGTTTACTTCCATCACAGGCCATAAACATGGAGCCTCTTCAAGATGCTGTGAGGGCTACCACCCTCACAGCATCGCCGTCATCGTCCTCTTCCTCCCCTGAGCCAGGTGCAGCACCCTCACAGCATCGCCATCATCGTCCTCTTCCTCCCCTGAGCCAGGTGCAGCACCCTCACAGCATCGCCATCATCGTCCTCTTCCTCCCCTGAGCCAGGTGCAGCACCCTCACAGCATCGCCATCATCGTCCTCTTCCTCCCCTGAGCCAGGTGCAGCACCCTCACAGCATCGCCATCATCGTCCTCTTCCTCCCCTGAGCCAGGTGCAGCACCCTCACAGCATCGCCATCATCGTCCTCTTCCTCCCCTGAGCCAGGTGCAGCGAGCGCTGCAGAACTGGAGGCAGCAGCTCAACAACTACTGCTGCTGACCTCATCAAGGCTGCACTTTAAAAAATGAAATGTTCTAAACCAAATTTCTTTTTGTTTACACTTGTGTACAAAATGACAAAATATGTCTAGATCTAAAGTTTAAAACATAAGCCCAACAAAGACTGTAGAGAAGCAGCTGCAAGTGTCTGTGAATGAGGATGATAGAATTGAAATTAGTCTTTAGATTTAGCGCTTTTATCTGTTTTTAGACACTTTTTGCATAAATCATCTTCTGCAGAAGAACGGAGCCGGCGATCTCCTCCTGCAGCGCTGAGCGGCACCAGCAGAACCAGAGGGCGGGACGTTTTTGGGCTGTTTTAATGATAAATCTCCTCCATCAGGTTGATTTAGTGAACCTGTTGCTCTCTAAAACTGTGGAGTTCTTAGAGTTGATTTTAGGTTCATTTATCATCTCTGGCCTCGTTTCTCTTCAAATGTCTTACTTCTTTTTTTGGTTCACTTGTATAAAATCTTGCATAAGCTGTTTTATTGCGCCTGAGTGGCGTGAACGGGTTCACGTGTCACGTTTGTGTCTCAGAGCGCGCTCGGCGGGGAGCGGCCCGACACATCTGTGGTTTTAAATTAGCCGTCTGACCCACTTTCCGCGCCTGCTCTGCGTTATGTCAGTTAGATAAACGCTGCATCTCTCCAGCTGTGGCCGCTGGACGAAGCGAGGGAAGATCTTATCCCCCCCCGAAGCATCTATTGATACGGCCGCTCGCACCCGAGCGCATAATGCTTTGGAGATGTTTTCCCTGAATGTAGGTTAGGCCTCATGTAAGGCGGCCCGCAGCCCTAATCCACAGATAAAGGCAGTGATGGAGACAATGGTCTGCCTCAGGCCCACACCTGCCTCACCTGCAGGTCTCGTGCCGGGGATTAGACCAAGGTGCCCCACTTCCTCCGTCTCCCCCCTCCCCGCGGATGCACCCACACTACGAAGGAATGGGGGGGTGGGAGAGTATTTATGTGACAGAGGAGGGAGAGGAGCCAGAAAGCTCTTCCTCACCGCGCTGCTGTTTGTGTGAAGCAGGGTCCTGCCAGGCGCTGCGACTGAGCGTGGAGAGGTGCCGGCTCGCCCCGCCGCAGACATGGACGAGTCGCAGGAGCTGCCGGTGAGTCGCACACGCCTCTGAGCTTCTGTTCACACCTAACGGGAGGCGCTTTCAAAATAAAGTCCGGCTCCAGAGTTAAATATCAGGCTTTGCTTCTGTTTTATGCTCATTTCTGACTAAATTAGTTTCTCTGATCTCCAAACTGCTGAAGAGTTTCTGTTCATCTTCAGACGCAGCAGGAGGCAGGAAGTCCAAACATTCCTTCATCCGTTCGGACAGAATCAGGCTTTTTACCGACTTCACTTTGGTTAAACATTAAAACTGCAAAGATTAAGACATTTTCAGGCATTTAGAGCAACGAAACGACTGCAGGAGATCCTAGAAACCAGAAGGTTTTGTTTTTGGCTGACGGCTTCGGTTGAGGATCAGGTGTGTTTGTTTGCAGGTGAAGAAGGCAAAGATGGCCGCAGACGGGGATCAGCAGACCGAGCAGAGGTCCGTTCTGTTGATTACATCTCATTTCCTCATCAGTTGTTCCTGCATCCATGAAACGGATCCTGTTTTCTCTTCTCAGTCGTCTAAACGCTGACAGGACTCCAGCAGCTGTTCTGGCTTCATCAGAGGAGGACGCCTCCTACCCGCCTCTGTCTATAACCCGCCTCGATGCAGGTGAGCAGAACCAGAACCTCTGGTCGTTGTTCAGGTTTCTCTCTTTGGTCTGGGTCTAGCTCTGTTCAGGTTTTAAGTGGAGCAGAGGAAGACGTTCTCTCTCTGAGGAACTTCCTCCATCAGAGGCAGGAAGGCCGGAGCTGAGAGGAGCTCGCTGGTTTCTGGTTGACCTTCAGGTGTTTGTGTCTCCAGTTGCAGGTGAGCAGAAGCAGCCAGGCAGCGACGGAGGAGAGGCGACCCAACCCATCGGCGACACGGTGAACTCCTACCAACATGCAGGTACGAACGGCGTTTTCAGCAGAACCTCAGATCAGGAACGAGTCGTAAAACCAGAACCTGCTCTGTGTTCCAGAGTCCGACTCGGCTCAGTCCGACTACAGCCAGCAGGTCTACCAGGAGGCCAAGTGAGTATGAACCATCAGTGACATCATCCACCTTCAGCAGCTCAGTGCTGCCCTCTACTGGTGTTACTGTTTAAAATTAACATAATCGGCAGTAAAAAAAAAATGTTTTTGCAGCTTTTTATTGTCATTCCACTGTCTGCAGTACAGAGCAATGAAATTCCCTCTCTGCATTTAACCCCTCCCCTTGGGGAGCAGCCGGCTGCTATTGTGCAGCGCCCAGGGAGCAGTGTGGGGTTGAGGGTCTTGCTCAGGGACCCAGAGTGGCGGTCTTTGGGGGTGGGGCTCAAACGCAGAACTTCAGGTTCTCAGTATTTCAGGCTCTTTGCCCTAACCTAACCACCAGTTCAGGGGTCGGAAACCCAAACTGCTCAAAGAGCCATATTGGACCAAATAAACAGAAAATAAATCTTTCTGCAGCTGCAAAAATATAAAAGTCCTCTATCAGCCTGTTATGGAAACACGGCTCTAAGTGTTTTATTTCCGTAAAAGTTCAAAAAACTCTACTGGACTTGGTTTCCAACATTTGAAGACGCTTTGCCACCTCTCCAGGAAGCTTTCTCAATTCAAATGAATCCAAACTGAGCTCTGGGACCAGGTTTAAATCAGTCTTAGTCTCAGCCTGTAGAACCATGTTTTATTTTTCTGATGGTGAACATTTAGACTCTCAATCCGTTCTGCAGCTTTTAGAAACGATGTACTTGTTGGTTCTGGGGACCAAATCCGTGTCTTAAATCTGTCCCTTTATTCTAGATTATTCTCCTACGGATTAAAGGATTTGTTCAAACTTTGGCTCAGGGTTGCCCCCTGGTGGAGGAATGAGTTATTGGAAATTTAGCTTTTTTAAATTTTACCTCAAGTTACTTGGTGCTAATATGAGGATGCAAACGTAGTGTCTCTAGTCCAATCGCCACTACTCCCATCGACTTTATTTCCCTAGTCCCATCGTGTCTAGTCCCATAGTCTCTGGTCCCATAGTCTCTGGTCCCATAGTCTCTAGTCCCATAGTCTCTAGTCCCATCGACTTTAGTCCCATCGACTTTATTTCCCTAGTCCCATCGTGTCTAGTCCCATAGTCTCTGGTCCCATAGTCTCTAGTCCCATAGTCTCTAGTCCCATTGTTTCTAGTCCCATAGTCTCTAGTCCCATAGTCTCTAGTCCCATCGACTTTATTTCCCTAGTCCCATCGTGTCTAGTCCCATAGTCTCTGGTCCCATAGTCTCTAGTCCCATCGACTTTAGTCCCATCGTCTCTAGTCCCATCGTCTCTAGTCCCATCGACTTTAGTCCCATCGTCTCTAGTCCCATCGACTTTAGTCCCATCGTCTCTAGTCCCATCGTCTCTAGTCCCATCGTCTCTAGTCCCATCGTCTCTAGTCCCATCGACTTTAGTCCCATCGTCTCTAGTCCCATAGTCTCTAGTCCCATAGTCTCTAGTCCCATTGTTTCTAGTTCCATTGTTTCTAGTCCCATAGTCTCTAGTCCCATCGACTTTAGTCCCATAGTCTCTAGTCCCATTGTCTCTAGTCCCATAGTCTCTAGTCCCATCGTCTCTAGTCCCATTGTCTCTAGTCCCATTGTTTCTAGTCCCATCGTCTCTAGTCCCATCGTCTCTAGTCCCATCGTCTCTAGTCCCATAGTCTCTAGTCCCATCGTCTCTAGTCCCATTGTTTCTAGTCCCATCGTCTCTAGTCCCATCGTCTCTAGTCCCATCGTCTCTAGTCCCATTGTTTCTAGTCCCATTGTTTCTAGTCCCATCTTCTCTGTTCTCTAGTCCCAAACTGAAGGTTGACGTTCTGCAGGCTTGTGGGATTCTCAGGGATCAGGATGGAAATAATTAATTAAAGCTCATCCAATGATCATGCTTAGAGCTATAACTGTGATTTAAGCTCCTTGTTTCCATGACGACGGCCATATTTAACTCTTCTTCCTCTTCCAGCCCTGCAGTGACGACCTTCACCAGCCAGGTGGCGTTCCCTGCTCTGGCCCAGTCCACAGTGTACTCGTCCTTCCCACAGACCGGACAGACCTACGGCCTCCCCCCCTTTGGTTAGTCCCACCCCCCCCTCCTCCCAGGGCCGCGTCTTTTGCTTCGCTCTGCTTTCACCTGCAGCCTGTTAACTTTCCACTCCTCCTCCTCTGGTCCTCTGATTTCCTGCTTCCTCAGGTGCTCTGTGGCCCGGTATAAAAACTGAGACAGGGCTGCCTGAGGCGCCCTCCGGTGGCCAGCCGGGGTTCCTAAGCTTCAGCACGGCATACACCTCCACCCAGTCAGGCCAGCTGCACTACTCTTACCCGAGCCAAGGCAAGCTGCACCCCCCCACCCCGCCTGGACTCGGCCCGGCAGCCGGTTTAATCTGCTCTCTAATCTTGTCTCCAGGGTCCAGCTTCACCACGTCCAGCATTTACTCCAACATCCCGCCAGCTACGGCCGTCAGCACCGCCTCTGCAACCGCTGGACAGCAGGTGAGGAGGAGAGACGCTAGAACCCGGTCTAGGTTTCTGGTTCCCAAACCAGAACCGGATGAAGCCTGTTGGTGGCGCTGTAAGCTTTAAGATCGTCCCAGTAAACCCAGCATCAGCAGTGGGTCATAGAGATCGACAGAAATGCAATGAGGAAAATAAGCATTTTAACTTCCTCCCACTTTGAAATCATGAAGGATCTCAGATGGAAATAATCTAAAAATCACAAAATATAGTTTTAACTATTTATTTATATGATTCAGCTGGAAATAATAATTTGAACACCTAAGAAAATAAATTTAAATATTTGGTACATTAGCCTTTGTTTAAAAAAGGGTCAAAAGATTCCTGTAGTTTTTTATCAGATTTGCAGACTGTAGAAGGGATTGGGGCGAGGGCGGCCCCAGATGGGCGAGGGCGGCCCCGGATGGGCGAGGGCGGCGACGGATGGGCGAGGGCGGCCCCAGATGGGCGAGGGCGGCCCCGGATGGGCGAGGGCGGCGACGGATGGGCGAGGGCGGCCCCAGATGGGCGAGGGCGGCGACGGATGGGCGAAGGCGGCGACGGATGGGCGAGGGCGGCCCCAGATGGGCGAGGGCGGCGACGGATGGGCGAAGGCGGCGACGGATGGGCGAGGGCGGCCCCAGATGGGCGAGGGCGGCGACGGATGGGCGAAGACGGCGACGGATGGGCGAAGACGGCGACGGATGGGCGAGGGCGGCCCCAGATGGGCGAGGGCGGCGACGGATGGGCGAGGGCGGCCCCAGATGGGCGAGGGCGGCGACGGATGGGCGAGGGCGGCGACGGATGGGCGAGGGCGGCCCCGGATGGGTGAGGGCGGCCCCGGATGGGCGAGGGCGGCCCCGGATGGGCGAGGTCGGCCCCGGATGGGCGAGGGCGGCCCCATTTGGGCGAGGGCGGCGACGGATGGGCGAGGGCGGCCCCGGATGGGCGAGGGCGGCCCCGGATGGGCGAGGGCGGCCCCAGATGGGCGAGGGCGGCCCCAGATGGGCGAGGGCGGCGACGGATGGGCGAGGGCGGCCCCAGATGGGCAAGGGCGGCCCCGGATGGGCGAGGGCGGCCCCGGATGGGTGCGTACGCTGCGGTTCAGCTGATAACTAGAATAAAAACCAAAGGATAACGGTGGCCTTCTGATTCATTGATCTACCAGTTACTAACTGGTTAAACTGGATGGAGCGGTTTTGCTCCCTAACCGGGTCCAACAGACCCAGATCATCTCTATTATTTCAGGGATCACTGACCCAGGTGGTCTCCTAAGAACCTGGCCTTAGACCTGATGTTCCAGCCTGTTCGCCCCTCATTGTTCTCATGTTTCCTTTCAGGACTTCAGCAGCTACAGCTCTCTGGGACAGGCCCAGTTCTCCCAGTACTACCAACTACCTACCAGTTACACTCCTGCTGGGCTGACCAGCGGCGACGAGCACGGAACCGGAGCCGGCGTGGGCGGATTCTCAGCGGTGAAGTCTGAGGAGGCCGCCTCGGCCGGACTTCCTCCTCGAGGTTTTTATCCTTCATCAATGTTCTGCTGCTGTTCGATCCAAACGGGTAAAACATTCCAGGCTGGTTCTGGTTCTGGTTCTGCTGACTAGAGGGTCGGCTTCTGTTGTCTGGAAGACAGGAAGTCCTCAGCGGTTGTCTCTGACCTGGACCTCAGGGAACCATCTGGCACCTTCCTGGTTTTCTTCTTCTCTGGTTCCTTAAAGCTATCCATCCTGGCAGACTGGGAACCAGTTTTAGCGCCATTAGCATCGCTACCCCAGAAATCTGCAAACACAGTGGCCATCCAGGGAGGTGGAGACCTGTTAGACCATTGGTGCCATCATCCTGGGGTTCTGGTTCTAATGGACCAACAGCTCCACTTCCCCTCAGTGGGTAGAACCAGTCTGGACACCACAGAAGAAGAAAACAGGAACTCAACTCAGCTTGAAGTTCTACTGAGTGTTCGATGGTGGAGAACCATTGGTGGAGGAGATTCCAGGTGATTCCAGGTCTCTCCAGGTGATTCCAGGTCTCTCCAGGTGATTCCAGGTCTCTCCAGGTGATCAGTGGTCCCTTATCAGAGAGTAGAAGGTTTAACAGAAGGTCTTTCAGTCAGAAAGCTTCAGGGTTCCAGACGGGTTGAGTTACATTTATCTTTATGGAAACCAGAACCAGAGGTGGTTCTGACCCACATGAACCAGAACCGGTCCTGTTCTGAGGAAACCAGTCAGTAATTCTGGTGTCGGCGCTGTTCGTCAGACTGACCCGGCTGCCTCTCTGTTCTGATCCAGATGCGTCTCCACCAGAGAACCTTCCTGCAGCGGCGGCTCTGCCCACAGGGGGCGCCAGAGACCAGGAGGACGTTGCTCCGAGGAATTCGGTGGGAAAGTCTAAGGCCAAGGCCAAGAAGTCAGAGAACTCGGCGCCGGCCGGCGGTGACCTGGAGGTAAGAGGCTCCGTTCCCCTGCAGAGGGAGACGGACCCGGTCAGAACCTCACGGTCCAATTCTGCTGCTTTCAGCGGATCTTCCTGTGGGATCTAGACGAGACCATCATCATCTTCCACTCGCTGCTCACCGGAACCTACGCTCAGAAGTTTGGCAAGGTTAGGCTCTGCGCCGAGACCCTAGTCTAGAACCAGGACGGTACCACGTGGTTCTGGTTCTGTACTGTGTTTGTCCAGGACCCGGCGACCATGCTGAACCTGGGTCTGCAGATGGAGGAGCTGATCTTCGAGCTGGCGGACACTCATCTGTTCTTCAATGACCTGGAGGAATGCGATCAGGTCCATATCGAGGATGTGGCGTCTGACGACAACGGACAAGACCTGAGGTCAGTCCGTCACACGCCCAGAACCTCCTCGCCGTCGGCCGGGTTTGACCGTTTTCTCTTCCATCTCAGCAACTACAACTTCTTGGCGGACGGCTTCAGCGGTTCCGGTGGCGCTGGGGGAGCGGCCGGCGGCGCCGCAGGGGTCCAGGGCAGGGTGGAATGGATGCGGAAACTGGCCTTCCGGTACCGCCGGCTAAAAGAGATCTACAGCAGCTTCAAAGGGAACGTTGGGGGTGAGTTAGCATCACAGGAACCTTCAGAACCGAGACAGGAGACCCGTTGGACCAGCGGTGTTCTGGTGTTCTTTAGGTCTGCTGAATCCGGGGAAGAGAGACCTTCTCCTTCGGCTTCAGTCCGACATCGAGAACGTCACGGACTCGTGGCTCACCACGGCGCTGAAGTCTCTGCTGCTCATTCAGTCCAGGTCCGACCCAGACGGCTTCCCATGGTTCTGGTTCTGTTCTGGCTCGTGTTTAACCCGTCTGTGTGTGTGACAGAGGGAAGTGCGTGAACGTGTTGGTCACCACCACTCAGCTGGTCCCGGCGCTGGCCAAAGTTTTGCTGTACGGCCTGGGAGACGTCTTCACCGTGGAGAACATCTACAGCGCCACAAAGATCGGTGCGTATGAAGGTTCTGAGTCCGGCGGGCCGCGCTCTGCAGGTCGGCCGCGCCCGGACTGACCGTGCGTCTCCACAGGGAAGGAGAGCTGCTTTGAGAGGATCGTTTCTCGCTTCGGGAAGAAGGTGACCTACGTGGTGATCGGCGATGGGCGGGACGAGGAGTTCGCAGCAAAGCAGGTAGGATGGGAGGTTCTGGTGACGTTCTGGACCGCCGGAAGGTCCGGGCCTGGAGAGACGCAGAGTCTAACCACAAATCAATAAATAAATGGAACAAAGAGAGGAATTCCCAGGAATCGCTGTAGACATTTAAAAACCGCTCAATCAGCCGACTTTGGAGAACTAGGAGGGAATTAATTTTCAGGGATCCAGAGCAGAGCTCTAAACAAACTAAACCAGGAAGAAACATAGAGGATTAGGATAATCTGAATTATAGGTCTGAATCATGAACATGTTTAATATGGAGGGAAAATGGACGAGGCGTCCTGCTGCAGGGCCTTTATGAAAGATCCAAAATAATCAAAGATCAGGAAGCAACTAAATGACATCATCTTCAGCCAAAACACGAGCAGATTAAACGAAAATCAAATAAACATTTTGCCAAATAAAACAATCAAACCTCCATCAGAGCCAGCGGTGCTTCAAACGCGACTATGCAGAGAGAGGGCTGCTGCAGACGGGCTGCCGTTAGCCCTGGCCGCCGCAGACGGACTGGGCTGCCGTTAGCCGTGGCCGCCGCAGACGGGCTGCGTTTAGCCCTGGCCGCCGCAGACGGGCTGCCGTTAGCCCTAGCGGCTGCGGACGGGCTAACGTTAGCCCTGGCTGCAGGTGTCTGTGGTTAGCCGTTTTTTTCTTTTTGTTTTTACGGCATTAGTGTCTGGTTTTTTGGACAGTAGGCTGAGAGGGGCAGAGACATGCAGCAAAGCACCACAGGTCGGATTCAAACCTGGGTCGTCCTGGTTTATGCTCAGAAACCAGGTCGTCTGTGTGCGTTGCAGTTAGCGCAGATATGCCCCGCCCCCTTCCGCAGACACTCTGCTGCACCTCTCCAAAATTGTAGGTGAGCGCAGACAGGAGGCCTCTGATTGGTCAGATCTCCATCCGCTCTACTCTATGCGTATTTCCTGTTTGTTTCCTTACCGGCTGGTTTTGTTTGTCTGACCGCCATTGTGGAAATCGACTGGTGAAGATGGAGCAGCTAGCAGAGCGAGGTGCGCCAGAACACTGGGACCATTTTTCTACCTGGATCCCCGCTATTTTTGGCCCTCATGTCCCTCCGTTGTCGCACAAACTGCCCCCACTTCCTCACCACCTCGGCCGTATCTAGACCCACAGCTACTTCCTGATTGGCGTCGTGGCGTGGAATAACAGCGCAGACCACGCTTCAATATTCAATACCAAATATCTGGTCATACCTGCGACACGCTGCTGCGGGAGGGTAATCAGGCCTCCAGGCCTCCGTACATGGTTTCTGTGCGAGCTAACCGCTGCGCCACCGATGCACGCCACTAGCCGTTGTTTTGCTCTGAGCTGCAGTCAGAACCAGTGATTTGATGACTGCTGTAGATGAAGGTTATTGACCAGGCTGCTCCTCTTCCTCCTCTGCAGCACAACATGCCCTTCTGGAGGATCTCCACCCACGGCGACCTCGTCTCCCTCCACCAGGCGCTGGAACTGGACTTCTTGTAACCGACCCACGTTGGAAGCGGTGCACCAGAAGGGTGGTGCACCTGGGTCTGGGTCGACCCCGCCCTCTACGGCAGCTAAACTGTAACTGGGACCCGGTTCACTGCTCCTGCTGGGCTTCATGTCTCTATCTGGACTGGAGCGCTGGTGGAACCTCCCTGTTGGTTCTGTTTGTTTTATTCGGACCCAGAAATCCTCCTGAGACTCTTCTGGACGGTTCTGTTGACTTTGGGTTGAAACCTGTTGATCCAGACTCGATCGCCGCCGCGCTCAGTGTTCGCAGGTCGATCCGGTTCTGCTGCATGCTAACCTGGTTCTGTGTCGGGTCTCCAGCAGAACCGGTTCAAACAGACTCTCGGCGTTCAGGAAGACTTTCTACCTAAAGAACCAGAACCGGTCCTGCTGCATCCCAAAAACTCCTCATCAGGACTGGCGGAAGCTGTCACCATGGTAACCAGAACCAGTATCTGAGCGACTCTGGTTGTTTGGGAGGAAGTCCAGGTTCTGGTGTTGAAAGAGGAGCGTTTTCAGACCCGATGGGGTCTGATGAACCGGAGGAGGTTCCTCTGCATGCAGTGGACCGCTGAACCATCTGACTCGGACCTGGACCGGGTCAGAACCAGTTCCTATAGTTCGTGCCTTTAATCTCCGCCTGAAGCGTCTCTCATCCAAAGAACTTTGATTTGGTTCTGTTTCATGTTCTACCTGCACTGTGATCCACAGGTGTCCGGCCCGTCCGGACCGACCCACACGGCTCCTGTTTGATTGGTTCTGTTGGGTCCGTCTCGGTGGTATGGAGCATTTTTTGTTTGTTTTTTTAGTTGCCCTGACAATCAGAGGTCCGATCAGGCTGCAGGAAAACATGAGTCCCAAAAAGCCCGGTTCTGGAGAACAGAGGCAGACGGACCTGACCAGAACCAGTCGGATGATGTCTGACTTTCTGACCCGTCCTGCTGGTTCTGGAGTCGCTCCATCAGTCTGAATGAAGCAGCCCGCTTCCTCCAGCCGATGAGCTCGGCTGGTTTCTCTGTTCCTGCTCTGATCTACGGATCCGGATCCGGATCCATCCCTAGAACCTGCACGGTCCTCCTGAGTGTGGGAAGCACTCGGGTCTGTAAATACAGTTTAAACATTTCAGCCTCATGTTTGTCTTTTTTGAAATGAAGTCACTGATGTCACTCAGTCCACAAACGGATTCATTACATACAGTTAGAATTCACTTCTTTTCTGCCATTTTGAATAATAAACTTTGGTTTATGTGCGAAGATGAAGATGTGATTCAGAGATGATTGGGATTAAAATCCATGAAGTGTCTGATTCTGCTGGATCTACGTTCAACTGAACGGCAGGGAGGAGATTGATACGGAGCTAAGCTGAAGCCAGAAAGTTTCTAAAAACGTTGAAATAAATGAAACTTTAAAAAAAAGACTTTTTTTCTAGTTTCAGATTTTCTCCTCTCAGCCTGCTCTCGTCTCTGTGGGGGCGGAGCTTGGATGGTATCGGGTCCGAGTATTCCCAGCTGCTGCATTCAGGAATCGGAGGAACTGGAAATAACTTTGTTTGTAAAATTGGCTTTTCTTCATCATTAGTCCAGCAGTTCGTCCACTTCGGCTTAGATCCATAAAGTGAACGAATCCCATCGACTGAATATCAGGGAAACGTTCAGTCAGCAGGAATAATCAATGGATTATTATTTATACATAAAACTAACACGTTTGCAGAGATTTAATGAATTTAGCGTTAATCAGTAAAATAAAAACAATAATTTTCGTCGCGATCACTGAGTGACGTCACAAACCAGTAGGTGGCAGTAGTGTTCTTTGACAAACATGGATGCCTCCAGTAAAGCACATTCACATGAAAATTACTCTGAATTAAAAACACTGATCATTTATTGAACAGGATGGAATCATTTCAGATTTAAAGAACTTTCAGAAGTTTGATTCTGAATATGAGCGACTTTTGCTCTAAAGAGGTTTCTAGTTCCCACGGTTCCTGAATGCAGCAGCTGGAAACCTATTTTTTCTGTCATCTTCAGCGTCCAACTTTTTTAATCTCCGATCTAATTTTTTTTCCATGTCTGTATTAATTGTTCAGAACAAACTTTATGGCTTCAATTTAGCTCCATAGATTTGAAGTAGAGTTCTGCAGAACTTCAAGGCTTCAGCCAATTACAGCTGTTTTCACTCCCAGAAACTCAGCAGAAGATCTGAGGCACCTTCGCATCAATGAATCCTCTGCTGTCCTGGAAGCAGCCATGGTTGTCATGGTAACCCTCCACACGTTTATTGTTTATACCAGAAACCTACAGGAGTCTCCTGCAAATGGAAAAGGAAAGAAGTTTTAGAAATGAAATGAGTGACGAACAAACGGACCGACCTCTGGGTTCTGCTGGGTTCTGCTAACCGTCTCATTATGAGATTTGGACTCTGGACACATCTGGAAGCTGCAGGATGACGAGCGGAGCTGGAATCCTGTGCATCCAGCAGACAGGAGCTACAAACAGCAGCAGGATCCATTGTGAGAATCGTGCTGCAACATTTCTAAATGGAAGAACTTCTGAACGTCCGTAAAGCTCATTTATATTTATAAACCATGACCAGTAATAATTTACTACCTTTGATTTCAATCAGAAACCTGCTTTGCTACTTATCAACAGTAGGCCAATTATTACGATAATAAAATCAAACATTTCTGGAAATAATCGATCAGTTTTCCTCTTTTTTTTCTGACTTTAAACACACTTTTTGAGACGAGTGTATCTTTTGACCACTAGGGGCACTAGACCTGTAACTGCCTGTATTTTGCTTCTACTTAAAATGGAAAATAATAAAGATCTATGACTGTATACTAGGAGCAAGTGTTACTCTGCAGTCTAATAATAAAGTTGAGAAAAGAGAATCGGTTTTAAATCCTTCTTTCACTCTGTGCTAACGAACCGACTCATTTCCAAGATCCACTCCATGTTTTTCCTTGATCCCTTTCCCGTTTTTTTAGCCTCAGAAGATTTAAACTTTTCCTTGTCTCAGCCGTGACCAGCAGTAGAGCAGGCAGAGAAATAGTCGAGCTAAAGCCTTAGCTCCATGGCGATATAACAGCCTGTATCTGAAGCCATATGTTCCTGCAGGTCACATGACCTGGCCAACGACGGTGGGTCTTCTCAACTTATTTAGTCAGTATTTGAATGGGGGGGCGCTGCTCTAGCATTGATAGTCGCCCCATCTCCACTACCCTTTTGAAAGCGTGCCGAGATCGGTCCGAGCACGCTGACCCAGATAACCGAACCGCGCTAACATGGTGCTAGTTCATCAGTAGGACTCGGCGTGGTTTAGTTCTGGTTCGGTTCTCAGATAACAAAGAGGTCATGAGCAGACCGCGTCACCTCCTCACAGTCAGCCTCCGTAATCATGTAATTTCAGACGTTTATAAAAATCCTAGCTTCCCCGCCGCGCCGCACGATTTCCAGCGATGATTCTGCTTAGCAGTGCGATGAACCTCAACGTCTGTCGTTTTCTGCGTCTGGAAGCCCTGATTGGACCATCGTTTGTCGTATCCACTTCCCAAAAACCGACTGTCAAGTAAATTCACCAAAGGCGGCCTTCTTGGCCTGACTCCGCAAACTTCCTGTTACGTGCGCCGCCATGTTGGTTTGCTTGTTTCCCTCTAGAGAGCAGTAGTACCCTAGATTACCACCAGGAGGCGAGGAACCGTGCTAGCGTGGCGTGGAAATGGTCATAAGGAACCGAGGTCACCGTGATTAACTGATCGAAGCTCGGTCCGAACTCGGCACGGATCGGATTCGGAGGGGAGTGGAAATGGGGCTACTATCAATGCTACTAGCAGAACTCCCCCCTCCAAATACCGACTATGGAAGTTAAGAGAAGACGCACTGTATATTAGCCTAAGTAACCATTTAAAGTAACTCATATGCATCAAACTGTTTAGGTCACAAAGTCTGCGCTGCGCCTTTAAATGGAGCCACAGTGACATGAAGCAGGTAACGTATCTTCAGGAATGTCCTGAATCGGCAACAAAAACTAGTTTCTGGTTCCATGGCCCTCATGAAGACAAACATCTGGACAACAGACCGGACTGGAGACGCCGTCTGCAGCAAGCTTGGCTTCTTCAGATGCTGCAGATCAGATCATCTGCAGGTCCTGATCTCTGTAGCTGGTAAAGGTCGGCTCTGTTCCAGGAAGTCCTCTGGAGACGACCAGAAGGTCTAGAGACCAGCTCTTCATTATTCTTTTTATAAGAAGGTTAAACAGCAGCTGAGCATCTTTGGTCAGAAGCTTCTCCGGAGTCGCTGTAGAACAGGCTGCTACAGGAGAAAACCCTTAAAGAGGCACCAGATTGAATTTCTCCTCTGAGATCAAAGTATGTTTCCAGTTTTCCATCAGCAAAGGTTGTAAAATATAAAACCATGAATGAAGGGTTTGAGGTGGCCTAATAGAACAAATAACCTTCATCCCTAAGTTGGGGAAATGTTAAATTTAGGTCTACTTCATGATGAAGGAGTGATTAGGAGTTTTGTTTAAGGCTTTAAAAACAAGCTGCTCCTTTAGACTCATGACTCATCAGGGCAGGTTCTGCTGCTGCTCTCTGAAAACCTGTTTTTCAGCTCTTCAGTGTCGTTTCTGCTGTGGCAGCGGAGATGTTTTCTCCAAGAAGAGACCAGAATCAGAGCTTTTACTCATGAAAAGGTGAGACTTTAAGCTCAGGAAGGAGGTCAGTCTGCTGGGAGTAAATCCCACAGCAGGAGAAAGGTGGGTTGAGTTTCAGTTCTTCAGAAGCTTCGGCTCCTGCCTTCAGGTGTTCCTGGTTTATCTGCCGTGGAAATGGAGGAGTCTGGCTCTGCTGGTGAAGCAGGGGTTAAGAATGATTCTAAGGTCCTGCCTAAGAAAATCTGGACTTTTTTCACCACTTCTCTGAGTCTGAACTTGTTTGTCCTGGACATTGGTCTGGACATCTGGGCTGCAGTGAAGTTATTCGAGGAGGGGTCCTACTGGAGCCTCAGTATTCTGCTGGTGCTGCTCATCGGCTCGGCGGTGCTCACACACATCTACAGCTGGCTCTGGTACACCTATGATGAGTTTGAAATTTTAACCTACCTGGAAGAAACCCTGCGTTCCTACCTCAGAGGTTTCCACTTCTTCCTGTTTGGAATCCATGTCAGGTACGTCCAGGGCCGTACCAAGGGCCCACAAAATTCTGAGGTCAAGAGTCAAAACTTCTAGGCGGGTTCAGCTCCACCCGAGAGTTTTTTTTATTTATTTTATTATTTAAATCTGGCCATTTGAGGAGTAAAAACATCATTGTGACTTTTAAGGCTTGGCTGTGTATTTCTCCTTGTGACGTTATAAACCTTATTTTAATGTCAACTTTCTGCTGCAGCTTCTTTCTAAAACTGCTTAGAAATGTTTCACTAAAGACATTCCAGCATAAATAAATTAGTTGCTTCATATTTACTTTTAAAATAGAGAATGTGGTGAATAACTTGTTCTATTCAATGCCCGGCCAGCTGGGACTTCATTTTATGTTCTGATACTTTAAGATGTTTGTTAGCTGAGGGTAGGGTGGCAAATATCTTATTTAGTCCGGTATTATTTGGGCGGATATATACTGTCTAGGAACACACGCCCTACTAGCTGTGTGTTGGAACAATAACCAAAAGTGTGAATCAAGCTCAGATCATGGTCAGATAATTCTGCACAGATATGGAATAAATTTACAACAACTTCTGTTCAAAACACAGAGTTTAACAAAAATCTATCAGCTCCAAGTCAAACATATTTCAGTAAAAAAAACTTAACTAAAAACTAAACTAAAACTAAAGTGAAACTCAACTAAACTATGTACAAAGAGGAAGGGAAACATGGTTGAAACCAGATTACAGTTTAAGATGGATTTTTGTGTTTGAAACCAAAGCTTATCTGGAAGAATTTGGGATCTGATAAAATTAGCTTTTCACTAATTTAGAGAAATTGGAAAGTTTTCAGAGCAATTCACAATGCAAATCCATGAGGTGAATAAAACATTATTTGGCCATTATTTCTGCTTCCAGTAAAAATCAGCCGAGGAGATCCTGATGACAACGCCAAATTGTTGTAGGAAAAAGGTATTCACCAATTGACTCCAGTTAAATAAACGGAGATCGATGGATTTCTGTCATTCATGATTTCATTTTACTTTGCAAAGCAAAAGGAGAACAAGTCATCATACGGCTCTTATTGCATGGTAGTCAGCCCTGTTCTCTCTAGACACAGTTTTTCTCTTACTAATTAACCCTGCAGAAAGGCTGTGAAGGTCTTCAAACATCTCTATCCAAAACAAAGACAGACAGTTAGGATATAAAACATGTTATGAAATAATCCCTGAGAAACAGTCTAGATGTTATTTGAACTATTTATTTTATCCCAAACACTCCCTAATAGCATAAACGACCCCTACAGATTGAACGCACACTCAGGCCAAAGTCCAGGATCCCCTCAGTTTTTGAACTAACTGGCCTTACTTCCTGTGAGAATGTCCTCAGTGAATCAGAGAAGAAAACTGTGCTTTCTGCAAAGGTTATCTGTGAACAACACATGCTTCCTCTGTGTTCCTATTTCTAGATGTGCTGTGTGGCAAACAGACAGGCTAACGTTAGCCCCGGCCGCTGCAGACAGGCTAACGTTAGCCCCGGCCGCTGCAGACAGGCTAACGTTAGCCCCGGCGGCTGCAGCCAGGGCTAACGTTAGCCCCGGCGAGTGCAGACAGGGCTATCGTTAGCCCCGGCGGCTGCAGACGGGCTAACGTTAGCCCTGGCTGCAGGTGTCTGTGGTTAGCGTTTTTTTTTTTTTTTTACGGCATTAGTGTCTGGTTTTTCGGACAGTAGGCTGATGTGAGAGGTGGAGAGACATGCAGCAAAGCACCACAGGTCGGATTCAAACCTGGGTCGGCCACGTCGAGGAATAAGACCTGGTTTATGCTCAGAAACCAGGTCGTCTGGGTGTGCGTCGCAGTTAACGCAGATATGCCCCGCCCCCTTCCGCAGACACCCTGCTGCTCCTCTCTAAAATTGTAGGTGAGCGCAGACAGGAGGCCTCTGATTGGTCAGATCTCCATCTGCTCTACTCTATGCGTATTTCCTGTTCGGTTACTGGCTGGTTTTGATGTCTGGCCGCCATATTGGAAAACGACTGGTGAAGATGGAGCAGCTAGCAGAGCGAGGTGAGAACGCTGGGACCCTTTTTCCACCTGGATCCCCGCTCTTTTTGGCCCTCATGTCCCTCCGTTGTCACACAAACTTTCCCCCACTTGCTCACCACCTCGGCCGGGGCTGCAGACGGGCTGCCGTTAGCCCGGCGGCTGCAGACGGGCTAACGTTAGCCCCGGCGGTTGCACACGGGCTGCCGTTAGCCCGGCGGCTGCAGACGGGCTGCCGTTAGCCCCGGCGGTTGCAGACGGGCTGCCGTTAGCCCGGCGGCTGCAGACGGGCTAACGTTAGCCCCGGCGGTTGCAGACGGGCTGCCGTTAGCCCCGGCGGTTGCAGACGGGCTAACGTTAGCCCAGGCCGCTGCAGACAGGGCTAACGTTAGCCCCGGCCGATGCAGACAGGCTAATGTTAGACCTGGCTGCAATAAGCCTCGGAGCTCCGCTGGTTGCCACGGTCCTCTCAACATCAGAACTTTTTTTTTTATTTCACACTAAATCAGTGAATATAATAATAATAATAATAATATAATATAGTGAACCTTAAAGTATAAAGTTTTCGTCTCAGATGATCTTTAAACGTACTTTTGTAGAACAATGGCAACAGAAAAGTGCAATTTTAACTTTATACGCTAACCTGGAAGCTGCTGCTGCAGTGCATGCTGGGACAGCTGTCAGTCTGCAGAACGAACAAATCTGCTCTGATGCATGCTGGGTAAAGAGGGAGGGGGGTGAGAACAACATCCGGGGACTTTGCCCGTTCTCTGTCTTCATATTCTTAGGAATTGTAAGAGCACTAGTGCTGAGGATGAACATGTTTCACCAGATCATCCAGTCAGTTTGGTTCAAAGTTTTCTATCTAAGGAAAATCAGCTGATTGCATCGAATCAATAACATGAAAAGCGCTAAGTTGGCGTAACCTTTCTGTTCCAGGCATGCAGCCATTGTGACGGCTTCAGTGCAGAACTTCTACCATAAATCCAGTGGGTTGGAAAGCGTCATCAGATACCGGAAACAGGACCTGCGGATTCTGCAGATCTTTGAGTCCTACTCAGAAAGCGCTCCTCAGGTCGTCCTCATGCTCACCTTGGCTCTGAGGCAGGAACGCTGGATCCCAAAGCTCCTCACAGGTGCAGACTCTCCTCATTAACCCGTTAACAGAAGCCTCCTGAAAGTCAGTTTCTGATGGGGAGATTGACTCCAGCTAATGATGATGCGTGAATGTTCTAATGACTTCTGTCTTTGTCCTCAGCGCTGAAGACGCTCGTCTCATTGGCGAGCATCGCTTTCTCTGAGCTCAAATACTACCACTCACTGACGTCCTACATCCCCAAGGACACCGAGGACACGTGTTGCTTTTGTTTTGTGAAAGGGTTCCAGTATTTCTTCTACTTCATGTGGAGGTTGCTCCTTGTTTCCTGCCGCCTTGTGGCCCTCGCCCTCTTTGCCTCAGTGGAGCCCTGCTTCATCTTCACCCACTTCCTCTGCTTCTGGCTGGTCCTGTTCTACTTTGCTTCACACTCAGAGACCCATTTCATGAAGTCCCCAAGAGGAAAGTGGCTTTTCCGAAGCACCTTGGGCCTCATCTGGTACTTCAGCTGGTTCAGTGGTGTGGTGAAGGGGAAGACGACCAAACGGATGCTGTTCTACCACTTCTTCATGCTACTGGACGTCTGTGCCCTCTGTGGAATGTGGTACTGGAGAATGAGCTTAGATCCTCCCAGCATGGAGATCTCCTGTGTGAAGGTTGCCGTCACAGCTGCAGTTATTCCAGCTTGTTATGTCTGTGGGTTGTTGTTGAAAGCTTATTATTTTCTTGCCCTTCATCCAAAATTTGATCTGAACTCAGAGTCTGATGAGGTTGAAGGCAATATGACAGGAACGCAGACCGGGAACAAGGGGAAATCAAACTTTAAGGAAAAGCGAAAGTATCTTAAGTATCTGCTCACTGGTGATGAAAAGTACGCAGACTGTCTTAAACTGGATGACGGGGAATCAACGCAAAAACAAGTCGAGAACTTGAGAATGAAGGAGCTGGCCCAAAGCTTTTATACATAACTTACGGCAGAGACTGCTGACGGTAGCAATCGGCCTCCTGGTGCTGCGTTCAATGGCTGTTTCTGAATGTATTAAACCCTTTGATGCTCCAAAGACATTGAACCGGATTAAACAGGCTTCCATCCAGCATCTGTTCATTCCGACAGACGGCAGGCTAAAAGAAATCAAAAGTTTGAGCGATGATCCGATTAGCAGAGTTCATTCAGGTTGTGATTTTATGCCACGGATGCTTTCACACATATATATATATCTATGTTAGACAATCTACATCCATCCATCCATTATCTGACACGCTTGTCCCAAGTGGGGGGGCGAGGGGTGCTGGTGCCTATCTCCAGCAGTCAATGGGACGAGAGGCAGGTCCATCCTGGACAGGTCTGCAGTCCATCGCAGGGAAACACAGAGACACTCACACCTAAGGACAATGTAGAGAAGCCAATCAACCTAACAATCATGTTTTTGGGCTGTGGGAGGAAGCCGGAGTACCCAGAGAGAACCCAGGGATGCTCCATGCAGAAAGACCCCGGGCCGAGAACCGAACCCAGAACCTTCTTGCTGCAAGGCAGCAGAGCGACCCACTGCATCACTGAGCAGCCAGACAGTCTACAATCTGCTTTTAGCGGAACATCGTCCATCAGAGGACGGTCATTCTCTGTTACTACGGCCAAGTTGTGTTTCTGCTTCTTCTTTTCATTCTGATAACATTCCAGCCGCACCAGATACGAATGAATTAGATCCAAGATGTAAAAGAAATAGAAGCTAGATATTAGATAAATCCCTGAGGCTGTGGCTGCCATAGAGCTGTGACCTAGAGAAGGTCATCATAGAACATGGTCTATTTTACTCTGTGTTACAGTGATGAGTTTCGTCTGTAATCAGCCTGTCTGCGTTTGTCCTGCTGAGCTTTAAGAAGCTGTTAAAATGTTTCGTTCCTTTTTCCACGACGCTAACAGGAGCGCAGCGCTGGAGTCTGAGTCCAGGTGTAGGTGGAGGAACCGGGGGAACACGCCCCCACATGTCCCTCCTTTCCCGCCAAGAAAGACGAGGGAAAAAAAGATGAACATTTTTACGTCACATGCTTTTAGTTTGAAAGGACAGTGCAGTCTGGTCACTGGTCCCGCCCCCTCCCTCAGCTGCTCTGAGTGTTTGGGAAGATAATTGACACGGGAGGCGACCTCTCAGCTACAGACCTTTGAATGAGGTGAAACGGACAGAGGTGTCAAATGAAATGTTGGATATTTATACTTTACTGAAGCAATTATTCTTTAGACAACTTTTTATTTCAACTCCTTACATTTTAAAATTACACAAAATTAGTTTTGTTTTATTTAAGCTCATCTTCATTATGGTCTGTTGGTATTTTAAAAAGATAAAAACCTTCAAAATAATTAGTTTCATCCAAGTTTTTTTAGTCCATTACATTAGAAATGCTTTGGAAAAATAACCTTAAATTAGATTTTGGTTGAACTAACCCCCCCCCCCCCCCCCCCCCCCCCCCAAAAAAAAAAAAAAAAAAAAAAGAGAAATGGCCCCTATCAGAAACATTCAATCCATCAACAACAAGCTCAACTTCATTTGGGGAAAATGTAAACTTGATGTTGTGAATAAATGCATTCATGTACACTATGGGTAGTTGTTTCAAACTTTATTTAAATTTCATGCAATGGAAACAGAAAATAAAATCCTTGTTTTTAACCTCAATAAACTCAGTCATGTTTGCTGTTTCCAGTCACTGAATAAACAGGAAGAACTCTGCATTTAACCTGGAACCTTCTGCACCATTGATGTCAGTAATGTAGTGATGGAGATATGCGCTTGTTTTTCTTGAGATGCTCAATGTGTTTTAACATACTGCTCTTTTTATTTTTTTTTATTTTTAAATTCTTTATTTTTTATTTTGCAAAATGTAATCTGTTGTAAATATGTATGAACTTCCTGTGGTTTGGCTGCTACCTTGGCCAGGTCTCTCTTGAAAAAGAGATTCTGAATCTCAATGGGACTTCCTGGTTAAATAAAGGTTAAATAAATAAAAAAAGGCTAACATGTTCGTTAAGAACAACTTTATATCCTGATGCACGACGTGGCGCTGAGGTGACGAGCCGGCTGCCGAGGCTGGGGACGGTGTGATTGCGTCACTTTTGGCGTGCGCCATGTGATACGGCGAGCATAAACCAAGCATAAAGCGGCTGCTTCTGCTGCCCAAAGCGCGTGCGGAGTGAACATAGCATCAGGACGCCATGCAGAAGCATGTTGGTTTATTTGTTAGCTGGGTCATCACCAGATGTTTATTCATTTATTTTTTTTGTGATTTTTCTAGCTGCACTTTTTTATTGATAATCTTCATCATTTTAATTTGTCTTTCCTTCTGTCTCAGTATAGCAGTTATTAAGGGGAGTTTCCATGGATTAGTTTGATTAGATTGAGTTTTGAACTGTAATATGTTTGACTCTGAGATGAATGGTTTTTGTTAATAAATTCTAATATTTTGAAAGGAATTTGTTGTGAATTTATGTGTGCAAAGTTTTTTCC
Source organism: Cyprinodon diabolis (assembly GCA_030533445.1). NCBI lineage: Eukaryota > Metazoa > Chordata > Actinopteri > Cyprinodontiformes > Cyprinodontidae > Cyprinodon > Cyprinodon diabolis. The sequence goes on along the minus strand of CM060074.1, from coordinate 43,191,045 downwards.
CCCCATGATTTGAGGAGGAATAACATTTCATTTGTTGCTCTAACAAACAGCCAGCCGGATGTTTGTTCAAAGAACGATGTGAGAATAATTGAATTGAATGCATAACAAGATGAAAGAGTCGCACATAGAAGAAGAAACAGAATTGAAGCTATAAGTTTAACGCATCATAAAGTCTGAGGTCGGATGCTGCACCAGGTGCTGTTCCTCATATGTTCTAGAATCAATTAAATAAATCTACTTCTCAATGATAATATGATTAAAAAATATACAAATACAGAAGCTTCTAAAGAGAAAGTTCATTAATTTAAGTAACTAAAAACAAATTATATAATTAAACAGAAAAATAAGCGTAAATGAGGAACAGTATGTTTAATACCTGTCTTAATGTTTTAATATGACAAATGGCATGCATGTTTTAATTGGGTTAAATTCTGATTAATCCCAACTGCAACTGCTGAAGCTCTCATTAAAAACATTTTTTTTTAAAAAGCAGCTTTAGCTGATCCAGCTAGAAAGCAGCAACCAGGATCTAGATCTGGACTCAGACCTGAACCTTCAGAGGCTCAGAGAGGCAGGAACTCAGTGGACCTTCTACCACCTGAAGAACATCTGCAGGATTAAAGGATTGATGCTGGAAAACTGATTCCTGCTTCGTTTGTCTTCAGTAGAATTTATCCCTGCAGCGGCGTCTTCAAAAATCCATCAGACAGATCTAAGACGCTGCTGCCTGCGTCCTCACTAGAACTATAGAAAGTAGATCAGACAGCTGATCCAGACGCTGCTGCCTGCGTCCTCACTAGAACTATAGAAAGTAGATCAGCCAGCTGATCCAGACGCTGCTGCCTGCGTCCTCACTAGAACTATAGAAAGTAGATCAGACAGCTGATCCAGACGCTGCTGCCTGCGTCCTCACTAGAACTATAGAAAGTAGATCAGACAGCTGATCCAGACGCTGCTGCCTGCGTCCTCACTAGAACTATAGAAAGTAGATCAGACAGCTGATCCAGACGCTGCTGCCTGCGTCCTCACTAGAACTATAGAAAGTAGATCAGACAGCTGTTCCAGATGCTGCTGCCTGCGTCCTCACTAGAACTATAGAAAGTAGATCAGACAGCTGATCCAGACGCTGCTGCCTGCGTCCTCACTAGAACTATAGAAAGTAGATCAGACAGCCGATCCAGACGCTGCTGCCTGCGTCCTCACTAGAACTATAGAAAGTAGATCAGACAGCCGATCCAGACGCCGCTGCCTGCGTCCTCACTAGAACTATAGAAAGTAGATCAGACAGCTGATCCAGACGCTGCTGCCTGCGTCCTCACTAGAACTATAGAAAGTAGATCAGCCAGCTGATCCAGACGCTGCTGCCTGCGTCCTCACTAGAACTATAGAAAGTAGATCAGACAGCTGATCCAGACGCTGCTGCCTGCGTCCTCACTAGAACTATAGAAAGTAGATCAGACAGCTGATCCAGACGCTGCTGCCTGCGTCCTCACTAGAACTATAGAAAGTAGATCAGACAGCTGATCCAGACGCTGCTGCCTACGTCCTCACTAGAACTATAGAAAGTAGATCAGACAGCTGTTCCAGATGCTGCTGCCTGCGTCCTCACTAGAACTATAGAAAGTAGATCAGACAGCTGATCCAGACGCTGCTGCCTGCGTCCTCACTAGAACTATAGAAAGTAGATCAGACAGCCGATCCAGACGCTGCTGCCTGCGTCCTCACTAGAACTATAGAAAGTAGATCAGACAGCCGATCCAGACGCCGCTGCCTGCGTCCTCACTAGAACTATAGAAAGTAGATCAGACAGCTGATCCAGACGCTGCTGCCTGCGTCCTCACTAGAACTATAGAAAGTAGATCAGACAGCCGATCCAGACGCCGCTGCCTGCGTCCTCACTAGAACTATAGAAAGTAGATCAGACAGCCGATCCAGATGCTGCTGCCTGCGTTCTCACTAGAACTATAGAAAGTAGATCAGACAGCTGATCCAGACGCTGCTGCCTGCGTCCTCACTAGAACTATAGAAGGTAGATCAGCTGATCCAGATGTTGCTGCCTGCGTCCTCACTAGAACTATAGAAAGTAGATCAGACAGCTGATCCAGACGCTGCTGCCTGCGTCCTCACTAGAACTATAGAAAGTAGATCAGCCAGCTGATCCAGACGCTGCTGCCTGCGTCCTCACTAGAACTATAGAAAGTAGATCAGACAGCTGATCCAGACGCTGCTGCCTGCGTCCTCACTAGAACTATAGAAAGTAGATCAGACAGCTGATCCAGACGCTGCTGCCTGCGTCCTCACTAGAACTATAGAAAGTAGATCAGACAGCTGATCCAGACGCTGCTGCCTGCATCCTCACTAGAACTATAGAAAGTAGATCAGACAGCTGATCCAGACGCTGCTGCCTGCGTCCTCACTAGAACTATAGAAAGTAGATCAGACAGCTGATCCAGACGCTGCTGCCTGCGTCCTCACTAGAACTATAGAAAGTAGATCAGACAGCTGATCCAGACGCTGCTGCCTGCGTCCTCACTAGAACTATAGAAAGTAGATCAGACAGCCGATCCAGATGCTGCTGCCTGCGTCCTCACTAGAACTATAGAAAGTAGATCAGACAGCTGATCCAGACGCCGCTGCCTGCGTCCTCACTAGAACTATAGAAAGTAGATCAGTCAGCTGATCCAGATGCTGCTGCCTGCGTCCTCACTAGAACTATAGAAAGTAGATCAGACAGCTGATCCAGACGCTGCTGCCTGCGTCCTCACTAGAACTATAGAAAGTAGATCAGACAGCCGATCCAGACGCCGCTGCCTGCGTCCTCACTAGAACTATAGAAAGTAGATCAGACAGCCGATCCAGATGCTGCTGCCTGCGTCCTCACTAGAACTATAGAAAGTAGATCAGACAGCTGATCCAGACGCTGCTGCCTGCGTCCTCACTAGAACTATAGAAAGTAGATCAGACAGCCGATCCAGACGCCGCTGCCTGCGTCCTCACTAGAACTATAGAAAGTAGATCAGACAGCTGATCCAGATGCTGCTGCCTGCGTCCTCACTAGAACTATAGAAAGTAGATCAGACAGCTGATCCAGACGCCGCTGCCTGCGTCCTCACTAGAACTATAGAAAGTAGATCAGACAGCTGATCCAGACGCTGCTGCCTGCGTCCTCACTAGAACTATAGAAAGTAGATCAGACAGCTGATCCAGACGCTGCTGCCTGCGTCCTCACTAGAACTATAGAAAGTAGATCAGACAGCCGATCCAGACGCCGCTGCCTGCGTCCTCACTAGAACTATAGAAAGTAGATCAGACAGCTGATCCAGACGCTGCTGCCTGCGTCCTCACTAGAACTATAGAAAGTAGATCAGACAGCTGATCCAGACGCCGCTGCCTGCGTCCTCACTAGAACTATAGAAAGTAGATCAGACAGCTGATCCAGACGCCGCTGCCTGCGTCCTCACTAGAACTATAGAAAGTAGATCAGACAGCCGATCCAGACGCCGCTGCCTGCGTCCTCACTAGAACTATAGAAAGTAGATCAGACAGCCGATCCAGACGCCGCTGCCTGCGTCCTCACTAGAACTATAGAAAGTAGATCAGACAGCTGATCCAGACGCCGCTGCCTGCGTCCTCACTAGAACTATAGAAAGTAGATCAGACAGCTGGCAGGAAGGCGCTTTGCAGATTTATGTCAGCAGGTGGCGCAGTTGAACTATTTGACGCTCGGGCTGTTTTGGGGTCAACGTGTTGCAGATAAATTGAAATTTTCTGTCAAACATTGCTGTTGTGGAGATTCTTCATGGGTCTAACTATAAAACAGATGAAAGCGTCTCTGAGCCTGAAGATCCTTTAAAATGATTTCTTGTTTCCTTCTATCAGCAGTTCTATTCAGGCTGATTTGAATAAGGCTAATGAATGTCCTCTGAGCTTTAAACATGAACAGGTCTAAGTGAGACTGATATGTTCACAGGAGGCAGGAGGCAGAGGGGACCAGAGGAACCTTTCTGAGAAGCTCCCTGACGTTGAGCTTCCAGATCCTGACCACATTCAGTCAGCTGCTCTGACCTCCACGCTGTGTCACACTAGGCTGAGTGATTTCCTGAAAGCCCCGTGGTAATTCCACAACCCGTCCTAAAAAAACACCCAGACATCTTTCAACATTAACATCATTGTTCCATTTTTTCTCAAAAAGGGGGCGGAGCCTAAACCAGGAGAAAGAAAGCCAGGCCTGAAACCAGATCTGATCTACCTAAGCTCTTCTGATGATCTGATCTTTATCAGCTTCACTCTCTCCCAGCGTCTTTTAAAAACACCTGGAACATTTTTTTTTTGTTTGCTCGTGTTGCTGGATGTTCATGGAGGTATTGCTGCTGGAAAGAACCAGTCCTCCTCCACAGCCTCAGGTCTTTAAACTGTTCTTCTACCAGGATGGTCCAGATTTAGCTCCATCCATCTTCCCATCATCTCCTCCCAGCTGCCCTGTCCCACAGCATGATGCTGCCACCAGTTCATTGTTGGTTTCTGGTGGATTTTTGGGCCCATTTTGTTTTTTTCTGTAAGTCCTTCCATTAGGAAAAACCATTCAGAGATTTGATGATGTTTCTTATCATCTGTTTGCTGATGATATCCAGCTTTCCTGCTCTTTGAAGTCCTCAGAGATCCAGAAGTTAGGCTCTCTGCTTGCTCACGTTAAACAATTGCTCGGTGCAAATTCCCTGCAACTAAACTCAGATAAAGCAGAGGTGCTGGTGATTGCTGCTCAGGAAGTTATTCCAGGTATCCTCCAGGATCTGGGCCACTTGAGTTTGTCTGCTAAACCAAGCCTTAGAAACCGAGGCTTTATCTTTGACAGAACATTTTCCTCAGAGTATTTAGAGTCTAAAAAAATTCTGCGTTTAAAATTCTGTGTTAAAAAAGGCAGATTCCAATGGGACAGTTTTTCTTCCATATTAGAACACCAAACTAACTGTTTTACCAACTGAGGAAAATCTCTAAACTTCGAACAATTGTGTCCAGAGATGATCTTGAAATGATTATCTACGCCTTCGTGTCTTCCTCTTTAGACAACAGTAACAGTCTATTCTCTTCTAAAAGAAAAGTCGTCTCGTCTTCAGCAGGTTCAGGTCACTGAATGTCTGTGAAAGGTGTTATAGACATAAACATTACTTCTTGTCAAAGTTCCTCCTTCCAGCTGTTTGCTGTATCTCCTAATGACTTGTAGAAAATAAGACTTCCTCTTTACTTCTTGTCTGTCAGCCATAAAGGTCAGATTTAAGGAGTTGACCTGTGGACAGATTCTTCAATCTGAGCTGTGCATCTCTGCAGCTCAGACATCCATGATCACCAAAGCAGCGACATGATTGGTTAGTAACACACCTGGACAGGTATTCAGTCCTTTACAGGACAAACAGCAGAGGTGGGTAGAAACAAGCTGTTTCCTGTGTTAAGATTTTGGGTTTCCAGACTTTCAAATCATTTTTCTTCACCTTCAGATTTTGATCCCCATCTGATGGGAGTGGGCGGGGAAACGTGATTGACAGCGTGTAGCTTTGAGAGGTGTCCCTTTCCATGTTGCATTTATGTACTGTGGGAATTCAACAATTAATTACGCTGGAACTGTTACAACCACTTTATAAACCACAAAACTTTCCAATAACAGCAAATTAAATTCTGTGTCCGTTTTCAGATTTCGCCGTCTGGACTGAATGGTTTCAGCGGCACTGCAATTCAGATAAGTTTAATCTTTTTACAAACTATATTGTCATAGATAATGAAATTAAGATTTAAACCTTGGCTGCTCAGTGGTACAATGGCAGTGAGTAACGGCGTTGAAAGTAACGGCGTTACTAACGCCGCTACCTTGTCTTAGTAAAGAGTAATCTAACTAATTACTTTGACTGTAACTATAACGCAGTTACCATTGCACAGTCAAAAGATTAAACTTATCTGAAACAAGCTGTTTCCTGTGTTAAGATTTTGGGTTTCCAGACTTTCAAATCAAAACATGTTAACAAGGGAACTACAGTCCTGGCGATCTATAATGTGGCGAACCTTCCCTCCTCTGCTGTCCGCTCTGCGGTTCGTTAGCCTTTCTCCTCCTGCTGGTCCTACGATCCGGCGCCGGACTCCAGACTGGCTGACATGACCAGGTTCTGAGGTTGAGTTTTGTTGAGCAGAAAAGACCCAAAAATTGTTTGAAAAAGATTTTATTTTTCAGCAGCTTCAATAAAAATATTCTACATACACCAAACATTTAAGATAAAACAAACAGATGAAAGCGGTGAAGCCGTTTTAAGGCACCAGGAACATTTGGACCATCATCACTGCAGCTCCGGGTTCTACAGAACAAGTAGAAACGTTTCCAGGTTCTTCTCAGTTCTAGGATTTCCTGGTTGATCTAGAATCAGTTTAAGGCCGCCACAGGTCAGCACCATTCAGTTCAGAATAGATCTGATTATTCTAGATCAGAATCAACTAATTTTCAGATCATTAAAGATCAGAACTATTTTGTTGTTTTATTTCATGCATAGCTCCCTGAGATGCATCATCTGGGTAAAGGGAGGAGAGGACATCAGGCTTTCCTTCTGAATATAAATGAATGGAAAATTAAATACATAAATAAAAATAATTATTCTATAAATTAGAGCAGGGTCCCTCCGATGGAGGATCATCCAGAAAGATATGATGGCTGCGTCTCTAATGACTCGGTTCCTGTGAGGCCGAACGGGTCTGAGCGAAGACTAAAACCAGACCTGAACTCCAGAACATCCGACTTCATTTATGGAGAGAAATTTATTTAACAAACTGAATCAAGAAGAATTGATTCAACATTTTCTAAGATAATAAAAACAGATTGATTTCTTCTTCCTGTTTCTGACTGTCTGGAAACCCGCGGACTCTTCAGAGTTTCCAGGCAGACCTGGACAGTTTCAAACTTATCTGAACCAATCGGGGAACCGTATCACGCTCTGACTGGTAGAGAAATCAATTCCTGAATAACTGCGGCAGAACAGAACCTGAAAGTATAAAACAGCATCAGAACCAGAACCCTGAGTAGCACCATTTCTATAGAACTGGACAGACCCAATCAATGAAGGTTTTGACACCAGAGTTTAGTTTGCTGGAAGACTCTGATCACGATGGCGGCGCCGCCATGCTTTATTCCTGGTTGTTCTGATCCGAGGTCCCTACAGGCGTTCAAGTGTTCTTAATTCTGAAACAAGGAAAGAAACCAGACTTCCTGCTGAGAATCTGGAAGGTTCTAGAGACGCCTTGAACAGATTCCAGATCCTCAGGAAAGGAAAGGCTGTGCTAGACAGAAACAAATGGAGAGTTCTGGAGAAACGCTGAGGCGCCGGTTAACAGCTGTAAATGGGCCGGATGATTTAAATCCTCCGTCTGTGGAGGAGCTTTGCTTCCTGCTGTGAAGATGCTACTTTTTAAAGGACTGGAGCCCCGAGGTTCCGGCTGGAAGAACCGGACCGGAGCCCCGAGGTTCCGGCTGGAAGAACCGGACCGGAGCCCCGAGGTTCCGGCTGGAAGAACCGGACCGGGGCCCCGAGGTTCCGGCTGGAAGAACCGGACCGGGGCCCCGAGAGTCCGGCTGGAAGAACCGGACCGGGGCCCCGAGGTTCCGGCTGGAAGAACCGGACCGGAGCCCCGAGGGTCCGGCTGGAAGAACCGGACCGGAGCCCCGAGGTTCCGGCTGGAAGAACCGGACCGGAGCCCCGAGGGTCCGGCTGGAAGAACCGGACCGGAGCCCCGAGGGTCCGGCTGGAAGAACCGGACGGAGCCGTTAAAGAGGCATTTCATATTTCTAGATCCTTTCATTGAAGGGATTGAAGGACCAGTTAGAACGTCGGGGACCAGAGAAGCAGCTCGGATCAGAACAGGTCTTTGAGCACAGCGCCCCCTTCCTGCAGCTCAGGCAGTATCTGTGGAGGAACCAGAACGGTTGTGATTCTGCAGGATTCAGGCTCCAACACCAGCAGCTGGTTTGACGTAGAAGCTCTGAGCCAGTTTCTGCATCCTCTTGTTGCAGTGACCCTGCGGGCCCATTGACCGAAATACCCCACACTCCAGTGCATCAATGGAGTCCAGTTCATCTTCCTCGCCCTTCAGATCCTCCTTTCTTTCAACATTTGGATGGAAGTACAGATAATAAACCACCTTACAAACCAACCCGACCGCATAAACCAAAACCACAACGCCGTAGATGATGGAAGCCGTGAAACAGGAGATCTGGGAGTAAGGAGGATCCACGCTCATCCTCCAGAACCACAGCCCACAGAGGAGGGAGATATCAGCCAGGATGTAGGTGTGGTATGCTATGGTCCACTTCCTGGTCTTCCCTGCCCCTACGTTGAACCACTCGAAGTACCAGATGAGGCCCACGGTGGCCCGGAACAGCTGCTCCCCCCCTGTGCTGTCCATCAAGTCCGTCTTTGCACGCCAGGCGCAGAAGAACAGCACCAGCCAGGAGCAGAGGAAGTGGGCGACGATGAAGCAGGGCAGCACGGAGGCGAAGAGGGCGAGGGCGACAATGCGAGACGACAGGAGGAGCAGGTTCCACACGAAGAAGACCATGGAAGAGATGATGCTCTGCTTCTTCTTTTCTGGTAGGAAGGAGCGCATGCAGCGGTTGTACATGGTGACGCAATAGGCGACGGCCAGCAGCGAGGCGACGGTCTTCAGTACTGAGGAGGAGAGAGAGACAGGAGGAAGTTCAGAGATCATCAGAAACTGACGCAGAAAGTGACGGAAGCAGGAAAGCCGCCGTGGAGAAGGGAAGGTTTGGTCGGAGGCCGAGCCCTGCCTCAGTGGAAGAAAAGGTGCTGGGTTTTACATGAGGTCTAACTATGAGGTCCAACTATGAGGTCTAACTATGAGGTCTAACTATGAGGTCCAACTATGAGGTCCAACTATGAGGTCCAACTATGAGGTCCAACTATGAGGTCCAACTATTAGGTCTAACTATTAGGTCCAACCATGAGGTCTAACCATGAGGTCTAACCATGAGGTCTAACTATGAGGTCCAACTATGAGGTCCAACTATGAGGTCTAACTATTAGTCCAACAATGAGGTCTAACTATTAGGTCCAACAATGAGGTCTAACTATTAGGTCCAACAATGAGGTCCAACAATGAGGTCCAACTATGAGGTCTAACCATGAGGTCTAACCATGAGGTCTAACCATGAGGTCTAACCATGAGGTCCAACAATGAGGTCCAACTATGAGGTCCAACTATGAGGTCCAACTATGAGGTCCAACTATGAGGTCCAACTATGAGGTCCAACTATGAGGTCTAACTATGAGGTCTAACTATGAGGTCTAACTATGAGGTCTAACTATGAGGTCCAACAATGAGGTCCAACTATGAGGTCTAACTATGAGGTCTAACTATGATGTCTAACAATGAGACAAAACGTCTGACATGTCCAAACAACATTAACAATAACTGAACCTCCAGGGGTCTGTTTTTCTAAACCTGAAATCAGGGAAACTAGTTTTCCGTTTTATGAGAGTTTCCTCAACCTCTGTTTCTGTTGCCATAGTTACGTTCTACCCAGAGCTAACCTGGTCAGCAGCACGAACACGAGTCCGTACTCGCGTTCTTGTGAACTGAGAAACGGCTTGAGTCAGGCTGTCCTCTGTCTCCGTTCTGTTTATAATCACGTCGGTTTTTTTCCTGATTTAACCCGATTTTTGTCGTAGTTTTAACCATTATATATTTTTTTAAAAACATCATTAACTAGGTCTGTACCACACCCACACACACATTAGGTTTTAAAACCAAACATTACATGTCCGTTTGACGAGGATCTTATTAATTCACAGAATTAAATATTTATAGGGAAATTATTCTATCAGTCAGTGACAGGAGATGAGATTTAATTGTTTTTTGTTTGTTTTTTGGTTTTCTTTTCATTTTTATTCATTCTTATAGTACATGAAGAACTACTGAAATATAAATGGATGAATTCTGTGGGGGGGGGGGGGGGGTGGGGGGTGGGGGGGGGGGCTCAGATTGAGCCTCCTAGCACAATCTGAAGCCATTCTATGGGAATAATTATCGCTAATAACGACCATTTATTGGGACGATAACATCCACAGCAGCTGCAAACAGACACTTTACTGTGTAAAAGAGACTGAATCAAAGTGAGGAGGAACCCATCAGATGATGAACAGGTTCTACCTGTTAGGTCATGTTTTTATTCTTCACCTGCTGACAGATGATTTCACCTGAATAGATATATTAATGTACTACCATATCAAGAAATAAACCCGTAATGTTACTGTGGTCCCAACCCACTAAGGCAAAAGCCGTTTTGATTGACTGAACATGTATTCCTGATATCTGGTCAAAATGACTGTTTCAAACTAAATTCTTCACATCTAGAATAAACTTTCTAGCAGCTGGTGTCATTGAGTTTTTATTTATTCACTGATTTAACCGGTTGGTATTACTGCAGCCGTTGTTCTTCATGCCTTTTTTATGTTTTTATTTCTTTTTTTATTGACCTACTCAGACCTTTGATCACTTCTGCACTTAAAGCTCCATAAATAAATCTGAATAACTGGTTCAGATGATCACAGTTCAACCAATAATCTTTCAGCTTCACCGTCTGCTTCTGTCCACTGAGGCTCCGCCAGGAAAAGGGGGGAATCACCATAGCAACCATTCAGCTAATCTATCAGGTTTGAGTTTTAAAAAGCAGACCAAGCTGCAGCTTTTGAACAATCAGGGCTGAGATTCATAGGAATGGAGGTTTGGTCTGAGAGCAGCTTGTTTCTCCAGGCTGGTAAAGGTTAGGAGAAATGTGAACCTGTGATGGAATCCAGACGATCCTCCTGCAGGATGACGGTGAGCATCAGGACGATCTGAGGAGCGCTCTCTGAGAAGGTCTCGATGATCCTCAGCATGCTCAGGTCGTGGTTCAGGGACACGGTCAAATCCCTGGGGTCACTTCCTCCAGGCCTCCGCTCGCCTGCGTTGCAGCTCTTCACGGCGGTCTCCATGACAGCAGCATGTCTGGAAAAACCAGGTTACACAAAGTCAATAAAATGCTTCTGAGGAACTGCTCCTCTCGAACCTGGAGCATGACTCATCATTAAACCTGTTTCCTCTGACAGGCAGAAGGCAGACTTCCCTGATGATGCAACAGAAGCTGCCGGTCTGATTGGAAACCTGGTGTGTGTGGAAGAGATTAACCCCTAGTGGAGACATCAGGAACTACCATCCCACCAAACCAGACAGGAGGAATGCAGCTGATCTAAAGTCGGTTGGAATTTCTTCTAAAGCGCAAATTGGTTCTGGTCTAAAGTTAGACGTTACAGATTTAGTTCTTCTGACAGGAATAATTTCAGATTATGGCGCGGCCTAATCCAGGTCCTTACAGATTATGGCCGGCCTTCCCAAAGCCGCTGTCCTGCAGGTTTTAGAGGGTTCCCTGCTTCAGCAGCAGCCTGTTCATCAGCAATCAATGGAAATCAGGGAAACTCTGAAACCCTCAGGCCTGATTATGGTGATGGTAAAGAGGCCTTCCAACCAAAGGTAAATCGTCAGATTGAAGAAAACATGGAGGGAATTATTCCACCGAGAATAAATTGGTTATTTAGGAAGCTGTTAATGATGGCTAACATCCCATTACTGAAGAAAATCTGTTTTATCTTTCCAGCCAATAAATCATTTATGGTTTAATTGAATCAAATCTTAATAAATACTGAGACCTAATTATTAGACGTTTCTTTATAACGGTCACATGTCCATCACTCCTTATTTTAGCATTAGCTTAGGTTAATATTTAATGCTTAAATAATATAAAGAAAGCATTTTTTTAAATATTGAAACATTAAGCAAATATCTAAATATTTTTATTCATTTGATGTCTTATAATTTATTATGTGCTGGTGGAGATTAAATAAAAATCAATCCACTGGACTTTCTTTCCAAAATTCAGTGGATTTTTTTTTTTAAATAATTCATAATGAATTCAATGAATTTCAATAAAGAAATAAACTGAAATGAATTTTGTAGTAAATTGAGAAAAATGTTTTCACTCATTTACTTTAACTAATTAGATGCCATTTTATACAGCCAACAATTGAGCTATTTTTAGCTTTTAATATATTTTTAACATCTTAAAACACATAATTTCCAAAAAGAAAATAGAAAAATGGGGTCGTAGTGGTTAGAGCTTAGAGCGGTTCTGAGTTCGAGTCCCACTCCCACAGACTGCCACTGTGGGTCCCTGAGCAAGACCCTTAGCCCCACCCTGCTCCCCAGGGGGAGGGGTTACAGTAAATTTCGTTGCTCTGTACTTGTTACAGTGGAATGAGAGAAAATGGCTCTAAAAACATTTCTGGTTCTTTTAAAGTTATTTTCCATCTTATAAAAACCACTAAAGCTTATAAGACTGGTAAATATTTTAGCACATCGTTTAGCTCTTTTTATACATTTTATCCTCTATTACGATCCAAAGGGTCCAAAGAGCCGCAGGTCTCAGATCTAAACCTTTAACTCAGTTCTGGATCCATCGGGTTTTCCTGCCATTTAACCCTTCAGCTGCTGCTTCCTGTAAACCAGAACCTTTGCAGGAACAGGAGGCGAGATAAGCAGGTCCCACCCTCTGATACAGAAACTAAAGTCCTGCTGAAAGAACAGATCAAAGACATGGAGGAGCTGCTGACACACCTGACGTAGATCCCCAGCTGGACGTAATGCAGGACTCCGAGGCAGGGCTCCACTCTTTCTTCCACTGTGGTGTTTAAACGAAAGTTATCGTAGCTGTACCAGAGCCAGCTGAAGAGCTGAGCCAGGACAGAGGAGCCGATCAGCAGCAGCAGCAGCACAGCCAGACACCAGTATTTCCCCTCCTTATAGAAATCCACTGCAGCCAGGACGTCCAGCACTATGTCGAACAGGAAGACGGGCAGACCACAGGAAGCGAGGACGACATCCAACGGAGAAAACTCAAACAGAGCCATGCTTACAGTTCCTGAGCAGAAACATTACTGCTGCTGACAGCTTATTAAACAAGAACCGAAAGCCAAAGTTCAAAAGACTTCCCAAACTCCGCCCACTGGGTGAGCCTCTTAAAGGAAAACCGCAGCTCTGCTGTGCAACAGCAGGAACCAGACGGCATGAGGGTAACGTGCAGCAGGAGAACATGTGAGAACATGTGGATCCAACGCCACAGGTAGAGCAGAGAGACTGAACCAACTACGCAGACGACTTCACTGACGTCACCCTGAGCAAACGGACAGATGCAAAGTTCAGGGCAGCATGCAAACAAGCCGAGCCGTCATCAGAGACCAGCTGCTGCAGCAGGACCTGTGGTGGACCATCTGACCCGTCATCAGAGACCAGCTGCTGCAGCAGGACCTGTGGTGGACCATCTGACCCATCAGAGACCAGCTGCTGCAGCAGGACCTGTGGTGGACCATCTGACCCGTCATCAGAGACCAGCTCCTACAGCAGGACCTGTGGTGGACCATCTGACCCATCAGAGACCAGCTGCTGCAGCAGGACCTGTGGTGGACCATCTGACCCATCAGAGACCAGCTGCTGCAGCAGGACCTGTGGTGGACCATCTGACCCCTCAGAGACCAGCTGCTGCAGCAGGACCTGTGGTGGACCATCTGACCCGTCATCAGAGACCAGCTCCTGCAGCAGGACCTGTGGTGGACCATCTGACCCGTCATCAGAGACCAGCTCCTACAGCAGGACCTGTGGTGGACCATCTGACCCGTCATCAGAGACCAGCTCCTGCAGCAGGACCTGTGGTGGACCATCTGACCCGTCATCAGAGACCAGCTGCTGCAGCAGGACCTGTGGTGGACCATCTGACCCGTCATCAGAGACCAGCTGCTGCAGCAGGACCTGTGGTGGACCATCTGACCCGTCATCAGAGACCAGCTCCTGCAGCAGGACCTGTGGTGGACCATCTGACCCGTCATCAGAGACCAGCTCCTGCAGCAGGACCTGCGGTGGACCATCTGACCCGTCATCAGAGACCAGCTGCTGCAGCAGGACCTGTGGTGGACCATCTGACCCATCAGAGACCAGCTCCTGCAGCAGGACCTGTGGTGGACCATCTGACCCGTCATCAGAGACCAGCTCCTACAGCAGGACCTGTGGTGGACCATCTGACCCGTCATCAGAGACCAGCTGCTGCAGCAGGACCTGTGGTGGACCATCTGACCCCTCATCAGAGACCAGCTCCTACAGCAGGACCTGTGGTGGACCATCTGACCCATCAGAGACCAGCTGCTGCAGCAGGACCTGTGGTGGACCATCTGACCCATCAGAGACCAGCTGCTGCAGCAGGACCTTGGTGGACCATCTGACCCATCAGAGACCAGCTGCTGCAGCAGGACCTGTGGTGGACCATCTGACCCCTCAGAGACCAGCTGCTGCAGCAGGACCTGTGGTGGACCATCTGACCCCTCAGAGACCAGCTGCTGCAGCAGGACCTGTGGTGGACCATCTGACCCCTCAGAGACCAGCTGCTGCAGCAGGACCTGTGGTGGACCATCTGACCCGTCATCAGAGACCAGCTGCTGCAGCAGGACCTGTGGTGGACCATCTGACCCCTCAGAGACCAGCTGCTGCAGCAGGACCTGTGGTGGACCATCTGACCCATCAGAGACCAGCTGCTGCAGCAGGACCTTGGTGGACCATCTGACCCGTCATCAGAGACCAGCTGCTGCAGCAGGACCTGTGGTGGACCATCTGACCCGTCATCAGAGACCAGCTGCTGCAGCAGGACCTGTGGTGGACCATCTGACCCGTCATCAGAGACCAGCTGCTGCAGCAGGACCTGTGGTGGACCATCTGACCCGTCATCAGAGACCAGCTGCTGCAGCAGGACATGTGGTGGACCATCTGACCCGTCATCAGAGACCAGCTGCTGCAGCAGGACCTTGGTGGACCATCTGACCCATCAGAGACCAGCTGCTGCAGCAGGACCTGTGGTGGACCATCTGACCCGTCATCAGAGACCAGCTGCTGCAGCAGGACCTGTGGTGGACCATCTGACCCATCAGAGACCAGCTGCTGCAGCAGGACCTGTGGTGGACCATCTGACCCGTCATCAGAGACCAGCTGCTGCAGCAGGACCTGTGGTGGACCATCTGACCCGTCATCAGAGACCAGCTGCTGCAGCAGGACCTGTGGTGGACCATCTGACCCATCAGAGACCAGCTGCTGCAGCAGGACCTGTGGTGGACCATCTGACCCGTCATCAGAGACCAGCTGCTGCAGCAGGACCTTGGTGGACCATCTGACCCGTCATCAGAGACCAGCTGCTGCAGCAGGACCTTGGTGGACCATCTGACCCGTCATCAGAGACCAGCTGCTGCAGCAGGACCTTGGTGGACCATCTGACCCGTCATCAGAGACCAGCTGCTGCAGCAGGACCTGTGGTGGACCATCTGACCCGTCATCAGATGGTGCAGCAGGACCTGTGGTGGACCATCTGACCCGTCATCAGATGGTGCAGCAGGACCTTGGTGGACCAGCAGATGGTCCAACATCCAGACTCAGAGGCAGCAGAATCTTTTTTTTTTTTTTATAAATCCAAATATTTAAACAGAATCAATCCTCACATCCCATAAAAGTCTTAAATCATCATCTCCTCCTGCTTAATATGGCCAGATCCCGTCTCTAAGGTAACCAGAGGGAAAAATCGCCCCTGTCAGTCAGAACCAGGTGGAAATGGGTCAGGATGATACTGAGGTTATAGAGGCAGGTCCAGGTGTGTGTCTGCAGGATGTCATCCGGAGGCGGACGGTCCACAGATCCTTCCTGAGGTAGATGTTGGACGTTTCCGACCGGCTACTGTGGACAGAAACCAGTAACACCATTTATATCTATAGGGGAACATCCATGTAACTCATCTCCCATGTTAAAGTTCTGTTCTGGTCTCTGTTGGAGGATTCTGGAGGTTCTTTGGACTGACTTCCTGGTCAGAAATGTCCAGGACAGCCAATCAGAGCGCAGCACAGGAGTCCGTCCCAGTCTAGCTTCCTATCTGGGAGCAAACTGGTTCTCTGCCAGTTATAGGAAGGTTTGTTTCTGTTTGTCTCCATCTAGTGTCCAATAGAGGAACTGAAGGAGGAATTAAACTTTTATGGATTCTGGGATTTAAATTCGTGTTCCTGTTCGATTTATTGACCTGAAATCTAGCAGGTCGATAAAGGAAGCAGGTTTTCCATGAACTGATTCCCTCTGAGTTTGATGCTAACGCTGATGCTAACCTCATTACTGCCAAAACTGTTTTTTTTTCTTTTGATTTAGTAAAAATATAAGCCTGGGAACAGATTAGGATCAATCTGAGGGAATATTTAGGGAAAAAAAACTTTTTTTTTTTTAAATGAATCCATTTTTTAACTGGATAACTGGGAATTTAAGTGTAAAATCATTAGAAAAAATGTTTAAACGATGGAACTCGAACAGTTTTTTAGCTTTTGTCCATGAAGATCTTCTTCTTTCCGTCGGTCTCTGCTGCTGCAGCAGGTCTCTGCAGCTCAGCTGGTGACATCAGAGGTCTCGACGGTTCGCCTGGCGGGGTAGAAACGAGCAGCTTGGCTCGCCATGCGCCGGTTGAGCAGCTGGGGGACCGGCTCCACGTCCTGGACGGAGAGGCTCCTGAAGGTGACGTCGGCGTCGGGCAGGTCGTGGGGCAGCCTGGGCTCCCTGTCCGGGGGCCTGAACAGTTTGGGGTGGAAGCAGCGGTAGTAAAGGACTTTGAAGAGGAGACCCAGCAGGTAGGCGAGAGGAAGGCTGATGATGAGGATGAGGCCGTACGCCCGGCTCTGCACCGGGTCTCTGTAGCTCCACCAGGTGGCCAGCAGGATGACCACGTCCACAGCGATGAAGGAGTGGTAGATGAGGCTGCGGCCCAGCGTGCGGCCCTCGGCCACGTTAAACCAGCTGAAGTACCAGATGAGGCCCACAGTGGCCCGGTACAGCCACTCCCCGCCGGCGCTGTCCATGAAGGCGGTGCTCTGCTTCCACACCCACACCACGAACACCAGCCACAGCAGCAGGAAGTGAGGGGCGATGAGAACGGGCAGGACGGAGGAGAAGAGGGCCAGGGCCCCCACGCGGGGGCCAATCAGCAGCAGGTTCCACAGGAAGTAGATGAGCGAAGGGCCCCAGCGCTGCTTGGCTTTATCAGGCAGGAAGGAGCGCAGGGAGCGGTGGTAGTCCACCACCATCCAGGCGATGGACATGGTGGAGGCGGCGACGCTCACGACTGCAGAGACACAAAGGAGGAGAGACGGATCAGAACCGCATCAGAACCGCTCGCTCCGTTCTGACCCAACCATGACCAGCATTTCAGATACCAGCATGGACACCATGATGCCTCCACCGCCGTGCCCTACAGCTGCTACGTTTGCTAACATGCTTCTGTCCATCGTGGTCCAACATCGTTACATGGGGGACTCATCCGTCCAGAAGACACCGTCACAATTTAGACTTTTTTCACATAATAAACTAAAATGAAAATAAAAAAATACGCTTTTTTTTTGTTTCAGGAGCTCAATTCCTCTTACTTACGTTTAAACTAGAGGATTTCTGACGGAACATTTTTAAAGTTCAAATAAAAACCACATATTTTCTCAGTTTCTCATTTGATACTATGTACAAAACTGAATACGTCAAAGCAGTGTTTTAATCATAAGATGATGACGAAATCCTTTCATTGACGATAACGAAAACTGACTAGTCACAGGTTTGAGTTTCAGTCACTAAATAAAAATTTAGCGGGTGTTCCGTCAGACGTTTAAACGTTTAATCATGGGGCTTTAATCAGCAAAGCAGTATCAGCTGTTTGATCCTGCCGCCCATCTGCCGCGCGGCGCTGCAGGAGCACAGATGGATCATGGCAGCGGCTGCAGGTCTGAGAAAATAACCCAGAATGATCCGCTACGGCGCGCTGAACTCTAACTCTGCTCTGATCCTCCAGCCGTTCTTGTGCAGAAATGCGTCTTTGCGTAGCTTAGCTCAGAGTGTGCGCTTTACGCTCCGCTCTGATGGTTCGCTCTCAGCCGTACGGCTCTTCCTGCTCTCGCTGCTTAATAAATTATATGTGGCTGGTGATCCTCTGCCAAGCGTAAATAATACCTTTACTATCCAGATTTTATTTCTTCCAGCTCACAAGTGGTGATGCTAAACATTCTTCGATTTCTACCAAAAGGAATCCCTAAATTATATCCAAATAAAACATTTCATTGCTTTCTGTTTATTTTTGGATAAAGATCCAGATAAAAAGGTAGATAGATCTTTAAATATTTCTCTCATTGTTCTCGTTTCTATCTATTTAAATATGATGTAAATGTTTCCTTCTATTGTGATTAAAACATTTTCTCTGTTTCCTTTAAATATTTCAACATTTTAGTAGCTATTCATTCAGTTTCGGTCTGGGTTGCCATGGCGTTACAGGGCAGGTATGGAGGTTCTCTCTGTAGTTTTTATATCAAACCCTGTGAATTCAAATGTACTTTGACCCCTGAGCAGCAACCGAGGGGTTAATTCTCAGAAATAAAGCAGAAAGAAGAATGTTTTTGTTCTTTGCTTTATTGCAGGAATGAATTCATAGCGGATCAGGAAGTGTTTTCTTTGGGATGGAAAACTTCTATGTTTAAATCCATTCCTTTATTGGACATGTTGTTAGCTTGATGCTATATTAGCCAATATGTTGTGTTAATCTAGATCTGCTATTTGTAAAGGTTAACTTTTTTTTTTTGCAACATAAAAGGGACTAAAACTAGACTAAAATCTAAATCAAGTTTTAATCTAAAACCATCATTTATAATGACTAACATGCGACTAAGACTAATAATAGTTTTCATCCTGAAGACTAAGACTGAATCCAAGATGGCTGTGAAAAACAACACTGGTTACAAGTGAAAAAATGAGCAACATTTCACTGTTTATAACAGAAAATAATTCACTAAGATAGCAGACGATGCTAAATTCCTCATTCGGTCCCACTGAGGCGCCGTGACGTCAGTTTAGTCAGGAAGTGGTCATTTTATGTAGCGAGTCGATATTTATTCAGCTCAGTGATGGAGTTATTTCCTTTAACGAATACGAATGCGAAGCAATCAGAGTCTAAGCTGTTTTATTAATGCTGCTGGTTTAATCAGCGCTGCTAAATGTTCTTTGATCTTATGCAGAGACGCTGGAAGTTCTTTATATTTCAGAACATTTTCCAGATGCTGCTGAGTTTTAATTAGTTTAAACCAGAGTCTAACCTTTGGTTTGAATAGGAAATGACAGGATTGGCTCTGTGGTGGAATGGTCCGGTACAGTTGGCAGCTCGCTGCAGCGGCCGCTGTTCTGTCAGGTGAGCATACGCCGTCAGACCAGCATACCTAGAGTCAATACCT
Organism: Cyprinodon diabolis; assembly: GCA_030533445.1. Classification (NCBI taxonomy): domain Eukaryota; kingdom Metazoa; phylum Chordata; class Actinopteri; order Cyprinodontiformes; family Cyprinodontidae; genus Cyprinodon; species Cyprinodon diabolis. The sequence continues at coordinate 43,171,642 of CM060074.1, read as the reverse complement.
GTTTATCCCTTTAGTTTATCTCCTTAGTTTTTCACTTTAGTTTTTTCACTTTAGTTTTTCCACTTTAGTTTTTCCACTTTAGTTTTTCCACTTTAGTTTTTCCACTTTAGTTTATCTCCTTTAATTTTTTCACTTTAGTTTATCTCCTTTAATTTTTTCACTTTAGTTTATCTCCTTAGTTTTTCACTTTAATTTATCTCCTTGGTTTTCCACTTTAATTTATCTCCTTGGTTTTCCACTTTAGTTTATCTCCTTAGTTTTTCACTTTAGTTTATCTCCTTGGTTTTTCACTTTAGTTTATCTCCTTGGTTTTTCACTTTAGTTTATCTCCTTAGTTTTTCACTTTAGTTTATCTCCTTGGTTTTTCACTTTAGTTTATCTCCTTGGTTTTCCACTTTAGTTTATCTCCTTAGTTTTTCACTTTAGTTTATCTCCTTGGTTTTTCACTTTAGTTTATCTCCTTGGTTTTCCACTTTAGTTTATCTCCTTGGTTTTCCACTTTAGTTTATCTCCTTAGTTTTCCACTTTAGTTTATCTCCTTAGTTTTTCACTTTAATTTATCTCCTTGGTTTTCCACTTTAATTTATCTCCTTGGTTTTTCACTTTAGTTTATCTCCTTAGTTTTTCACTTTAGTTTATCTCCTTGGTTTTTCACTTTAGTTTATCTCCTTGGTTTTCCACTTTAGTTTATCTCCTTAGTTTTTCACTTTAGTTTATCTCCTTAGTTTTGTACAAAAAATAACCCTCAACAATTTAATTACTTACTTTTTGGTGTTTGTTTGAAGTGTATTGCAATCTGACCTTAAATTGTTTTAATCTATTTACTTTCCGGATCAAAGTTTGATGCCATCGAGTCCTTAATCAAACATTCCTTTTCCCGATCCAAAGCCATTCCTACAACAGACCATTTTAGTCACGTTTTAACGATCCTTTCAGAGTGACGTAATGTTTCTATAAACCCGCCGGACGACGTTTGACCACAGTGACGTCACAGCTGGGTTCGGTCACCTGACTCATCGAGAGGCAGCCAGCATGCTGGGAAAGTCTCTCTATAACATTTTAGTGCGATTTAGAGCAGCCACAGAAAGAAAAGATAATCTAGCATCACACACCTTAAAACTGCTCTAGATGCTCATTTCTATTTGAACTTTAAAGACAAACAAGTTGGTTTTATACAGAAGATGATTAGGGCAGCTGAAAAAAAGGTTTACAGCTTTTTAAATATTATTTCAGTTTAATAAGGGGAAAAGTAAGAATTCCGACCTTGATCTCAGAATTACGACTTTTTTTCCTCAGAATTACGACTTTAATCCCAAAATGCCAACTTTAATCTCAGAATTCCGACTTAAATCTCAGACTTTATTTTCCCACTATTAAACGTAAATAAAATTCAAAAATCAGTGAATTTTATTCTTAAGTTTATTTTTTTAACTGGCCCTAATCCTCTTCCATAGTTTTATCCTGAATGTTTTCTGAATATTTCTGGTTTCAGTTCATTCTCCAGTTTCTCATCAATCTGTTATGATAATTTGATTAATCTGGTTAATCTAATGAGTTAGTCCTGATAATCTCCCCAGGTGCATCTGATCAGGTGGAACTCTACTCTTCCTCTCTCAGCTTCTCCCTCCCTCTATCTCGTTCCCGTCCACCATCGGAGCGGGTTTGGCGGCGGCGGCGGTGACTCACACTGGACCGTCCTGGCCTGGTTGGTGCTGAGCATGACGTAGATCATCAGGATGAGCTGAGGGGCGCTCTCGCAGAACGTCTCGATCAGACGCAGCATGCTCAGGTCGTGCGTGAGGTAGACGGCGTACTCGGAGCCCTCCTCCTTCCTCCACCACACCCTGAAGCCCTGGCGAATGGCGGAGAAGTGTCTGCATGGACGAGACAGCGGCGGTTCGTTAATCAGGCGTTCAGAGTTTCATCCTTCATTAGCTGATTATTTCTGCACTCTCCACCTGCCGGTTTGCTGCTTCACACACCTGGTGTGTCACAGCATTTATGTTTTAGCCTTTTTTCTGATCCTGCTTTTCCTTCAGATCTGTGTAAACAGAAGGAATCAGATCCCTGAAATTTATCAAAGCGTTGGAGCCTCACAAAGATAGAAAAACTGGGAGGCGTTGCTCCTGAAAAGCAGGTTCTGGAGAAATAAAAGGTGAAATAAAGCATGAGGAGCACCTGAGCTGCTAAAAACATTCCAGTGAAGCATGTGTCAAATGTTATTTAATCCATCTAATGTGGTTAAACATTTATCTCTGTGTTGGTTGATCAAACCTGGAAAGGTTAGCAGTCTGATAGAAGCCATAATAATAAACCATCCATCCCCACTGTGAGGCACGGCAGGGGAAGCATCACGTTAGCTTACGTTTTACCTCTACTAAAAGGAGGGGAGCCAACAGACCTGGATAACTATAGACCTGGATAACTATAGACCAATATCAAACCTGTCAGTACTTGCTAAAATTCTTGAATCTCAAGTCAACTCCCAACTAAAACAGTTCCTTACAGTCAACAACCTCCTGTGTGAAACTCAGTCAGGTTCAGAGCAGGTCGCAGTAGCATAACAGCTGCTGTGTCTGTTTTAAATGATTTAATAAATGCCTTAGACAAAAAACATCATTGTGCCGCCCTTTTCCTGGATTTCTCTAAGGCATTTGATTCTGTCAACCACCAACTACTTTTAGCCAGACTCTGCAAGCTTGGAAGAAGTGACTCTGCCATAGAGTGGTTTAAAAGACAGAACATAATGTTTCTACGTGGACGGACTTAAATCTGACTAAGTGACTAAGGGAGTTCCTCAAGGTTCAATTTTGGCACCTGCCCTGTTCACTATTTTTATAAATGACATTGGAAATAACTTGAAATCTGTTAAATTTCACCTCTATGCTGATGACACCATAATATATTCAATTGCCTCTTCAGTTAACAATGCCTTGAATGATCTTCAGTCTGCTTTCCATCAACTTCAGGTCTCCCTAAATCCGCTGAAGTTGGTCCTAAATGTAAAAAAGACAAAATTCATGACATTCTCTAAAGCTCGCTCCCAAAACTCACAGCATCAGGGCATTAAGACCTTAAGTGGAGAAGCAATTGAGATTGTGTCCTGTTCTAAGTACCTGGGTATCTGGATAGACGACAAATTGTCTTTCACAACACATTTAAATAATATGTTAAAAAAGCTGAAAGCCCTGCTCGGCTTTTACTACAGACAAAAATCCTCTTTGATTCCCTCAGTGAGGAAAAGACTTGTTCAGACACCTTCCTTCCTGTTCTGGACTATGAAGACATCATATATATGAATGCTGCCTCCTCAGCTCTCCACTCCCTGGACAAAGTTTATCACAGTGCTTTAGGTTTCATCACCAACTCTGCCTTCAGGACTCATCATTAAACTGTATGCTCTGGTTTCATGGCCCTCTAAGCCTCAGAAGGCAACATCATTGGCTTACTTTCATTTTTAGCCCATCCTGGGTAAACTCCCTCCATACCTGTCACCTCATGTCTGTAGCTAACAGTGGTTACAACTCACGCTCTTCAAGTCGTGTTCTTTTCACTATTCCCAGGATCAACGCAGACCTTGGCAAACATCCTTTTCCTATGCAGCACCATGATCGTGGCACAATATTCAAAACTCTCTGCGATTACGGACTCCTATTCCGCTACAGCATTTTAAATCACTATTGAAAACCGCTGCACAGAGATTTGTAACTTTATTCTAGAGTCTAGTTTATGATCGATTTTATTATGTTGTTTTTATGTGTTTTTATATGTATTATTGTACTGCTGCCTCTTGGACAGGCCTCCCTCGAAAAAGAGATTTTATCTCAAGGGACTTCCTGGTAAAATAAAGGTAAAATAAAAAAAATCAGAACCAGGATCAGAAACAGGATCAGAACCAGGATCAGAACCAGCATCAGAAACTGGATCAGAACCAGCATCAGAAACTGGATCAGAACCAGGATCAGAACCAGGATCAGAACCAGAACCAGGACAAGGATCAGAACCAGGACCAGAACCAGCATCAGAACCAGGATCAGAACCAGGACCAGAACCAGCATCAGAAACAGGATCAGAACCAGGATCAGAACCAGGACCAGAACCAGGATCAGAACCAGGATCATTACTAGGACCAGAACCAGCATCAGAAACAGGATCAGAACCAGGATCAGAACCAGGACCAGAACCAGGATCAGAACCAGGATCATTACTAGGACCAGAACCAGCATCAGAAACAGGATCAGAACCAGGACCAGAACCAGCATCAGAAACAGGATCAGAACCAGGACCAGAACCAGCATCAGAAACAGGATCAGAACCAGGATCAGCACTAGGACCAGAACCAGCATCAGAAACAGGATCAGAACCAGGATCAGAACCAGGACCAGAACCAGCATCAGAAACAGGATCAGAACCAGGATCAGAACCAGCATCAGAAACAGGATCAGAACCAGGATCAGAACCAGAACCAGGACAAGGATCAGAAACAGGATCAGAACCAGGACCATGATCAGAAACAGGATCAGAACCAGGACCATGATCAGAAACAGGATCAGAACCAGGATCAGAACCAGGACCAGAACCAGGATCAGAACCAGGATCATTACTAGGACCAGAACCAGCATCAGAAACAGGATCAGAACCAGGACCAGAACCAGCATCAGAAACAGGATCAGAACCAGGATCAGCACTAGGACCAGAACCAGCATCAGAAACAGGATCAGAACCAGGATCAGAACCAGGACCAGAACCAGCATCAGAAACAGGATCAGAACCAGGATCAGAACCAGCATCAGAAACAGGATCAGAACCAGGATCAGAACCAGAACCAGGACAAGGATCAGAAACAGGATCAGAACCAGGACCATGATCAGAAACAGGATCAGAACCAGGACCATGATCAGAAACAGGATCAGAACCAGAACCAGGACAAGGATCAGAAACAGGATCAGAACCAGGACCAGCATCAGTACCTGCAGAGGAAGCCCAGCTGGAGAACATGCAGCAGGCAGAACAGCCTCCCTCGGTCCGCGCAGAGGATCCTTCCTTCCCCCGCAGCCTGCTGGATGAAGCCCGGCAGCTCCCGGTCGTACCGGAACCAGAACCAGCTGAACATCTGGACCACCACAGAGGAGAGAAGCATGAGGCTGAGAAGCACCCCGAACCACAGCAGCTCCCCCCGGCAGTAGAACTCTCTGGCCAGCCACAGGTCGGAGCACCAGTCCAGCAGGAAGGTGCAGACCCCCACCACCGAGAAGGAGAAGTCGATCCAGGAGTACCCGGAGAAGGAACCGCTCTCCATGAGGAGAGGAGCGTTGCTGCTGCTCAGCGGCTAGCAGCCCTGCTAACATCGGACCGTTAGAGGAGGAACCGCCGCGTCCTTCCGGGGGAACCAAGAACTTCCCCCCCGGCTCCACATTTCAGCGAGGAGGGAGGAAAAACTGGAGGGAGGAACCAGGAGGAGCGGAGCGGAGAGGAGGAGGAGGAGGAGGAGAGGAGGAGAAGCGGTCCAACAGCTCCAGGATTAAGCACTTATCATGGAAAGATCCGGGCGGCTAGAAGCTCCGCCCACGGCGCCCTGTAGCCGGGGCAACCAGGCGGAGAATTGAAACCGCTCTGCTATTTAATCGAACTCACCTATTGGCTGTGTTCGAATTCAGAGGCTGCGGTCTACCTGGACTGGATCCTATATAAGAGAAACAGGTCCAGCCTTCCGCGGCTTTTACCGCTGTACGCTCTGTCGCCTAGCAACCGTGAGGATTTACACACAAAGCAGGAAAAGAATGAATACCGAAGTTTTCAAAACTGTATCTTTTTATTTTCTTTTTTTTAATTATTATTATTATTATAAAGTGAACAAAGACTGATGATTACCAGAGTGGGATAAAGGTTCCAACCAGCGGGAGCAGGAACAAATAAAAGCAAATGTAATGATATAGAAGGGGTAGAAATATAAGTAAATCTAAACAATGTATGTATAAAATATATCTGCAAAATCTCTAATATTCAACAACAAAAAATACTTAGTTAAGAAATTTGTGCAAAATAGCAATTATAAAAATGAAAATCCTATCAGATTTATAGTCCCCATTCTGCAGATATATTAGAATCTGTCCTTAAATTACAGCCAAACACATTTACACATGGGCGGTTCTAGACTGGGGCCAATGGGGGCCAGTGCCCCTGTTATGGCCCCTGCACTGAAGACATCCATCCATCCATCAATCATCCATCCATCCATCATCCATCAATCATCCATCCATGCACCATCCATCAATCATCCATCCATCCATCCATCCATCATCCATCCACCATCCATCCATCAATCATCCATCCATGCACCATCCATCAATCATCCATCCATCATCCATCCAACCATCCACCATCCATCAATCCATCCATCCACCATTCATCCATCCATCCATCCATCATCCATCCATCAATCATCTATCCATCCATCCATCATCCATCCACCATCCATCAATCATCCATCCACCATCCATCCATCCATCCATCCATCATCCATCCACCATCCATCCATCAATCATCTATCCATCCATCCATCAATCCATCCATCCATCAATCATCCATCCATCCATCAATCATCCATCCATCCATCCACCATCCATCCATCATCCATACATTCATCCACCATCCATCAATCATCCACCATCCATCCATCAATCATCCATCCATCCATCCATCATCCATCCATCCATCCATCAATCATCCATCCATCCATCCATCCATCATCCATCCATCCATCCATCATCCATACATTCATCCACCATCCATCCATCCATCCATCAATCATCCATCCATCCATCCATCCATCCATCCACCATTCATCCATCCATCCATCATCCATCCATCAATCATCCATCCAACTCCTGTAGGTCATCCAGACCTTCTGCCTTCAGGCTAAATATTAAATGGAGGATTGGATCTAATCCATTATTTTATCGATAAATTATCTTTTCTAAGTTTTGAACTAAAACCTTTTCCACCAAACAAACGTTTGTAAGCCCCGCCCCTCGTTCTTCATCAGCCAATTAGAGCAGAGCTTGTCCGTGTCGCGCGCCCTCCTTTCGGCTCGCGGTTCTCTTTCTTTCGGCAGCTCTCGGTTAGCTAACAGGATCCCCAACATGTCGCGGGTTTATATCGGACGGCTGAGCTACAGGGCGAGGGAGAAGGACGTGGAGCGGTTCTTCAAGGGTTACGGGAAGATTCTGGAAGTGGACCTGAAGAACGGGTGAGGTGGCGGGCGGGCGGAGAAGCAGCTTTCCGGGCCTTGTTGTCTGCGTGAACAGGCCTGCTGCTAATGCTAGTTAGCATGTTAGCATGTTTATTCACAATGTCCGACAAGAGAAAAACGCGTCTGCCTGATTCCCGGCGATGGTTACGTCACATTTATGTGATTAATTCTTAATTGTTGGAGATAAGGCGCAGTTGGAAGGCCTTCCGCGGCTCGGCTCATTGTTGTAGCGGCGCGGCCCGCCGTGTGCGGCCAGCAGGCTGGCGTTCAGACGTGGCAGAGAGAGGAGGGACCGAGCCGCTGGTCTGGGAGGGAAATGAGCTGAAATAATCATTAAAATTATTAAACTAGTTCATGTTATATTCAGGCAAAAGGGGAAGTATTGACTACAATATATTCTTAATTATTAAAATGAGTCATTAATATTCTGTTTTAAAGTCAGTAAACAGGAGGGATTCACTATAGAAGATAAGATTAATGTTAATAATTAATATTAACAGTTTGGAAATCCTGACCCATCATAAACATACAGAGAGATTATGTTAAACTATAACTAAAAAAAACTGCTTTTTAAAAAAAATAAACAGTAAAATGTTAATTTGAACCTTTGGAGCCTTGTTTAATTTCTGGTAGTACAGAAAAAATAAATAAAAATTCCATAAAGGAGAAATAATGTTTTCTATGGACCGCTGTTTGTTTCTATCTCCCTGTTGATGTCAAAGAAAATCCTATAATACGTTTTTGAATTTAATTACATTTAAATTCGAAGGGAAATCATATTTAAAGGGCAAATCATTCTGGCTTAAACATGTATATAAATGTTCTCTTTATCAGACCATATTGTCCCAAAATTTAGAACATTTCTATTTAAGACAAAATCCTGTCTTAAAATCTGTGTTTTAAAATGTGTTTTTTTTCATTATCTTCTGCAGGCCAGTTAGTTCTACGTCAGCCTGAACACCTAAATTCGGCCAATCATATATCAACGGTCATCTGTCAATCAAATATTTTCAGTCATAGCATCTTGATTCATATGTCGCAGCTAATATACGCAACGGTTGAAACCAGAATCCTTTCCTTTCCCATTGAGTTGCGTCCCAGTGTCCACGGGGATGGACGTCTGTGTCTTCGGCAGGCGTAGAGCTAACAGAACTGGCAGCGTTGCGAGGCAAGGGCTCAAACATGTACGGCTGGAAGCCTTCTACACCAAACCAAGCTTCTGCCGCCCTGGCGTCCTCTTCCACAACATCCTCGTCCCCGCTTTCCTCCTCTAAATAAAAAATGGATGACGGAGGAGACTCATCCACGACCTCCGACACTAAACTCTCCTCCTCTTGCATGTTTCCGCTGTCCATAGCGTTCCTTGACAGCGTCGTTTCTAAGTCACCAATTTAGTGCTACTTGGTCCCAATGGAATTTCCCATTGGGAACCTGCTAGCACTAATATGCTAACTGGTTAGCAAGATGCTTCCGACAAACCGGCCACAACCAAACTTTATTTACTAGTGTAAAGTCGTGCACCACTCGGTAGAATTCGGAAATGCAGTGGTTGGAACGGCCGCTTCCCGACGGCTTTAACTAAATAAATAAATTCTTGGACGGTTTGGTGTAAATATTTCCTGGATGACTTTTTCCCTGCAGGTACGGCTTCGTGGAGTTTGATGACCCTCGGGACGCTGATGACGCCGTGTACGACCTGAACGGCAAAGAGCTGTGCGGTGAGAGGGTCATCGTGGAGCACACCAAGGGCCCGCGGCGTGACGGGGGCTACAGCGGAGGGCGGAGTGAGTCTCAGAGCCAGTATTTGTCTTTTTTCACATGAATTGATCGAATATAAAGGGGTAGAGATTTAAAGCTTGTTGTTGGTGGCTGATGTGCATGGAATTAATACCCGTCTGCTTCTGTGAGCAGTGGGGGGGTCAGAGATAAGGAGACAGGGGGGGTTTAGTGAAGTCTAGGACCTCTAACCTGTAGACTGAGATCTAGAAGCCATAACCAGGCTGGGGACGTTGATCGAACTCTCGTTCTTGTTCATCTGCAGCAGTTGGAGACGTTTGTCCAAACATGGCTGTTGAGTTTAAGACAAACCGCAAGAAGAGATAAACAAGAAGTTTCTGCTCCAGTTTTAGGACTAAATGAAGCAGATTAACCCCTAATCCTCCGAAACCTCCCCGCTCCGCTGCAGACCGCCTGCGCCAAGCATCGCCTACAGCCTCCGTGGTTTCTCCCGTCTCCAGGAGAGCATGTTGGATATTATTTAATTCATAGGAGCAAAACATGCGGAAATGAACGCTTCGTTTAATGACATACAGTAGCAGCCATTCAAAATGGCGCTTCCCAGTCAGAAGCCAGCCAAATGACGGCTCACTTCCCTCCAACTCCCAGCAAAATCCCCTCCAGCTTCCAGCCACTCTGAATTACAGGGTCTGACCAGGAGATGGCGCTTCTCTTTAGATCTTAATGTCCACAAATCATGACAGAATATTTTAGTACAAAGATTGATGTTTAAAGCGGGGAGTGTAGGCGACCAGCCAAGGAAAGTGGGGGATTTTGATTGGCTACTACTGTACCATCAGCGTCAGTCACACATTTCTGCCAGAACATTTTTAATTGTGGATCTTTGTAATAAAGGATAATTAGGATCATAAACTGGTTTGTTCTCTACCTCCATAATCAGCACAGCGTTCCTACAGATCCTGAAAAACCCTTAAAAGTCATTTAATTCCTCCATATTAAACTTAAGACCTTAATTGGTATTAAAATGTCTTAAATCAGTCTTAAATTGTTACCACATCATAAATTGGATTTTATTTTATAATCCACATCAAACATTGAAAAATTAATACCTTTGTTTAAGATTACCAAACGAGTCGCTGGAACCATTACTGGTTTCATCCTGATAAAAGGAACCAATAAAAAAGATGTTATGATAAAAACTGCAGCCCTAAAGTCTCGCACATTGTTGAGAAAACGGATTAGAATATGAACGAAAAGAGAACTTTTTAACATATTCTTAATGTTTTCATGTTTCTTATACATGGAAGCCCTAAAATTGAGAAATGGAAATTAGTTAAAAATTGTGGATTTAAGTTTGAAACAAAACTAAAGTTGGTAAATTCAGTTCAGTAGTTGTTGGAAATATTTCTGTGCCTTAAAGCAACGGTTTATGTTAAAATAATTATTTCACTACCTGGTTTTTCTCATCTTTGTTGTGAAGTTGGTCTTAACTTGTTATTTCAAATGGCTTAAAGTCTTAAATTGAACTTTCCTCATACTGTAGGACCCCTGCAGCGTCGTCTCCTCCATGCCTGTTAGAAAAGGTTTGTTTTAAAGTAGTGAGATCCGCTCTTGGAAGCTGTTTGGACTGAATTTGATTAAAATAAACATTTTGATGGAGATGAGAAATCTGCTTCCTGGTGTGTTGAAGTACTAATAGTTTGCATCCCATAATTTAATAGACTGGTTAATTAACACGCCTGCGCAGGTGTTCAGCAGGACGTATGCGAGCGCGGCGGGACGGAGGACGTTTCTCAGGCTTTTTATTCCTACCTTCATCCTGTGCATGGAAGTAGGAATAATCTACCTGGTTTCTGTGTCTCACCTGTTTCTCCTCCGGTAACCTGTTTATAATGCATGTTTTCATCGGGTGCAGCTGAAACCTTAATGACCCTAAACTGACCCCTGAGCTCCATTCATGACTGAACCGTCTCTATTTCTGTCTTTTAATCCAGCAGCTGTTCATGTTTTATAGGTTACCTTTATGTTTCCATTAATTTCTGTACATCTGAGCCACCATTTACTGATGTGATTATGGGAGGGGGGGAAATATGATAATGCTAATTTAAATGTCTAAATATCATGTCATTTCTTGCTGTCTTATTCAGTTTTATTCATATAAAATGATTGTGAATTTAAAGGTAAAGATTTAACAAAGAACCTCAATGTTTTAATTGAAAGAGTCCTTTGCTGACTGCCTGCCCCTATTGCTGGCCATGGTGTCCCCCCTTTCCAAGAGTGTGGTTTGACCATTCTGGGCCCCTGGGCAGACCAAAAAAGGGAGCCATTGTGAATGAAGACCGCTTTTCCCATTAGGCCCAGGCCGGGTGGTGAGGATGCCATGGGGTTAGGAGCAGATGTGGGTTCAGCTCTCATAGGTGCCTAAAAAAACAACATGTTTTCTAACAGTCAATGTTGTTAGATAGGTTAGCTTAGCCACATGCTTTAGCTCAGCATCCTCCTGCTGTTATGATTTTAACTTTTATTCTTCTGATTAAATCAGGCCAACCTGTTCAAAGTTTAAACTGTGCAGTTCTTCTGTTGGATTTAACTGTTAAAAGTTCAGATTTTAGAGGAGATTTAGGGACTTTTAGGATTGATATCTTGTGTTTTTAAGTCTTTTTCTCCTTTTGCTTTTCCCCTATGTTTCTTTTTCCCAACTGATTATTGAGATTTTACTGTAGGCTGTAGCTTTGAGCGTAGAATGATTGTTTCCTGTCTGTTTCTTTCTTCTTCTCACTTCTCTCTCTGTTTGCTTGTTACCTTGAAAGGTGGATATGGGCGCTGGGGAGGAAGGGACAGGTACGGTCCACCTGTCCGGACCGATTACCGGCTCATTGTTGAGAATCTTTCCAGCCGCTGCAGCTGGCAGGACTTAAAGGTGTGGAATGATTTGGCGTGGCTGGATTCACCCAGGGATCCCCTGCAGGCGTCATTCTCTGCGTTTTCTTGCTCCTCAGGACTACATGAGGCAGGCGGGGGAGGTGACGTACGCCGACACCCACAAGGGCCGCAAGAATGAGGGCGTGATCGAGTTCAGGCAGTACTCTGACATGAAGAGGGCTCTGGAGAAGCTCGACGGCACAGAGGTGAACGGCAGAAAGATCCGCCTCATTGAGGATCGTCCCGGCGCCAGGCGCCGCCGCTCCTATTCGCGCAGCCGCTCCAGGTAGGAGACCGCCCTCCGGTGGCGTTTCATGTGAAGAACAGATCGAGCTTTGGTGAAACTCCGCCCCTCTTCCCTTAGGTCTCGCTCCAGGAGCCGCAGGTCTCACAAGAGCCGCAGCCGCAGCGAGAGCAGCAGCCGCAGCCGATCCCGCTCCAGGTGAGACCGCCTCTTCCCTGCTTTCACCTGTTAGCTTCCTGGTCAAGCTCCAGTCAGTTTCCAACCACTGTTCTTATTCCAGGGGAAAGAATTTATAATCTTGAGCTGCAATGATTGACAAGAACAAGACTGGGACTTATTAGATTAATACGGGAGGGCAGAAATAATTAATCGTCTCCAAACTCAGCAGGGATGTGAGTTTAGGAAAGTTTGAACCATAAATACCGCAGGTTAATGTCTGACGCTCATTATGATCAGAATCCATATAAACATGCTGGGTAAGATTTGCACAAACTGTCGCTCTACTTTAGCTCTGAGGAATAAAACAGACAAAAATATTATAACATGCACATAAATAAATACTTAAAAATAGTAATTAAAAAATAAAGTTGGAGATTATAAAGGACAAAAAATAATAAGGTAAATATTTCAAAGGCAAATGAATAAAGAAGCTAATTAAAAGAGTTATATACATTTATGTCTCACTGTATAATTTAATTTCTACTTAATTTATTTGTTTATTGTATTTTTTATTTTATTTTTTTATTGAGCATTTATTTATTTCTGTATTTATTTTTAAATATGGCAGAGTTGGTCCTCCATACTCAATGAGGAAGGGGGGGGGGTAATCAAAAAGGCTAACTTTCCCTATAAAGGATTAAAACTGAGGGAAGATGGGCTCCCTCTGCACACTCTGGTAGGTGGCGCTGTGGAGCCCATTAGCTGTGCGGCGCAGCAACGTATCTGTAGTTGCGGCGCTCACAGTGGAAGACGGGGATTGACTGGACGATAAATATCATCAGATGAGCATCTAGAGGTTGCTTTTTATCTATGCATTTAATTTCGATAGCAGGACAAATATTGCAATATATGAGACATTGTTATATAGTAATAATATCGTATCGCAAAACCCATGTCGCTACTCAGCCCTACCGATGGGTCGCTGATGCGTCTGCGTTGATCATCCTCAGACTTCCTCCTCATCCGTCTCTCCCTCTCGGCCCGAATCCCCAACATCAATACATTAATAAATCATTTCTAAAGCCTGTTTCGCGGTTATATTTCTCCTGAAAGACATTTTTCTGTATTAGCCAAAGAGTTCTAGATAAAATGTTGGTTGCTAGGCAACGGTACCCAATGTCAATCAACCGCGTTAAGTATTTAAAGTTCAGCTTATAGAGCCGTAAAGACGTCTGTGGGAGATATTTATTTTTTTATTAAAAAACGATGTGAAAATGAAGGAAACAGAAACAGGATGTGATTAATGTAAATAAAATTCTTTCCCTTTAAAAGCTCAGAACCATGAAAATGACGCTTTGGGATTTTTAGTGTTAATAAAAAAGCAGATAAGCAACGGAACTAACAGCTAAGTGGGTTAGATATCAGATATCTGCGTCTCTGACGTCTCTGTCCACATTGCAGACTCTAGAACTACATGAAATAGACTCACATCTTTTTTTTCCTCCTCTGCTCAGAGCTGCTTCACGATCCCGCAGCCGATCTCGCAGCAAGAAGAACAAGAGCAAGAACAAGCAAGACGAGGAAGAGCGCAGCAACGGCGCTCAGAAGGACGACGACCGCAGCCGGAGTCGCAGCCGCAGTCGCAGCCGGAGCCCCAAGAGCAAAAAGAGTAAGAAGGAGGGGAAGTCTGCCAAGAAAGAGGATTCCAGGTCCAGGTCCCGCTCCAGGTCCCGATCCAGGTCTCGATCCAGATCCAGCCCTAAAGATCGCCCCAGAAAGTCCAGCTCACCGGACCGCGAGCCACCCAAGACCGACAACGAAGCGGGCGACGCCGAGAGGGCATCCCGCTCCCGTTCCCGCTCTCCGGACGAGCCCAGGCCCAGGTCCAAGTCCAAGTCCAAATCGCCGTCTGCGTCTCCGGTCAAAGCCGGCTCTCGCTCTCGTTCCCGCTCCGAGTCCCGCTCCAAGTCCCGTTCCCGCTCTCGTTCCCGCTCCCGCTCCTAGTTCAGATCCTGGACTGTGCATCGCGATCCCCCCCGCCCCCATTTACATTCCCGCTCCCCTCCGACGCCCGACCGGGTTTTTGATAAGTACCTGTAGATCAGCCGGCTCCTTCAGCACACGCCCCCTTCATTTAACTCTGAACCCGCCTCTTTTCCAGTAGATGTTTGTAAAACGCAGAGGGGATCTGGTTTTTATAAGTTCTGATGATGGTCTGTGTTTCTGTGTTTTTTTTTTTAATGTGATGTAGAAGCCAGGCCGCTGGCTGGGAATGAGATTCCTGGTCTGTTCAATCCTTGTTGAATTTCGGTTCAGAATAAAGTGTCTGTTTTCAACCAGTTGCTTCTGATTGGTTCGTTTCTGCTCCATCGGTAGAACTCGGCAGGATGCGATCCGGTCCAGGAGTTCACATCAGACGCTCTGCAGAACCTGCATAAACGCTCAGACTGAAGCCACAGGATTACATTGGAGGAAACCGGAGTTTTTCTGGAGTCAACAGAACCGACTAACGCTACGCTCCAAATGCAGCCCTTGATGCTCAGTTCAGATTTTATTAAGATTTCCAAATATATGTGACTTTTATGTGATCTCCTGTGTGAGCTGCATTCATACCACTGAAGTGTCCCGCATGCGCAGTAGAGGACGCCATGATGTCACAGGTAGTCGGCAAGCTTTGTGTTTACAGAAGTAAACATGGATGGTGGCGCTGGAGCGCATCTAGCGATCTTTCCTAACCTCAAAAACTCAACGTTTTCAAGATGGTTAAACAAATACTGCTCTCTGCATCATCGCCTGCCATGGTTGGTGTTTTTCTTCCATCTTCTGTGTAGCAGGATGCAGAATAATCGCCTTTATAAGGGGTCCTGCTCCAGGTCTCCATCCAGATCCAGCCCTAATTATGACAGATCACAGAAGTCGCACATATTTGGAAATATGAACGGCAACACTTCCCGATGGGAAGCTTCCTCATCATGAAGACCTGCAGCTGAGTTTCTGGACCTAAAGACCTCTCAATGTGTGGATTTGAAAGTTACTGATATGAATTCAGTTTGCTCCATCAGCTCTCATCCAGCAGCTGGTTTCTTTATTGAATTAACGTATTAAAATCATTTATTAGTAACATTTTCTAGTTAGTAACTCAGGTCTGGATTGGGATGATCTCCAGGATTAAAGCTGCAGCTGATCTAGACACTGCTGCCGGGTTTTCTCTAGAGCTATGAAAGTAGATCTGATCAGCCCAGTTCAAAACTCCTTCCTCTGGATCCCCAAAAAATAAAAAAATCCCCCAAAAATCATTTTATACTTTTCTTTACTTCTGTTTTCCTGTTATTTTCAGCTCTTTGAGTTTCCTCAAAGGTTCAGCAGAGCCAGTCCTTTATCCACGGGTTCTGTTCTGGCCGTGTTCATGTGAAACAGGAGGAGCTGTCGACCAATCAGAAGGAAGCTTCACAGCATGGCGGCATGAAGGCACCCCGCCCCTCTATGAAAGCTGCAAACAGAGAACCCAACCGCTTTTACAGTCTGAACAAACTGCACCAAAAAACATGCTTATTCACACATGAAGTGAAATAAACCATTAATTAATGTCACCATTACACCTAAAAACATTATTTTTAAGCAAAGACACTGGAGGCAATCCTTTATTAGTTTATTTGCAAGTGAACAAAAGAAAAAACAAAATTGAACCGTTTGAAAGAAGAAAAGTAAACAGAAAAAATACAGAAACAAAATGAAAATGAAAGAATTCTAAAAACAAAACTATTTAATATTTTCCTCCCGGTTCTTAATTCAGACGAAACGTCAAACATCGGGAATCAGTTCTGATTGAGACCAGAAGAGAAGTTAAACTGTTCTCTCTAATATTTTAAACTTGAATCTTTCCTTTAAAATCTAATAAGTCTATTTTAAATTTGGTTGCATTGACATCAGAAATGATGCGTTGAAATTGGTTCTAATTGGATTATTTCTCCTCAATGTGGAGTTTAATCTACAGAAGATCATTAAAAAAGTGATTTAATAGATGAAATCAGTGATTAAAGTGTTTATGAGCTCAGTGTCTAGAAGCACCTCTGCTTTGGATGTTTCATCATATTCTATATCTCAGATTATGTTTATTTGTGGATTAACTCTTCTAGAAATGAGAATCTTTGAAAAACTATTTTACTTATTTTATGAGGAGGATTATGGATGAATAAGCATTTTAGAGAACAATAAGGAACCATCAGATCGGACACAGAATGCGTTTCATATTCTTTATAATAAACTGAGATCTGATCTGAAAGCTGATTGGCTGCTGCTCTGCTGAGCTAACCTTGCTCCTCTGGGTCTGCCCAGCCTCTGATTGGACGGCTGAAACTTTCGCCGTCCAATCAGAAAAGCGTATGGATCTTCAAAGACAAAGGTTTCCCTGTTTCTCTGATTTAATCCGAACCTTCTCTGGGAATTTATTTCACAGGAAGTGACATCATGGCTGGTAAAGTTCAGTCCAGTCTGAGGCAGATGAAGACCCAGATCCGGTTCTGGGTCGATCCGGCTCCTGTAGAACAGCAGCTCTCTGATGTTCCCGCACCGCGGCGTGGCGGTCCTCGCCTCCTCAACCCTCTGATCCTCCCTGATCACAGAACCCCCCCTCAGTCATCATCCTCTTCCTCAGAGGAAGACCGCATGGCGCCGCTGCTGTCGTCAATGTAACAGCGAGCCAGCAGCCGCAGGTCCTCCAGGGCCTCCTGGTAGTCAGCCATCTCAGGCCCCTGGGACAGGAAGCTGGGGGCCAGTCGGCGGATGTCGAAGGCGCTGGCGGAGCGGTGCAGCTCAGCGAGCCAGGGATGAAGGGCGGGTCCGGACTGCAGCGACGTCAGGACAGGAACCGAGGAGACGGGCGGACTCGGCGCTGCAGAGACGACTCGGTTACAGAAGGAAGGAGGGAAGGAAGCCAGAAGGAGACAGAAACACTCACCGCCAGGAGGGGGCGCCAGGCTCCTCAGGAAGCCCTGAGCGTCCAGCGACGGGCTGAAGATCTGCGGGAAGGGAGGGGTCAGCTTACTGGGGGAGGAGACCAGCTGCAGGGCTCTGTGGGGGGGGGGGTGAAGACTGATGAAGACTATGGTTCATTCACATAGAGAAACAGCAGGGGGCGGCGTGGAGACTCACAGAGGAGCAGACGGGTAGAAGGACGAGACGTAGGCGGCCAGGACGTCCTCCCCGCTGTGGAGGCGGTGCAGAGGAGTCTGAGGTTTGATTCCTGGAGACGGACAGCTGATGGAGACGCAAAGATCCCGTTAGTCCAAAATTCATTACATCACAGCAAACATTAGTTTTAGATAGAAATAATAATCCTTTGATTATTCCTTCCTGACCGGACTTTTCCTTTAAAGCCAATTATTTATTTATGTTTTCAACAGTGTCCTGTCTGGCGATGTTGCAATAAGAATAATTGTCTTGATGCCAAAAAGAGCCAAACAGATTTTACTTTCACCAGTGGAGCAGTACGGCTATGTGTTTCAGTTTGATTTATGCATATAAATAGCTTTATCAGGATTCATGCAGGGAGTATTACAGATTATATGGACACTGCAATGTAAGTAGGAACAGGAAAGGTAAAATAGAAAAAAAAAGGAGATAAAAAGGAGATAATGATAAAACATCTTCATTCTGCTTCATCGCCTGCAAAGAGATGGAAAAAGAACAGAACAACCAACGGATATAAGAGATACAATAAAGTAACTCCTTGATACTATCACTGAGGTATAAGTACTATTATTTAATCTGACATGTACTCTGTGGGAGCTGAAGATCAGAAAATGGGCTTTCTGTATGGAAGTGAATCTCTGAGTACCTGGAACCAAGAACCTGCTGTTTGTGAGAGTGCAGTTGTGCCTGTAAAGTTTTTCAAAGGGAAAATGCTCAATGGTGGTTGTGGAGAGCCAAAGACGCGCCCCGCCAGAGGCCAGCGCCGGGGGACCCAAAGCCCCAGACGCCCAAAGGGACCCCTAAGGCCGATTATTTAGACATCAGTCTAATCGATCCCTGTGGTGATTTATCTTCCTCCATTTACTTACATACATAATAAAAATAACAAATGTTTATTTAAAAACAGATGAAAGGAAACATCAATAACAGGCATCTGATGGAGGAAGCAGCACAACATGTCCGTCACATGATGTTAAGGCTTCAATGCTGAAAGCACCGATGAGTCAGCCGACGCCTGCATCTATCGGCCGTTACCGAACCAGGAAAAAACGCTGATAAATCAAATCCAACTCTGGAAGCTTCTCTGCAGGACGAATGACAGGAAGCAGCTGGAAAAACATCACTTCCTGTAAAGGTTCATAAAAACCTGGAGGATGAGCGAAGAACTTGGAGACATGGAGGGGGACCACCGTGTCTCCAAGTCTGCTGAGGTGTTTCTGGAGTCCAGCTGAGGTCAGGTCACATCCTGACCTGATCGACCCAAACAGCGGAGCTTCATGGAATAAACATCAGCAGATCAATCAATTGATCAATATCTTTATTTTTAAAAACATTTTGAAAGAAACATCTTCAACAACACCAACATGTTTGGCCTCCACTCTGACAGAGAAGCATGGTGGTGGAAGCATGATGCTGTGGGGCATCACCGACATCTGCAGGGTTCTACACTCCAAACCTCCAGAGTTTCCATCAGAACTTTGAGCCGCTGAACCAACCCTATTTCCTTTTATCCGGTCCTGGAAAAGTCTGGAAAACTTTCCAGGACTAGAGCCTGGATCCTGGGAAAAACCAGATCAATAAGAACAAACTGACCTGATGAGCTTCTGTCCTTCGAAGCCTCTCAGCGTGGCCCACTGGCCGTAGCACCGACCGTCGCCTCCTTCAGGGCAAGCTGACAGGGGTTTCCACGGCAACGCATCGGAGCAGGCACTCAGGGCGTCGGGCAGAGACCCGCCGGGCATCATGGGAAACGGGACAGCGCCGTAGGCGGCCACCACCTGGGACACGTCACCCGATTAATGAAACAATCGGACGGGAGGGCGGGCGGAGGGGAGGGGCCTTACCTTCCTGCCCGACACGGCCAGGGAGTCTGCCACCTGCCACATGGGGGCGCCGTTGTTCCTCAGCCTGTAGGGCACGGTGAGGGCGTCCAGCGCCAGCGCCAGCACCGAGCTGGAGTGGTACCAGAGCGCCGGCTGCAGAAAGACACAGGAGGAGGAGCGTCAGAGGGCGGAGCTTCAGTTAGAGAGACCGCCCCTCCCCCCCACCAGGTTACTCACATCGTAGGTCAGGAGGGGAAACTGTGGAGGGGGGGCGGGTCGCCTGCCCAGGCCCCCCCGCAGCGTCAGCGGGCAGAACAGCGAGCTGTGAGCGGCCATGTGGGCGGAGCCAAGAGCGCAGTTCAGCAGGTGGTAAAGATCCCGGACCGGACTCTGAATCACAGGACAGTTCTGATCATCAAAAACCCGCCGCCCCCGAACCACAACCACCGCCGCCGTCACTCACCGAGTCCCGGTGGCCCACAGGAGCCAGCCCCCACGTCAGGATCCCCCTCCCCCCATACGAGTCCTGCAGAAGCTCTGTGACCTTCGACCCCAGGCCCGCGAACCCGTCCGCCAGGTCACACAGGACCTGGAAACCCTGAGACAGACACAGAAGATCTGTGGGAGGTCCGAGAGGAGGAGGAAGAGGAGCAGGAGGAAGAGGAGGAGGAAGAGGAGCAGGAGGAGGAGGAGGAAGGGTACCTGAAGATAATCACATTCCTCCACAAAGAAGTGCAGTTTGTCCTCCAGCTCGTCCAGCGGCGCCCCCTGCAGGACGGACTCCCCCTGACCGAAGGCCTCCAGACGATGAGCCTCGCTGCTCCAGCAACAGAAGCCGATTGGTTCGTTAAGGAAGAAAAACTGATGATGTCAGAGCAGCGAGGAAACAACACATTTCCATCAGGTTTGACATAAACATAAAAAAAAACCAAAACAAATGACCTGAGATAGAAAACATCACCCTCTGCTGAGAGATGATGTCACTGACGTAGAAAACATAGAACTGTAGTAACTAGATTCTGTATAAATGACTGGATCGGCACCAATCAGCCAAATCTGATCCAGATTATAAGAGAATATCAGTGATTCTCTAAAGCAGAGCAGGAAGGACGTCACCTTCTAGATTAGATGGATGATGGATGGATGGATGGATGATGGATGGATGATGGATGGATGGATGGATGGATGGATGATGGATGGATGGATGGATGATGGATGGATGGATGATGGATGGATGATGGATGGATGGATTATGGATGGATGGATGATGGATGGATGATGGATGGATGATGGATGGATGATGGATGATGGATGGATGATGGATGGATGGATGGATGATGGATGGATGGATGATGGATGGATGGATGGATGATGGATGGATGGATGGATGGATGATGGATGGATGGATGATGGATGGATGATGGATGGATGGATGATGGATGGATGATGGATGGATGGATGGATGATGGATGGATGGATGGATGGATGATGGATGGATGGATGATGGATGGATGATGGATGGATGGATTATGGATGGATGGATGATGGATGGATGATGGATGGATGATGGATGGATGATGGATGATGGATGGATGATGGATGGATGGATGGATGATGGATGGATGGATGATGGATGGATGGATGGATGATGGATGGATGGATGGATGGATGATGGATGGATGGATGATGGATGGATGATGGATGGATGGATGATGGATGGATGATGGATGGATGGATGGATGATGGATGGATGGATGGATGGATGATGGATGGATGATGGATGGATGGATGATGGATGGATGATGGATGGATGGATGATGGATGGATGGATGATGGATGGATGATGGATGGATGGATGGATGATGGATGGATGGATGGATGATGGATGGATGATGGATGGATGGATGGATGGATGGATGGATGATGGATGGATGGATGGATGATGGATGGATGGATGATGGATGGATGATGGATGGATGATGGATGGATGGATGATGGATGGATGATGGATGGATGATGGATGGATGGATGATGGATGGATGGATGGATGATGGATGGATGATGGATGGATGGATGGATGGATGGATGATGGATGGATGGATGATGGATGGATGATGGATGGATGATGGATGGATGGATGGATGATGGATGGATGATGGATGGATGGATGATGGATGGACGGATGGATGGATGATGGATGGATGGATGATGGATGGACGGATGGATGGATGATGGATGGATGGATGATGGATGGATGATGGATGGATGGATGATGGATGGACGGATGGATGGATGATGGATGGATGGATGATGGATGGACGGATGGATGGATGATGGATGGATGGATGATGGATGGATGATGGATGGACGGATGGATGGATGATGGATGGATGGATGATGGATGGACGGATGGATGGATGATGGATGGACGGATGGATGGATGGATGGATGGATGGATGGACGGATGGATGGATGATGGATGGATGGATGATGGATGGATGGATGGATGGATGATGGATGGATGGATGGATGATGGATGGATGATGGATGGATGGATGATGGATGGATGGATGATGGATGGACGGATGGATGATGGATGGATGATGGATGGACGGATGGATGGATGATGGATGGATGGATGATGGATGGACGGATGGATGGATGATGGATGGATGAATGATGGATGATGGATGGATGGATGGATGATGGATGGATGATGGATGGATGGACGGATGGATGGATGGATGGATGGATGGATGGATGGATGGATGGATGGATGATGGATGGATGGATGATGGATGGATGATGGATGGATGGATGATGGATGGACGGATGGATGGATGATGGATGGATGGATGATGGATGGACGGATGGATGGATGATGGATGGATGAATGATGGATGGATGATGGATGGATGGATGATGGATGGATGATGGATGGATGGATGATGGATGGATGGATGATGGATGGACGGATGGATGGATGATGGATGGATGGATGATGGATGGATGGATGAATGGATGGATGATGGATGGATGGATGATGGATGGATGATGGATGGATGATGGATGGATGGACGGATGGATGGATGATGGATGGATGGATGATGGATGGATGGATGATGGATGGACGGATGGATGATGGATGGATGGATGGATGGATGATGGATGGATGGATGGATGGATGGATGATGGATGGATGGATGATGGATGGATGGATGATGGATGGACGGATGGATGATGGATGGATGGATGGATGGATGATGGATGGACGGATGGATGGATGATGGATGGATGAATGATGGATGGATGATGGATGGATGGATGGATGGATGGATGGATGGATGGATGATGGATGGACGGATGGATGGATGATGGATGGATGATGGATGGACGGATGGATGGATGATGGATGGATGAATGATGGATGGATGATGGATGGATGGATGATGGATGGATGGATGGATGATGGATGGATGGATGATGGATGGATGAATGATGGATGGATGATGGATGGATGGATGATGGATGGATGGATGGATGATGGATGGATGAATGATGGATGGATGATGGATGGACGGATGGATGGATGATGGATGGATGGATGATGGATGGACGGATGGATGGATGATGGATGGATGAATGATGGATGGATGATGGATGGATGGATGATGGATGGATGGATGGATGATGGATGGATGGATGGATGGATGATGGATGGATGGATGGATGGATGGATGGATGATGGATGGATGGATGGATGGATGATGTATGATGGATGGATGGATGATGGATGGATGGATGGATGGATGATGGATGATGGATGGAT
Organism: Cyprinodon diabolis; assembly: GCA_030533445.1. NCBI lineage: Eukaryota > Metazoa > Chordata > Actinopteri > Cyprinodontiformes > Cyprinodontidae > Cyprinodon > Cyprinodon diabolis. Next base: position 43,148,486 of record CM060074.1, on the reverse strand, counting down.
GATGGATGGATGGATGGATGGATGGATGGATGATGTATGATGGATGGATGGATGATGGATGGATGATGGATGGATGATGGATGATGGATGGATGGATGATGGATGGATTCTGTGATCAGATGTGTGGAGGAATCCCAGCATTGCCAGTTAGGAGGCCAGTTTACCCGTCATGGTTGAACTGGTGGATGACGGTGACGGTTCCAGGATGCAGGTGGATCCGCAGGAAGTCGGACCAGACCGCCACGCTGCCTTCCAGTCTGTAGTTCTTCTGGAGCCGCGCCAGCTGACTGTTGAAGGCCTCCACACTCACTGCTCCTGAAGTGGGAGGAGACGTCAGAGCTCAGCGCTAAGAGGAGGAGGAAGAGGAGGATGAGGAGGCACCTGAAGGAGGCTCCTCTGGCTGTTCTTACCGGATCGCTGCAGCTGCGAGGCGGAGCAGAACGCTGCCTCGGCGAGGATCTCCCCCTTCTGGACACAAACACAGCCGTCAGGATGATCCCTGAACCGGACCGATCCGGCTTTCATCCCAGACTCACACACTTACATCCAGCTTCTCCAGATCCTCCAGGAAGGAGTTCTTCTGCGGAGGGCTCTGTCTGTACATGGCGACGCTTCCCTCCCTGACAACGACACATTTAACGTCAGCGTAGTGAAACGCCGCTGGCATACTGCCACCTGGAGGCGCTGCTTACCAGGGGACGGCAGAGCTTCCTGCTCCCGGGTCGTACAGGTTCCCCTCCTGCCGCAGAGTCCGCAGACTTCCTGTGCAGACAGACAGAGAAGAGGCGGGTCCAAACGGGCCTAACGGGTGAACCGGGACAACCGGAGCGCTCCGTACCTTTCAGATCCATGGAGATGAGCCGAGGAGTGTAGGTGACCTGTCCACCCAGAGTCTGTCCCTCCCGGAACACCGCATCACTCTGGATCTCAGCGAGGGGCGACTCCGGGTCATACGACAAAGATGCATCCTGCCAACGAGACCAGAGTCCGTTTGAAACGTCCAACCAGCACCAGAACCAAAGCAAGAAAAAAAACATAGAAACATGATTAACAGATTCTGTGCCACGCTGGAGTCACAACCACATATTTCTAGTTAATTCTGTCTTTACAGATCGGATCAGGGTTCCTCATCTGCCCCATCAGATGAGGAACCCTGAGCCTGCAGGATTCTGGATGGACCTGGGTCCAAAACATGGCTCAGAGGTTAAACATGGTGGTGGGAGTGTGATGCTATGGGCCTGTGATGATGAGCTCCAGGTTGTTCTTCAACTCTGTGCTCGTTTCTAAACCTAAAAAAACAAAAACTAACATTTCTAAAAGCAGAACTAATTTTCTCCCAGAGTTACCTCTTGTTCCTGGATAATATAACAGACACTGGAAACTTCATGGAAACCAGTTTAACTCCAGATCCTGCTGCGGACCATCTGAGCTACTAGCTAACCTGGTTAGCCGCTCCGTGATTCCTCACCTGTAAATTCCACCAGTGGGTTCCCACGAAGTTGGAATAATGTCCGAGCTGCAGCGTGATGACTTCCCTGCAAACTCCGCTCATCTTGGCTAAACCACCACTCAGGAAAAAAACACGGGAAGGGAAGAACTCTACGCATTGAGCATGCTGCTGGATCTGACGACAACGGTCACGCCCACAGAGGCAGCGGCCGCTTCCGATTGGCTGGAAGACAGAGAGAGGTGAGCGGTGATTGGAGGAGCCGGGTGAGAAAAGCTTCAAGTTTGGTTTCACTTTGCCGATAATTCACGTGTTTCTGAAATAAAAACAAAAATACTAAAAGATAATAGATTACAACAAGAAGTGAAGGAAAATTATATATATAAAAAAATATATATATATATATTTATATGTCGGTCTCTCTCTCTCTCTCCCTATATATATATATATATATATATATATATATATATATATATATATATATATATATATATATATATATACATATAAATATCCATGCATATATATATTTATCTAATATATCATATATTTTGTATATTATTTTCAAATGTTTTTATAGTATAATATAATATGTACATATTATATAATATATTAATATATAATACATAAATGTATATGTATATATAGATATTAATATCAATATTATATATATATATATATATTTTTTTTATAGTCTATACACACATATATTACATATAAATATGTACTTATATATATGAAAATATATATATATATATAAAGTAAAAAAATATATATGTATATGTAAATATATATATATATACGTAACATCACTTAAAAAAACACTGAACTTAAGAGGAAATGGTAATTCAATTCGAACCCAAATGTAATTTCCGTTTGTTGTTTTTTTATTTCATATATTTTATCTCTGATTCATATTTGTATTTTATGTCGCTGCTTCCTCTGCTGCACAAGCATCACCTCCAATGGTGGCAAGCAAAAGTGGTTGGTTGATTGGAAATAGAAATTCCATAGCATTTTACAGTAACTTAAATATACAAATTAATAATAGTACAGTGAGCTGACATTTTAATGAATTATAATAGTGTGAAATAAATCTCTTAGAAATTACTTTATTTAGAATAACTAAATATGAAAATAAATAAAAACAACGAAAATTATATTAATTAAAAACAAATAACAAGATGCCCCCCCCCCCCCCCCCCCCGCCTGTTGCTGTTGATATTATTTTTTCGTTGATCCTTAAGGATCTTTATAATTGTTAGAAAAAGGAAGATAGAGATGGAGATGATTTATTCAGAGCAAGTAAACTATAAAATGTTCATCACAATGATATTAACAAGTATCATTATTATTATTATTCGTAGTAATGGTAGTAGTATATATATTATTATTTTTTTTTACAAACTTTGTGTATTTGGTTTTTAACAGGAATTACATAGCCATACATTTACAATGTGATACATATAAAACAAACCATACAATTCCCTTGAGTCATAAAAAACCAAACAAAAAACACAACAAAACGACCTCCAATCACTCCCAGGCAATAAGAAAAACTCATAAGAAAAAGGACACCCACACGAGAGAAAGAAAAAAATAAATAAAATTTAAAAAGATTATATAATATAAAAAAATGTTTTTATATAATAATAATATTATTATTATTATTATTATTATTATTATTATTATTATTATTATTATTATTATTATTATTATTATTATATCAAAGAGGGATGGCTCAGTGAATGAGATTGAAGGTTAAATAGAGGAGTTGTTCCTCCTGTCCTGCAGGGGGCGGTAGTGGATCAGTGTTGAGTCGCTCAGCAGAAGCGGAGCCGCAGAGTAAATCCTTCAGCAGTTTGATAGCAGTTTCCTGTTGGAGCCGAAACGGCCCAGAGTCCCTCTGATAACCCGCTCTAAGCTCTGCTGACCCGGTTTGGCCCGTTTCTTTACGGCCGCTAACCGGAAATGCTGCCTCCTCAGCTCCTTGCGACCCTCCGGGACTGATGAGTCATGACTGAGATCAGATGCAGGACATCTGCTGCGGCTCTGGGAGGAGAACCGGAAGAAGGGAGCAGATGTAAGTGACTGAGAGAAGAAGGAGCTTCAGCCTGTTTCCTGTTTCCTCCTCTCACTTTGTTTCACCTCCGCAGGTGAGATCTCAGAGAAGGAGGAGGAGGAGAAAGGAGGAGGAACCAGAGGAGATGAAGGAGGTCAGGAGGAGCCCAGCAGCGTCCAGCCATCCAAGCAGAAATCTGCTGCAGGTGAATAAAGCTCCTGTCCTCCATTTCTCCCTTCCTCTCATCCAGATCAGCTCCCTGACTCCATGGAGGTCATTCAGAGTCTGGCTTCTTCTGACCTCTGACCTCCAACCACTCATGTCTATTTTTTCACTGGATTACTGAAGTCAAGCCACCGGCCGCCATATTGGTACTCCCTAGCTGGACCTGTTGGAATGTAAAGAATCCGTGAGCTGCAGCATTGATCAACGATGATGTTCTGATTTTCAGATTTCCACAATAGAATAACAGATGGTCATAATTACTATTTCAGATATAAATCATTAATTCTACCTAGTCCCATTTCTATCATAGATAGCACTAAAGCATTCTATCTAGTTACGTTTCTATCATAGATAGCACTAAAGCATTCTACCTAGTCACATTTCTATTATAGATAGGACTAAAGCATTCTACCTAGTCACATTTCTATCATAGATAGCACTAAAGCATTCTACCTAGTCACATTTCTATCATAGATAGCACTAAAGCATTCTACCTAGTTACGTTTCTATCATAGATAGGACTAAAGCATTCTACCTAGTCACATTTCTATTATAGATAGGACTAAAGCATTCTACCTAGTCACATTTCTATCATAGATAGGACTAAAGCATTCTACCTAGTCCCATTTCTATCATAGATAGGACTAAAGCATTCTACCTAGTCACATTTCTATTATAGATAGGACTAAAGCATTCTACCTAGTCCCATTTCTATCATAGATAGGACTAAAGCATTCTACCTAGTCACATTTCTATTATAGATAGGACTAAAGCATTCTACCTAGTCACATTTCTATTATAGATAGGACTAAAGCATTCTACCTAGTCCCATTTCTATCATAGATAGGACTAAAGCATTCTACCTAGTCACATTTCTATCATAGATAGGACTAAAGCATTCTACCTAGTCACATTTCTATCATAGATAGGACTAAAGCATTCTACCTAGTCACATTTCTATTATAGATAGGACTAAAGCATTCTACCTAGTCCCATTTCTATCATAGATAGGACTAAAGCATTCTACCTAGTCACATTTCTATTATAGATAGGACTAAAGCATTCTACCTAGTCCCATTTCTATCATAGATAGGACTAAAGCATTCTACCTAGTCACATTTCTATCATAGATAGGACTAAAGCATTCTACCTAGTCACATTTCTATTATAGATAGGACTAAAGCATTCTACCTAGTCCCATTTCTATCATAGATAGGACTAAAGCATTCTACCTAGTCACATTTCTATTATAGATAGGACTAAAGCATTCTACCTAGTCACATTTCTATTATAGATAGGACTAAAGCATTCTACCTAGTCCCATTTCTATCATAGATCTGCTGCTGGTTTTATTGATTTTGAACTTTATTGGAAATAAAGTGTTTTTGTTAGTAAACATAAACCCTTTCATTGAATGGATCGTCGGCCATATTTTCCGCCTGTGAATGAACTGAGCTGTTAGTCGCAGCTTTCAGGCAGTTTTTCCTGTTTCTGCCGTTATATGTCCGTCTGTTGAACCGTTTTTTGCCGTTTCTGTTTTCGTGTCGGATGTTCTGGTGGCGTTCTGCTCACAGCTGTGTCTCCGCTCCGCAGCCAGCTTCCTGCAGTACCTGCTCAGGATGTTCTTCGGCTTCCTGGCGGCCGTCGCCTGTGGGATGCTTTACGCCGGCTTCCTGTCCTGGTACCACGACAGGAGGTTCTGGTTCTCCACCAGACAGGTGGGTTCCCGCGGTTCCCTTCTCCGTTCTGGTGAAGCCGAGGTGCTGAAGGGTTGCGTGTGTTTCAGGAAGTGGAGCGGGAACTGTCCTTCCTGGGAGGCAGCGGGCTCTACTATCACTACTACAAGCAGATGTTGGCGGCGCCGTCCTTCAGCAGAGGTACGTGTCGCTCTGTGCTGCGCGTGAAGCTGAACATCTGGAGATGTGACCCCCTCCCTTTGGTCTTCTTAGGGTTCTATGAGCTGGCGGCGGACAACAGAACCATTTCGGGTCAGACCATCAACGCGGTGGAGCGGCTGTTTCTCTACCCAGAGCTGATCACCAGCTTCATCTACAGGGTGACGGGCAGTCAGGTCAGGAGCTCCTCCTCCTCCTCCTCCTCATCATCATCATCATCATCATCATCAGATTAAACTGAGCGTGAATAAAGCCTCAGATCAACTCGCCCTCTGATTGGTCAACAAAACACTACAATCTCACGCTCAAAAAGTTATCCTGCAAATATTCATTCAGTCAGAAAAAACTAACATTAAAAAACATTTTTTTTCTATTGAAATCAATAAATGTAAAATTATTAAGTTTAAGGCTGAATCAATTAATTAGATTAATTAAAAATTGAAATAATCGTTAACCAATTTAGTAATCAATTAATCGTTAACTGGAGTATAGAGACAGTAAAACCTGCCTGTAGCTGACAGCGACTCGCTTAGAGCAGGAATTATACCAAGATTGTAAAAAAATATATAAAGATTTTGCATTTAAGATAAATATTTTTCATCTGTCAATCTGCTCTAGAATCCAGAAAAGTTTTAGTATCACCTGCTTTAGTTTAGTAAAAAATGTTCTTTAAGGACTCTTAGGCTGTTTGATTATTAATCGAGAGATTAATTGATTTGCTAAATAATGGTTAAATAATCGCAGCTCTACTGCTGGCTGAACTCTGGCAGGTTTCAGGTCGTCCATCTGCAGCGTTTTCCCCTGAATGAGGCTGATTGTCTGCAGGGCTTCATGTGCACAATAACATTTAACTTCGTCCAACTTTTTATTATCTAAATAAATCCTATTTAAAACCAGACATATTGTTCATAAACAATCATTAGAAGTTTTTTTTTACTTCATCATTTTCTCTCCAGGCTCCCAATATATGAGCTTTTCAGCACTAAAGCTTTGGTGCTGCTGAAGATTCTCAGTCATCCAGGTCAGAGTCGTTCCAAAAAAGGTAAAATCAATCCTCTGGACTTAGTTTCCAAGTTTGAAGACGTTTCTCTTCCCATCCAGGAAGAGTTCCAGGTTTTATCCAGCAGTCCAACAAAGCCTGTTTTTTTCTTGTAAAACCTGCCTTTATCTGACAGAGAGCCATTTCCAGCAGGAATTATATCACAAACATGTTAACGATTAAAATAGATCTAGATAAAAATTGTTTTTACCTGCTCTATAATCCGGAACTTAGTTTCACCTGGTTTAATTTAATAAAAAGTCTTCTTTAAATAATTTTTATCTCTGATTATAAAAACAGTTAATTAAAAAAAACTAATTGACAGATTAATGGATGTGCAAAATAATCCTTAGATGCAGCCCTGATTATAAACTAATGCAATCAGTTGTTTTTCTCTTTGTTAGTTCAATGATTCGCTAATCTATGCATGCATTCGTTCTATCATTCATTCATTCATTCATTCCTCTGTTTATCTGTTCATTTATTTGCATCCATTTCATTCTTCCATGCATTTGTTTATCCATAAGTTCAGGAACATGTTCATTATTCATTCATTCATTCTTTTATTCATTCATTTATTCATTCTTTGGCTTGGTAATCAAAGTAGGGCTGCAACTAACCATTATTTTGCTAATAAATTAATCTGTTGATTATTTTTTCCATTAATCGATTAATAATCAGGCAGCCAAAGGTTCCTTAAAGAAGATATTTTAATAAATTAAATCAGGTGAAACTAAAATGTTTCCACTGGACGAGTTCTGGATTATAGAGCAGAGTGACAGAAGAAAAAGTTATTTTATCTTAAATGCAAAATGTAAGTCTATTTTTCCACAATCTTGGTATAATTCCTGCTCTAAGCGAGTCGCTCTGTCAGCTACATGCACGTTTTAGTCTCTATACCCCAGGTAATGATTAATTGATTACTAAATTAGTTAACGGTTATTTTCTATCAAAAATTAATCATGATTAATTGTTTCAGCCCTAAACAAAGAAGTTTAAAATTTTGTTCACATTCATTCCTTCATGTATCTGAGGGCGTATTTTAGGAAACGTAAACATCAGAAGGACTGTTAGCAGCAGCAGAAACATCTGGATTCATGAGCTTCTGGAATAAAAGAGAAATAAAACGTAGAGCTGTAACCAATAATGATTCAAAACGCATTAAAAAATATTTGATTATTAAATAAATCTGGACTGGAAATAAAGCTACATCAATAGAAAGCAGTGATTTTTTTCCCCCTAAAAAGTTAAAAAGAATTTATTATTATTCGTTGTGGCGCCGTTGTGGTCCGGTTGCCGTGGAACCCAGACTCAGTTCCGTCTGTTTCTCCAGGAATACGTGGAGCCCATCTACTTCTACATCGGGACGGTGTTCGGCCTGCAGGCCGTCTGCGTCACGGCGCTGTTCGTCTGCAGCTGGGTGATGAGCGGAACCTGCGTGGCCGGCATGCTGGCCGTCTCCTGGTTCATCCTGAACAGGTGAGAGGAAGCCCCGCCTCCTCACGTGGGCCGGTCCTGAACCAAACGGGTAAAAAAGGTGTGGCCTGTGTTTGTGCTGCAGACAGGACGCCACCAGGGTGGAGCAGGGGATCCCTCTGCGGGAGAACTGGGCCCTGCCTTATTTCTCCGTCCAGGTGGCGGCGCTGACCGGCTTCCTGAGCAACAGCATCAGCTCTGCCTCTGAGGTGGGTCGATCCGCTGGAGCAGAACCGCCGGGTGGTTCTGGCCCTGCTGATCCTGCTCTGTTCCTCTGCAGATGTTCTGCTACCTCACCATGAGCGCCTCCACCTTCACCTTCCTGCTGCTCTGGGAACACGGACACTACGTCCTGTTCGTTCAAGGCCTCTGCTTGTTCCTGCTGGACTTGCTGGACCTGGTTCCGCAGCGGAAGGTAAGCATGGCGGCGCTGTCGGCTCAGATAGACTGAACCGATTTAACGGACCCACGGGGGAACCAGGAGACGGTGACAAACCGGGCCCATTTGGACCTCCATCCATCCACCAGAACCTGCAGGTCACAGGAAGACTCTGCTGGACCCAGTAAAGTCCACTTTCCAGGTTTTTCTTCAGATTCTGCTTAGTTTTGTAAAATTAAACTTAAATATCATCATTTATTTAATAATCATTTAATAAGAAAATATCCAACCACTCAATAAGAAATGTGTTGATTTTTAGCAACAACGATTTATAAAAAAAAACAAAACTACGAAATAAAAATTGTTATTCGGATAAACAGATCAATCACCAAAAATCTTTCAAAACCAAAATATAAGTTAGACTCAAAACAATATCAGAAAAAACCCTAAATAATCAAAAGTCCAGTTTTTATATTAGGAATAATGTCCACAAAGGAGTTCCGTATCGTCCAAACCAAAAACAAAACTGTCCTGGAAGTGTTTTTAAATCGTCGTTTAAATTAAAATAATGAAGAATCCAAATGTCAAACTCCTGAGGTTGCTGGTTCGAGACCCACCTCAGACTTTTGAAAGTTGCGATCGGCACTTTGCCGATTTAACACTTAAAAAAACTTAGAAAAGATTTTATGATACACACCAATCATTTCAAACAATTTCAAAGGACCTTAAATGGGGAAAAAAAAGAAGAATTGCAAAAAGTCCCAGATTCTATTACTAACTGTAGTTCTGCGTTCCACCAGTAGGTGGAGACAGCTTCACCTGAAGCTTCATGAACTGTGAGGATCGTTGAAGAAATTAGCTCACTACATTCAGCCGAACCAAATCTCCCGCTGCACAGATCTGACGGTGTGCGTCTTCCTCTTCGTCTGAGCCGCCGCACGCCGACGCACGCCGACGCACGCCGACGCACGCCGACGCACACACACCTTCTGATTCACTAATTTAATCAGCACAGCTCTCCGGCGCCCTGAACTCTCCTTTCCTTCTGTATTGCAGAGGAGCTGCTGCGCTTAGACAACTTTTAACGACAGGCAATGGGTGGAAATACGTCACCAATCCAACGAAAAAATGACAATTTACTTATCCTTAAAGATTAAATATTTATCTTTCACATCTAAGAAATATATATTACTATATTTTTAAATATTTGAAATGTTTGCTTAAAGTTATATTATAAAATATATATATATATGTTATGTTTTAATCAGGTCATTTGGTGGGTGGGTGGGGCGGTGCACCAGCGCCCTCTATTGGCAAGCTGCCACTGGTTCTGACCCAGTAGAATATCAGAACCTTTTCTTTTTGTCCGGTTCTGGGTCCAGTTGTAGGACTTCGGTCTCCTTCCTGCCTGAGTGTCTCCCTCTGCTGGAAGACTTCCTGGTTTCTGACCAATCAGAGCCCAGCGTGCAGAGGGACACGCCCACCAGAAACTGGACCTGTAGATTCTGTTTGGTCTCTTCGATCTCTAGAACCAGCAGCAGAGCCGTTTACCTGCAGAAGGTTCTGGTTTCTGGGGTGGGTCGCCACGGCAACCGGTTCCTTCCTGAGATTGATGTCAGGCTTCGTTTTGATTGGCTGGTTTTTATTTCTTTTATTCCTCCTTTCCGCTCGTTTGGAGTCGGAACCGGACTCTGCCTGGTGGGTTTGTTGTGCGGTTCTGTCCAGTTTGATCAGAACCGTAGAGACAACCAGCAGCCGGAACCGGTCCGTCTGACCCGTTTGACCCATCTGTCCTTCCTCCGAGCAGACGGCCGACATCAACAAGATCTACCTCAGCTCCCTGGTTCTGGTCTACCTGTTCCAGTTCCAGAACTCCGCCCTGCTCGCCTCGCCGCTGCTCTGCCTCCTGATTGGCTCGGCTGTGGCTCGGTCCTTCCAGGTAGCCCCTCCCCCCTGCAGCCCTGATTGTTTGTGGGAGGGTTTCTGTGCCTGAATGAGGCTGTTGTTTCTGCTGCAGAGGAAGATGAGGATGGGTCCTCTGCTCGCCCGTGTGATGAAGCTGCTGCTGCACTTCCACCTGGTTTTCACCGCTGGGATCAGCTTCGCTTACCTCATCAAGGTAAATTAGGAGGACGCCGCCGCTCTGCTTCAGCTCACTGATGCATCAGAACCGCCTGGCTTTGTTTTCAGAAGCTGTCCCCCGTCGGCAGCAGCGACTTCACCCTGAAGCTCCTGGAGGTCAAATTTGGGCTGAATACCACGACGTGAGTCAGAAGCTTCCTGTCGGGGCTCCGCCCCCTTCATCAAAACCTGCCGTCTCATTTTTCCTTCTGCTCCAGAGACTTCGTCACCAACTTCCTGCTGTGTCAGGACGGGCTGCGGGCCGCCGGTCAGAACCTGTTCCTGCGGCTGACCCAGACCTCCGTCCTCCCCTTCTACGTCCTGGTCCTCGCCGTCTGCCTGCTGTCCACGCTGCAGACCGTCTGCAGGAAGCTCAGGTGAGGCGCCTTGCAGAGAGCCGAGCACCGAACGCCGTCAGGACGGGATCAGGAACATCTGGATGAGAGGACAGTGTTAGGGCTGAGTGGATTACAAATTAAAGGTTTTAAAATTAGGACTTTAAAGCCTTAAGATTAGCAGATTAAAGTAAACAAATTAGGAGATTAAAGGCATAAAATGATTAAATAAAAGTCGTTAGATGAATAAAAGTCATAATCTGGGGAGAATAAAGCCGTAAATTTACAAGATTAAAGTCATGAAATTCGGAGAATTATAAATTTAAGGTTGTAAAATTAGGAGATTAAAGGCATAAATGTAGAGAATAACGTCCGAATGTTTCGAGTATAAAGTTGTAATTCTGTGGTCCAGATAGCCGTTATAGGATCCAAACGTAACGGTTCTGATGCCGCTACGTGGCTCTGTGTGATTTTGGCGTTTGACCAATCAGATGAGCCCATAAATGATTTATTACCTACTTTATGTTTTGAAAAAACGTAAACCAGTTAAAAAATGAGTAAGCCAAGTTAAAAAAGTAGAAAACTGTCATTTCCTGTATCGGCATTAAAGCTTTAACGTTATGCTGGAGCAAAAAACTATGAATGTTTTTTATGGATTTCTTATTAAAGATCTTTTGTTATTTATTCTTAAAGGAAAAGTCCGTTCAGCAGGAATAATCAATGGATCATTATTTATACCTAAAACTAATACGTTGGCAGTGATGTAATGAATTTAGCGTAATTCAGTAAAAAAATTAAAATAATACTTTCCGTCTCGATCACTGAGTCTGGGAGCGGCCATCTTTGCCCAAATATAGTAGCCCCTCCCTCCTGCCATCTTCCAGCAGTGACGTCACGGTGCGGTAAGCCTAGCGCCATTCTCCCCGCTTTACAAGCTAAATCAATGGGAACTACTAGACACATCTGCAATCAACAACAATTATTGAAGATTTCCAGAGGACTTCACCATTGAAATTCACCAGAGCTATAGTGAAACTGACAATGCCCACGTGCATGGCAGCTGGATGCTGGAATACATCGGGTAAAAGTGAAAAAAAGAGTTATTCCACCTTTCTGATTCCTGATCCTCCACGGACGGGTTGGTCGTTGGATCGCCAACTTGAAGAGGGAGGATTTGCCATCGAACTTCTGGCCAGAGAAAAAACCCGTAATATGTAGCCAACATTTGGAAGAAGAATGTTTTCAAGATGACTTGGATAATAGCGCGTTGTGACAAACACCAGATACAGCACTGGGACTTGATCAACAGCCGATACCGCACCGTGACAATGTCACTAACCAGTAGGTGGCAGTAGTGTTCTTTGACAAACATGGATGCCTCCAGTAAAGCACATTCACATGAAAATGACTCTGAATTAAAAACACTGATCATTTATTGAACAGGATGGAATCATTTCAGATTTAAAGAACTTTCAGAAGTTTAATTTCTAAATATGAGCGACTTTTCCTTTAATCTCTCATGGCTAATTCTAATGTTATTAAAGTAACAAAGGTCTGGATTCCAATAAAACTATAAAGGGTTAAAGGTCCTTAAAGGTTCTGTTCTGTTTAGACGGCAGGTTTGATAAACAATCAATCCTCTAATCAGAACTGGGAGCAGAACTTTGCTTTATTCCAGTTGGTACTGATCCGGTTCCCAGACAGCAGGAAGTAGGATTTTAAAGGGGCTCTGATTGGCTGCTGTGTCCCTTTTGTGATGCCATCAGAGATGTGTGTTTTTTTGGAGGTTGGATCTACTGGAGAGTCTAAAAGCTGGAAAACCTTTTCTGTCTCTCCCAGCGGTCAGCCAATGAGCAGCAGCCTCAGACCGGAGGACGGACCAATCGGAGAGCAGCCTGCGGTGGCCTACCACGTGTTTCACACCCTGTTCTTTGGCGCCCTGACGCTGCTGTTTGACGGGTGCGTCCACGGCCGGGTTGCCTGGAGCTGAAGACGTGCAGCTTCTAACCGTAACTGTTCTCCTCTCCGTCCTGCAGGGTGAAGTATTTATGGACGCCGTACGTCTGCATGTTCGCAGCGTTCGGGGTGTGTTCTCCGGACCTCTGGATGACGGTGTTCAGGTGGATCAAGCTCAGATCCATCCACCCGGTGGTGTTGGTCAGTACGCCACATGATGCATACCTCAGCAAACCATCACATATCATTTATCTCTAGATCTGGTCCATCTAGATTTGATAAAACTAAAAAATAAGCTTATCTGGAAAAATTTTCTCTGCATTTAAAGTCATAATCAGGCAGAAATGGAAGCATCAGAATTTGTTGGTTTTAATAATATGACATTTCAATTCTATTCAGTTTATTTCTATAGCTCCAATTCACATCATGTCATCTCAGGTCACTTTATAGATCCAGACCAACCAGATCATCCAGTCAGATTGATTCAAAGTTTTCTATCTAAGGAAAACCAGCTGATTGCATCGACTCATTGACTCTTCAGCAATCCCTCACACTAAGCATGCTTGTAGCGAAAGTGGAGAGGAAAGACTCCCTTTGAACAGGAAGAAACCTCCAGCAGAACCAGGCTCAGTGTGAGCGGCCATCTGCTGAGGCCCACTGGGGTTCAAGGAGACAGAAGCAGACATAGAAAAAGAAGCATAGATACAAAAGGCAACTGTCAACCAGCTCCACAGGCGGCCCCGTCCAGGAAACACACAGCCAGGCAGACGAGCTCCGAGCCAGCTCCCATGTCAGAGGATGAAGAGAGCACATCCAGTTAGTCACAGTCAGAGAAACAGGACCACACTGGAAAACAGGCCAAGCTCCAACATCTAGAAACAAAGGTGTTGATGGCAGCAGCACAGCTGATATTTCTCTCCAGGATGGAGTCACAGCCAAACAGGAACAGACCAGATGAAGCTACTATGAGAAAAAGCAGAGAGAGCAGAACGTTAGAGATTGAACTAACAGATTCTGCAGAGTGGGAGAATAGAGATAGAATGAAGCAGAATGATGAAAAAGGGGTCCCTATGTCCTCCAGCAGTCTAGAATTTCAACAACCAGCTGCTGTTGTTTCTGCAGCACATCTTTTTTCTGACTGGTTCTGACCTGTTATGACTCCTTTAACATCAGGAGCAGCTGCTCTGCAGTCTGATTCGCCGTGGGTTCATCAGATCCACGGCGAATCATCAGGTCCAGGCTGACCAACAGTGTTTCAGTTTCCAGCTGATGACGTAACCGGCTGCTGTTCTGTTTGTCTCCAGTCTCTGATTCTGAGCACGGCCGTCCCGACCATCATCGGCTTCAGTCTGTGGAGAGAGGTGAGGAACGGCTGTTCATTCCCAGGTTCCTGCAGGGAAAGCGTTTCTGAACCCGTCTGGGTTCGTTCTCCTTGGAGACGCTTTCTGTGGTTCCACCTCAGCTCCTCTTTCTATTGGATGGTTCTGTGATCCTGGTGGGAAACTGATTAATCTGATAAATCGCCTCAAAAAGGGGAAAAAATCTCTCATCTCTGGATTATAGATGGAAACAAATGATCAATCTATGATTGTGGATTAATAATCTGTTCGACTGAATCTGTTCCATCAGATTGGTTGGTATCGTATTTATAGTTGTAATGTTACTGTGGTCCAGCAGAGGGCGCAGCTCTGCATTCCTAAGCAGAGTCTCCATTCATGGATCAGAACCATGAATGGATTCAGAGTCCAGATTATTTCCACTCATTAATGATCCAGGATGAACTTCCTGTGGTTCCATTAGTGAATCTAAACTCTGATAAACTCCGGTTCTCCTAAAGGGTCCATTTAGCGGCGCTGATGGAGGAGCAGCAGAACAGGATAGAAGAAGACATGCTAGCAGTTAGCATGGTGGACGGAGAAGCTTTATGAGGTCATGACCTTAATGGAGCCGAGTTCTAACGTCCCTCTGAGACGAACCAGAACCAGAACCAGAAGCTCCAGTTTAAAGCTCTGCTAGCAGAACCAAGGCTCTTCCAGCTCTGACAGAGTGACATACCCTGTCTATTAATGATGGATCTACATCTCCTCTCTGGAAATCAGAAGAGTTTCACTGATTTTATGCATCCATATTTATTTAGTAACTTAAAAGTTCCTGTTTTGTTTTATCTTAGAAGTTTGATATGTTTTTATTTTGTCAGTATTAATACAGGGCGAATATAATATTATGCAACTTTTTTATTTTATTCAGCTGATTATAAAACATATTTATCCTTCATGTTCTGAAAGGTCCTTTGGAAGGAAGAGAAAGCTCACTTATTAATTAATTGATTAGTGTAATGAACTTTACATAGATTGGTTGATCTAGAAGCGCCTCTCTGATCTTGTCCTCAGGTCTCTTTGTGACGACCTTCTTCCTCATAGATGATCTCCTCCAGATAAACCGGCTAATGACCTTTCCCCTCTGCCCCCCCCCCTGCAGTATTACCCCCGGGTGTTAGCGGATCTGGCCGATCTGCAGGAGTTCTACGACCCGGACACCACGGAGCTGATCAGCTGGATCAGGTGGTTCCTCAGGACTTCCTGTATCCGCAGGTCTGTGGGGTTCAGTCGGGCTAACGTTGTTTCTGCGCAGGTCTCAGGCGCCGGCCGTGTTCGCCGGCAGTCCTCTGCTGCTGGGAACCATAAAACTCTGTTCTGGGTCGGTCGTCACCAGTTTGCCCATCTACTCTGACATGGACCTGCTGAGGAGGAGCGAAGAGGTGAGCTTCTAGATCTAGGATCTAGATTCCTCTGGATCCGTTGTTTTCTGACCCTTCGCTCCGTTTAAAGTGGATCTTTGTTCAGGAAGCAGTTTTAAAGCCATGTTTACAGATTCCTGCTGGGAAAGAATGACTCATCAAATCTGCCTTGAAACATTTTAGTGAATCCAGGTTTTAACAGAAGAATTTTATTCTGCAGGGAACCGATCCACCGGTTTGTTTATCACCGCTAACAGCGTCAGGTCTTCTGCTCACACGGCGTTCCTATGGGGAGAGAAAGCCCACAGCATCACAGGTCCTCTGCTGTACCCAGACTGACCACATTTCACTCATGGTCAGACTGGACTTCAAATAGTTCTGCTAGAACCGATCCCGGGTCCGGTGAAGGTTCTGGTAAAACCAGTCTTGGTTCTGGTAGAACTGATCCCGGGTCGGTTAAGGTTCTGGTAGAACCAGTCCTGGGTCCGGTGAAGGTTCTGGTAGAACCGGTCCTGGGTCCGGTTAAGGTCCTGGTAGAACCGGTCCTGGGTCCAGTTAACACTAGATGTCCCAGAGATTTTCAGTTTTCCTGCAAGCCCCCCTCCCCTCTTCTAGTTTGTGTTTTCACTCTGCCTTGCTAACTGTCCCTATTGTAATGCAAATAACCTGTGATGTGACCGGCCCTTCTACATGAGGCTGGATAAAGGCTGAAACAAACTGGCATCAAGACCATGTTCCAAGCACTTTTCAGTACCTGCCCCTAAAACATCAGACCTTTTTGCAGGAATATATTTATATGTCATATCTAAATCTTTTATTTAGGCAAACCTATTGAACAACCAGATATCATACGGGTCCTAGTTCCTGAGCTGAGAACAAGTCATAACCATGCTTTTCCAACAAAGCAAGGCGGAGCCTATTTCTATTGTCCATTCACCATCAGACTCATTTATATTGCAAAGCTCACTATATGAAAGAAAGAATAATTGTATTTTGTCTTGTCTCGCCTTTTTATGTCATTCAAAATTTAATCTTAGAGAATGACAAACAGTATGCCTTTAGTATTGGAGCAACATTTATGTCACAAAAGGAACAGCCCTAGTCTCTTCATCTCACAATGCTGTCTCATGTGTTCTTCCTTTATTGCCTTTTCTTGCATAAAAATGTTACGAAGTTCATTTGCAAGTAGCAGAATTATCTTTGGTCCCTGTGCACGGCTTGTACAACACATGCTCGTCTGTTGCAGCCAAGCTTGTACGCCAAGCCAAGCCAAGCCTGAAATCTCGATAACTCTGAGTCGATCTGCTGGGCCTATTTATTCTGGGAGCTAGACTTCCCACCCACAACCTTTACATTTCCCCCTGCCGCCAGATTGGAATTTGAGCTGGAAACGGGTTTCCACCACAAAACCGGCTTTCCGCTGGAAATCGTGAGCGGATGATGTTTGCTTGTTTGCCCTCTAGTAAATAGGGCAGATGGTCATTGTTGTATAAATATTCTTGTCAGCTGATGGAGATGTTTTCATTGTACAGATCAGTTGGGGGGACTGGAGCCCAATTCCCACCCCAAACAGCTCAATTTTGAAAAACAACAGACAGAAGGTATAGCCTCAGAAAGTTTTTTTTTATTTCAGATAAAGAAAAACCGTCTACATATGGATAAAGCACTAAATATAAAGTGGAAAAATGTAAAATGCAATTGTCCCATCTAGCAGTTTCCACATTCCCATGGTGAGCCTTTCCTACATTTGCCACAGGTAAATTTGCCGCAGTGGACACAACGTTCAGTACTTCTGTTGTTATTGCAGAGTATGCGCACCTGGCATTGAGTCTTTTTCTGCTGGGAAACTCTCATCTCACGACGTAGCTGTTTTTGCTCTTCCTCTTGTGTCTTTTCCTGCAGGAGCCTGTTTTTGAGTTCCTCTGAAAGCTCCAGCATGAACAGTCGACGACTTTCTTTGGATCCTGTACACGCTGTGTACAAAACATGTGCATTTGTGGCGGCCATGTCAAGCAGGTTATAAAACACAGCCATAGGCCACCTCCGTGTTCCTGCACAGAGTAGTTGCGCAGTTTCTGGTCCATAATATCAACACCACATTTGAGATGGTTGTAATCAACCACAGTGTTTGGTTTTTGTTTTTGAATGTCCACAATTTCCACTCTGTGATGCATGGTACTCAGAAGACAGACAGATTTCTTTTTTTTTGTCGCATACACCGTCAGCAAGGCACTTCCAGATTTGAAGACCTGCGTGGAGTGCAACTGGCGCCCCGAGGTTTCCTTTGCAGTTGCTGGTAGCTCCCGACGAATCTTGTTGATGGTGCCAAGCAGAGTTGTATTTCGCTGAAGGAGCCTGTTAGCCAAAGACAGAGAGGTGAAAAAATTGTCCATAGCTACAGTCCTTCCCTTGTCCAAAAATGGCTCCATCAATTTCAGAACAACGTTTTCTGACAACCTCTCTCCTTTTGGACGAGTGGGATCTTTTCCCAAGTAAGGGATGGCATTAAACATGTATTTTGTGTCCAGATCTGCTGCAATCCAAAACTTGATTCCAAACTTGTCAGGCTTGGATGCAATGTACTGCAAAAAGGGCACCGAACCTTGGACGGAAACAGCTGCTCATCCACAGTAACATGCTGTCCTGGACTGTAGGACGACACACAGTTCTGAACAAACCGCATCCAGATGTCAGAAATTGCTGCAAATTTGTCATTGTGTATGCGTTCCTTGCTGGTGTCCTTGTTGTCAAAACGAAGGTACCGTCTTATTTAAAAAAAACGGTTACGAGGCATTATGGGTTTGATATCTGCGTTTTCGAATTTATTGGCCCACATGTGTTGCATGGGACCAATGTAACCCATGGCAGCCCTTCGAAAAAGGATTGCGAGGAAAGCCATCAGCTCGTAGACACTCATCTGCCAGCTGGGGTTTGTTCTGCAGGCCTCGTGGACTGTGCAGTCTCTGATGGTCAGCAACATGTTCATATCCAACAAACACAGGAAGCTGCGAAGGCGGCTTGTGATTTTGCGTTTCGCAGAATCTGTTGGCCCTCCTGATCCATTGAAGGCAGTCTGTGGGGTTTCAGGAACAGAAAAGTCTTCAACTTTCCAGTGGGACCAAACAGTGCCATCTTTCGCCTTCTCTGTGGATCCAGGCATTGTGCCAACATCAGCAGTTTTTTGTTTTTTGCAAGGAGGGGATTTGCCGCGCACTGTGTCTTCCTCTTCATCTGATGTAGCCTCAGTGTTTGAACTGTCCCGCTCAATCATATAATTGACCACTCGGCCCCTGGTGCGTCTTTGGAGGGGAGGATTTGCTGGTGCAAAAGCAGTCGCATTCTCATATGAATCATCCTCTTCACTTGAAGAATCGGTTGCGCCGTTTTCATTCTGAAATGCTAAGGCCCCGTCCACACGAAGCCAAACCCTGGCCTAAACGCACAAATTTTTCACCAAACCAGCCTCTCATCCACACGAAGCCGGCGTTTCGGGGGTCTGTAAACGATCTTTTTTTTATTCAGCCTTCAGAGTGGGAAGATTTTGAAACGCCGTTTTCGCGTTTCCATCTTTAAGCTTTAACCGAATTTTTTTTTTACACGCATGCGTCATAGCGTCGCCTCTAAACACGCATGCACACAGTATCACAACAACAATGGCGCCGTACTGTGTTGAATGGTTGCTGCTCATGCTACTCACCCTGCTGTCGGGCTTACAACAGAATCTTCTTCTTCTGGAATATCTCCAGGAAGAACAGAGCAATATCGACGACATAGTTCAGCACCTGAATTTGACTGAACCTTGAAAATGGACCCGCAGGGCAACCATGTATAAATATTAGTGCGCATGCCCAACATTTCGTCACCTATTTTTGCTTTGGCACCACAGCGCCACTTACAGGCCTGGCATACATTTTGCAGCGTTTTCATGCATTCATGTGGACGATCACATTTATTTTACGTCTCCGTCTTTACGACAAACGTTCTGGAAAATATTAGCGTTTCGTGTTTGTTTTGACTTCGTGTGGACGGGGCCTCAGTCTCCAACAGATCCACCATCAGATTCGTAGTCTGGCATGCTCTGAAGCATGGCTAAAGCCTCCTGAGTGTTCATCCTTCTTGGTCGCCTTGGTTGTGCCATGGTGAATTCCGGGTGAATTCTGAGTCTGTGTGCTGTGCCTGCTCTATTTATCCCCACAGAAATTCTGTAAATTACTCAACTCCTTGAAAAAGCTCATTTACAACACAAAGGGAGGCAACTTTAACAAAGAAACCCCAGCACACCAGCTGAAGTCACCAAACCACATTCCTACATTTGCATTTGATTTGAAAATGGAGCACCAGAGGAGAGCCGTTAACACCTTTGGGGGGATACTTGATACAAACTAGGTGCAGACTAAAGTCTGCACTTTGGGACTTCTAGTGGTCCTGGTAGAACCGGTCCTGGGTCCGGTTAAGGTCCTGGTAGAACCGGTCCTGGGTCCGGTTAAGGTCCTGGTAGAACCGGTCCTGGGTCCGGTGAAGGTTCTGGTAGAACCGGTCCTGGGTCCAGTTAAGGTCCTGGTAGAACCGGTCCTGGGTCCAGTTAAGGTCCTGGTAGAACCGGTCCTGGGTCCGGTTAAGGTCCTGGTAGAACCGGTCCTGGGTCCGGTGAAGGTTCTGGTAGAACCGGTCCTGGGTCCAGTTAAGGTCCTGGTAGAACCGGTCCTGGGTCAGGTTAAGGTCCTGGTAGAACCGGTCCTGGGTCCGGTAGAACTCTTGTTGGACTGAAGTTCTGGTTCTCCTTCAGTTGCTGCTTCCTGTTTCTGTAATGTCGTCTGATGAGTGAAAAGTTTTCACCTGCTGCTTCATCTGTCCTTACAGACCTACCAGGTTTACTCCTTGAGGTCTGCGGAGGACGTCTACAAATGTCTGACGGCTCAGAAGACCACCTACGTCATTGTGGAGGAGTCCATCTGCAGTGACGTCCAGCTGAAAAAGGGCTGCAGACTCAAAGACCTGCTGGACGTCTCCAACAGACACGTGAGTCATCACCTCCGCAGCCGCCGCCATGTTGCCGCCGCTGCGCTCACCGGCTGCACTTTCTGACCCGTTAGGTCGTCCACGACGGATCCCAGATGTTCTCCTCCTCCAAGCATGGCCGCTTCTGCCAGGAGGTCAAGATGAACTACTCGCCCTACACCAACTACTTCACCCGGGTGTTCTGGAACCGTTCGTACCACGTCTACAAAGTCAACTCCGTCATCTCCTTCCAGTTCTGACTGCAGAACCTCTGAGGGGTTCTGGACGCCCACTGCAGGTCCATCTGCTGGAGGATGGAGGTCTCTTAGTTTGGGCTGAGATCACAGAGGTTCTGCTCTTTTGGAAGCTTTGGGTCATGTGTTCTGCAGAACCCTGGAGGTCTGATGAAGAAATGACTCGGTCTGGACTTCCTGCACAAGATGTGGGACTGGATGGATGAACTGATGATGGATGGATGGAGGGATGATGGATGGATGATGATGGATGGATGGATGGATGGTGGATGGATTGATGGATGATTGATTGATGAATGATGGATGGATGGATGGATGATGGATGGAGAGATGGATGGATGGATGGATGGATGGATGGATGGATGGATGGATGGATGGAGAGATGGATGATGGATGGATGATGGATGGATGGAGAGATGGATGGATGGATGATTGATGGATGGATGGATGATGGATGATTGATTGATGGATGGATGGATGGATGGATGGGTGGATGATGGATGGAGAGATGGATGGATGGATGGATGGATGGATGGAGAGATGGATGGATGGATGGATGGATGGATGATGGATGGATGATGGATGGATGGAGAGATGGATGGATGGATGATTGATGGATGGATGGATGATGGATGATTGATTGATGGATGGATGGATGGATGGATGGATGGATGGATGGAGAGATGGATGATGGATGGATGATGGATGGATGGAGAGATGGATGGATGGATGATTGATGGATGGATGGATGATGGATGATTGATTGATGGATGGATGGATGGATGGATGGATGGGTGGATGATGGATGGAGAGATGGATGGATGGATGGATGGATGGATGGATGGATGGATGGATGGAGAGATGGATGGATGGATGGATGGATGGAGAGATGGATGGATGGATGGATGATGGATGATTGATTGATGGATGATGGATGATTGATTGATGGATGATGGATGGATGGATGGATGATGGATGGAGAGATGGATGGATGGATGGATGGATGGATGGATGGAGAGATGGATGGATGATGGATGGATGGATGGATGGAGAGATGGATGATTGATGGATGGATGGATGATGGATGGATGATGATGGATGGATGATGATGGATGGATGAATGGATGGATGGATGGATGGATGATGATGGATGGATGATGATGGATGGATGATGATGGATGGATGGATGGATGGATGGATGATGGATGGATGGAGAGATGGATGATTGATGGATGGATGGATGATGGATGGATGATGATGGATGGATGATGATGGATGGATGAATGGATGGATGGATGGATGGATGATGATGGATGGATGATGATGGATGGATGATGATGGATGGATGGATGGATGGATGGATGATGGATGGATGGACGTTCTATCTTATATTATCACCGCTAACAGCGTCAGGTCTTCTGCTCACACGGCGTTCCTATGGGGGAGAGAAAGCCCACAGCATCACAGGTCCTCTGCTGTACCCAGCAGTGGGACTGACCACATTTCCCTTATGGTCAGACTGGACTTCAACTAGTTCTGCTAGAACCGATCCCGGGTCCAGTTAAGGTTCTGCTAGAACCGGTCCAGGGTCCATTTAAAGTTCTGGTATCATTAAATGATACATTGCAGAAATTTTCCAACTCAGCATTTTTCCTGAACATTTTAGCCAAAGTTTCAGCTGCTGAATCCTGGATTCTGAGGCTCTAAAGCCCGTAGCTTCTCTGCTGTAGCTTTCTGTCCCATCATGTTCCAGTTGTGAATCCTTCATCCAAACTGGACCTGAAGGTTCTGAAGGTTCTGTTCAGCATTTAGAGCCACAGAAACACAGCAGACTCTTCCTTCTCCTGCACATGTGGACCCTGAAGGAGGTATTATGTGTGATCCTATGGGCTCCCCATCTGCTTGGTCACCATGGCAACCACTGACTCAGCTTTTTCTTTTCCCTCTTTGAGTTTCCACCAATTATGAATATGATCAGATTATTATCAGTTGTGCCTTCTGCTCTGTCCTCTTTTTTTATTTAACCCCTCGGTTCTGGTTCATTTTTATACTGAAGTATTTTTTATTCCTAATCTCCAGATTTAATCTAGAAGCTCATTAATGGACAGAAATAAAAATGAAGTAAAGTGTTCAGTAAGTGTTTGTTAGTTCCTGCCTGTTTTTCTGTTGCAGGATGTTTGTTTTTATCGATCAGATTCTGATTTTCTGGTCTCTGAATGTGTTACATGTGAACCCAGTCGTTCTGATGATGCAACCATCGGCTCCTCCGCTCCGCTCAGACGTTCTGAGCTGCTGTTAGAAATTAAAAGCGTGATCTGATCACAACGTTTGAGTCTCTGTGGTTCTTCTCATCCGGTTTCTGGTCAGATTCTGGATCTTCTTAGATCTTGGAGTTGATCTCTGGTTGGTTCCTTTTGATTCCCACAGAGGGGGTCAGATCAGGAGAGTCCAACATTTCAGGGTTTCCCCTGTGAACCAGAACTTTATGAATAAAAAAAAGAAAAAGGTCTGCTATTTCCAGACGATCAGGATCCACTGAAGCCTTTGGACCTTCCTGGCAGGGACGGATTTACCTTTAGGCAATACTAGGCAGTTGCTGTGGGCCCCAAGTTCCTGGGGGCCCCATAAAACTGTTTCCATGTATGGTTAATACAACTATTCCTTAATTATGTTTTTGATAAAAATCCTTTGGCTAAAATACCATCAGAACGCTGATAATAAGTGTGTCCCCAAATTTCCTAAATCCGCCCCTGCTTCCTGGATGTCATGAAGCATCTTCCCTGAGGCTGAACTTCTCTTTTTGATGAAAGCTTATTTTAGCTGCAATATTCTCAGCAGCAGTTTCTAATCCCAGATTTTCTACATTAGCAGCACTAATCTCAGCCTCCATTAGCAGTTAGCCTGCTAATTTACTTCCTGTTTATGATGGAACTTTGAAAGTTTTGTCTTTATATTATGTTCTGTTTTTTGTTCACTCTAAAAACTTTTCGTTGCTATATAATTAAGATTTTATATTTATTTACTAATTTCATTTTAATGAGGGTTTACTATGATCGGTCTTTTAATGAACATAAACATTATTTTAAGTCCCTCCCAGCAGCGGAGCTGGTTTTTTGCTGCCGGTTGTTCATTAGACCTCTTAAAAAAAAAAAAAAAACAATTTTTGATTTCATAGCAGAGTGGATGATTTCCCATTGTTTGGAACCTGACAAACCCAAAAATCCCAATCATTTCCTTCTCAGACGATGTTTATGTCTGCCCCACAGGCACTGAACTGATAACCGCAAAATAATGAAAAACCGTCTTTTTTTAAATTTTATATCTTTTTACATACAAAATAGGAAATTGTATCAGCTTTCTCCTGATATAACTGCCATCTTTACATGGTTATGGCATCAAAATGTATAATAAAACTTGTACACTACCCCCAAAATTTGCGATTTACGTAAATTAATGGATGCAACATGAGTAAAGAAAATACCAATGTCTTTGTACAAAGTATAAACAAAGAAAATAATTTGATTTTAACCAGAGTTGAATTCTAGATTATAAAGTTTTTTTTAATCAAGAAAATTTTTATTTTCTGTTTTACGGGTATTTATTGAAAATACGTAATGCACATGTAAATATATGCAAATAAAAAAATTGTTTTTTTACATGGACTTGTTGAGAATTTTATTAACTTTTAAATGGTATTATTGCCAACTTTGAAAGGCATTTTTTATTTTTTTTATTTTATTATATATATAAGTAATAGAAAATTCTTTACCCTACCCCATAAAATTGTGATGGTTTTTCATTATCTAAACGGTTATAAGTTGAGGGCCTTTGGGTCAGGCAGAAGTACGGCAGAGGATTAGGGCCATTGAAAAAATAAAAAAAAGTGAACTGATTTTTAAATATTTCAGTTTAATATGGGAAAAAAAAATCATAATTCTGACTTTAATCTCAGAAGTCTGAGACAAAAGTCATTATTCTGACTTAAATCATATTAAACTGAAATAAAATGTAAAAATCAGTTAACTTGTTTTTTTTTCAGGGGCTCTAATCCTCTTTCTGAGCTGAATCATCATCTGAGAAGGAAATGATTGAGATTTTTGAACTTCTCAGATTCCAAAGAATAGAAAATCTTCCAGTCTGCTATGAAAATCAAACATTTATTATATTTATTTTTTGAAGTGTTCATGAACAGCTACAAATATGCGCAGATGCTGCGCAGTCTGTGTTCCCTTGATGACGCAGCGGAACCGGAAGTAGAGCCGTCGATCCGCGGGATGAATTATGTGAGAATCGGTTCCTACAGCTTCCCCGGGACGTTTTTTAATGTTTTTATTCACATTTGGATCTTTTAGGCTCTGATTGTCCACCCTGGTCAGTGGAGGTAAGGCTGAAGGTTCCTGTTTGACCGGAAACGACCGGAAACTGATGTTAGCAAAACAAAGCTGCTGCTAAACTACCGCAGCTTTAGCTTTGTTCTCCTTTCTTAGAATAAAATAGAATAAAACAGAATAGAAATTCTCTCCTGGTGTTTTCAGCAAAAAAAAAAAAAAAAGATGATAGAAAAAATGGTCACACAAACGTAGACCTTAGAAAAATGTCTAAGAATAACTTAATAGTGAAGAGTTAAAATATTAACAATATAAAACTGGAGAATAAATAACTAATAAACAGCTATGGACATTTTTACAGCAATTTAAAATAGCAGCAACATCAGATATGTGCAAAATGACAGAAACATGTTATTAAACTGCTACAAACTGCAAAATCTGCATGAATTTAATCATTTATTGAGGTTGATGGGAACAGTGGTGGTTCTAGAGTCTTCCAGCTGCTGGGAGGAAGGATCTGTGATCACTAGTGATCACTACTGATCACTAGTGATCACTAGTGATCAGTAGTGATCAGTAGTGATCAGTAGTGATCAGTAGTGATGGTGACATGAAGCCTTATTGAACCGTTTGGCCAATTTGCTTCAATTATCCCCACAGTTCATGAAGCTTCAGGTGAACATGTCCCCACCTACTGGTGGAGTGCAGAACTACAGTTAATGTAATATGGGGGGAATTTTCTGCCAAAACGTTGCACACAAAAAAGCATGTTGCACTCAAATAAATCTCATTGTTCACAAATAAAACTTGTTACAAACTCTCATCAAATTCACATAATCAATGTCATAGAGCTGAAGAAAGGAGATCAGAAAGCAATACTACTTAACAGTAATGTTACAACTAATTAATGATCAATACATTGTTTAATCTAACCAAAATAGTTTAACCAACTAGATTGGTTGGAAAAACAACCAATCTATTCTTAGAATTTATCCAACTGACCATAACTCTCCTACAAACTCCCACATCTGGACTGAATCCTGAGGCTTTCTGTCGAAGTTCGAGCTGAACCACTTCCTGAAGCGGTCATGTGGTAGCGTCGCTTCAGACGCCATCTATTTTGGCTCCTCCCCTAAATGAAGCAAGCCTCGTTAGGCGTGTGGAGTCAGGGAGCTGAGACGGAGGCATGTCTTGCAAGAAATAAGGTTCAGATTTATTCCACATCCTTAGACGGAGAGAAGCTCAGTGGATACTTTTATAGAGCAACCCCCCCCAGGGGAACCAACCCACCCCCTGCATAAAGAACTTTCTCACACTATCTTGAGAAAGTTATTCCTTAGGCTGCATTCAATCTAATTTCACTGGCAGATTAAACTCGGATGAAATCATCCCATCCTGATAAAGCAGGAGACGATCGATAACGCTACAGTTATCTGACGGCTCGTTATCATTGTTTTATACGAATTGTGATAATAATAGTTTCTAGAGAAGCTGATTTAGATGCAGTATGATGATGTAGTGCTTCAGGAGATGGAGGCTGTAGTAGCAGCTCTACAACAACTGTTGCTAACCTTATCAAGGCTGCGCTTTAAAAAATGAAATAGTCTAGAGAGCTGTTCTAAAGGAAATTTCTTTTTGTTTGCACTTGTGTACAAAATGACAGAATAAATCTGTCCAAGTCTAAAGTCTAAATCAAGTCATCAGACTGGAGTCATCATGTTTCTAATCTGGAGCTTGGCTCTAACTTTATAAATGTGGCTCTTTTGAAAATATTGTAATAGAATAAATCAAACTCTTTATTTCTTTAAAATGTATTTAACATTTTTAATTTATGATGGATCATATAGATAATAACATTTAACCCCAGATGAATAGCTGCACGATATTTTACAGTATATCATTAAAGTAAAAAAAATAAGCTGTGCTTTACCCGGGGGGGGGGGTCAGCTCATCTTCAAACCACCTAAAATCCTTCGTCCCTCAGAGGGAGATGATTCCTCTCGCTGTTCCACCCAGCAGTAAACATCTCTGCAGATCTGATCCATGGTTCAGAGCAGGAAGCTCAGAGAAACTAAAACTACCTGAGAGATTTTTCTCAGACTCTCCAGGCTTCAGTTCAGCTTCAGATTATTGGGATCGTCATCCAAGTAGCGAAAATGGAGGCTTTGACGTTTGCACAGACCAAGAGGTGAAGAAGAACAGAAGCCATTAGATTCTGACCGATGCTAATACCGATTATTGGAACATCGGTTGACCAATAGCTGGATAGGATTTTCCTGACTGATTAAAACGCAGAGCAGGAAGGCTGACGTACGGCGTAATCCTAACAGGTTAGCTTCCCAAAGCGATGGAGCCTCTGGGGTCTCCTCACCGATCATTTCTCACTCCAGGGCAGGATGAGTGCGGAGGCGGCCGACCGGGTGGCGGCTGTGATCAGCAGCCGGCCCAGCACGCCGCTCCAGGTCTCCTGGTTTGAGTTCCTGCTGGATGGAAGCCTGCTGGAGAAACACCTGCAGAGCCCCAACCCAGGTCAGTGTTCTCCCCCCACCGGAATGGACCGGACCGGAGGTGGCTAGGCTGATGCATGACGGTGTTCGTTTCCAACCCAACAGACCCGCCCCCGGTTCAGCTCATCATCCAGTTCCTGGAGCAGGCGTCCAAGCCGTCTGTGAACGAGCAGAACCAGGTGCAGCCGCCGGTGGATAACCGCAGGAACCGGACCCTGAAGCTGCTGGCTCTGAAGGTAGCTGCACACATGAAGTGGGATCTGGACTCTCTGGAGAAAGGGTGAGTAACGAGTTTCCATCGACCCGTACGGTTCAGACGGACCCCGGTGATTGGCTGTGATGTCATATTCTCCCTCTGGGTCAGTCTGAGCATCCCCGTTCTCAACATGCTGCTGAACGAGCTGCTGTGTGTCAGCAAAGTGCCGGCAGGCGTCAAGCATGTGGACCTGGACCTCTCCACCCTGCCTCCAACCACCGCCATGGCCGTCATCATCTACAACCGCTGGTGAGAACGTCCGCCTTATTTTCGCGTCTCTGAGACACGTTCTGTTTGGATTAAACGTCTCTGTCTGGTTCTGTCGAAGGGCCATCAGAACCATCGTGCTGAGCAGCTTTCCAGAGAAGCAGACCAAACCCGGACCGCATCAGATGAACATGTAAACCTTTGATCACGTTTTCTGCTGGATGTTCTATGAAGCTTTCTGGAAGTTTCAAACCAGACAGGCTTCAGTTCTCAGCCTCTTCCTGCTCCGACAGGCCAGTTCCTCCTCACTGGTCCTCAGCCTGAGGTTTGATTGGATCACAGGGATCAGTTTGTCACACATCCAATCTCTGAAAATCTCTAACGCTACGTTCAGACTATGCACAGCGGGGGCAGGAAAAACGCCCATGCTGCTTCATTTTGATGCTTGTTTTTAGTTTAGTTCTGACGCGTCTTTGCTGCTGTTTCTCTGCTTTGCAGCTTAGGCGTTAATAAACTGTTTCAGAGGAGTGATCATAGCGCTCTGCATCAGCAGTGCTGTGTCTGACTCCCTGCCAGCTCCCAGATCAGTTTCTCTGATTGGTTGATGCGGCGCGTCCAGCAGCTAAAGTTACATTTATCCAACTTCAGCAGCTGCTGCTTCTGGAGCGCCTCAGACGCTCAGAAGCTCATAAGGCTCTGCTCCTTTTGCTCAAAACGCGCTATATGACTTTTTGATGCGCGTCAAACATTGACTTTTTATGTCAAGGCCTGCTTCTCCTCCTGCATAATTTTGTAGAGGTGCAGCAGAGTGACTGCAGAGGGGGCGGGGCATATCTAAACCATATTTAAACACACACACATATATAAACCAGCCTTAAACTGGCTGTTTCTGCTGCCTCTGCTGCCTGCAGGCTGAACGTCGCATAAGAAACTCTGCTTATATACAAGATGAGCCTTTTAGACATAGAAGAAGATGGTCCAGAGTCCTGGTTCCTCTGTTCTCCAGCTTTTCTACAGGATTCATGTGTGAGGATTTAAACATCCCAGGAGAAAAGCTGATTGATCATTTTATTTTAACACGAAGAAATCAGGTCTTTAACCGCCTGATGCTTCATGTCTTCCAACAAGGTTCAATTCTATTCAGTTTATTTCTATAGCTCCAATTCACATCATGTCATCTCAGGTCATAGATCCAGTTCACCAGATCATCCAGTCAGATTGATTCAAAGTTTTCTATCTAAGGAAAACCAGCTGATTGCATCGACTCATTGACTCTTCAGCAATCCCTCACACTAAGCATGCTTGTAGCGACAGTGGAGAGGAAAAACTCCCTTTGAACAGGAAGAAACCTCCAGCAGAACCAGGCTCAGTGTGAGCGGCCATCTGCTGAGGCCCACTGGGGTTCAAGGAGACAGAAGCAGACATAGAAAAAGAAGCATAGATACAAAAGGCAACCGTCAACCAGCTCCACAGGCGGCCCCGTCCAGGAAACACACAGCCAGGCAGACGAGCTCCGAGCCAGCTCCCATGTCAGAGGATGAAGAGAGCACATCCAGTTAGTCACAGTCAGAGAAACAGGACTACACTGGAAAACCGGCCAAGCTCCAACATCTAGAAACAAAGGTGTTGATGGCAGCAGCACAGCTGATATTTCTCTCCAGGATGGAGTCACAGCCAAACAGGAACAGACCAGATGAAGCTACTATGAGAAAAAGCAGAGAGAGCAGAACGTTAGAGATTGAACTAATAGATTCTGCAGAGTGGGAGAATAGAGATAGAATGAAGCAGAATGATGAAAAAGGGGTCCCTATGTCCTCCAGCAGTCTAAGCCTATAGCAGCAGAACTATAGAGATAGAATGAAGCAGAATGTTAAAGTAGAGTGGATCAAATGCTGAATGTTTGCGTTTGTAATGGTAGGACTGGGAAGATTTATTTTTCTTCTTTTTCTGGATTAGTCCTTTCCCAGAAATCCCACCTCCTCCTGTTTTGATGTTTGGCTTCAGTTAAAGGAAAAGTTTGGTCAGCAGGAAATGATCAGTGGATCATTATCTTTACGTAAAGCTAATATGTTTGCGGTGTTTTGAAGCTCCGTGGTTTTCCTCCTGGCTTAATGCTCCTCTGCTCTGCTGCAGGTTGAACTTGGTCCAGCAGGAGAAGGAGATGACGGAGAACATCCTGTGTGTGGTGAGCTGCTGCTGTTGGTCTGAATGGGTCCGCTCCAGACGGGCGGTCTGCGTTCCTCTGACTGAAGCCCTGTTTCCTCCTCCCAGCTGAAGGAGCAGGCGGCCGACTCCATCAGCGTCCTGGAAGGAGCGCTGCGCCTGAACAAGGGCTCCTACGTCCACACCGTGAGGACGCTGGACCTCCTGGGCTCTGACGCCGCCGCCAACGGAGAAACGGAGTCGTCCACCGCAGGGCTTCGGATCAGCGCCGAGGAGCTGCACTGCCAGGTGGGCGGCTGCTCGGGTTCAGGGTGGACCCGCTCCACCTCCTGACCTCTGACCTGTGTTCTGTTTCAGGTCCATTACGACCTGGGAGGGATCTTCTTCCAGCAGGGCTGCACCGAGCAGCCGGCTTATGAAAAAGCTCGGGACCATTTCAGGACGACCAAGGAGCTCCTGAAGAAGGTACCGGATCTCACAGAAGCTCACAGTTCTGATCCAAAGTCCAGTTGGTCCTCATTGTTCTCCGTCTCAGCTGGACGAGTCCGTCCACGTCCACCTAGACGAGGAGCGTCTGGCCGGCTACTGGAACGCCTGCAAGGCTTTAACCGGAGCCTGCGACGCGGCCGACCCCCACATGACCCGATATGAGCAGATCAATAGCCTGATCCGGGCGCACGACTACCAGGTAGGAGGAGCATACGGCGCCACAATTATTTCAAAACACCTGTGAGAAAAATAAATATAGAGGCGTGTATGTAAAGCCTGATTTATGCTCAGCTCGTCTGCGCAGTTTATGCAGATATGCCCCGCCCCTGCTGCAGACACTCTGCTGCTCCTCTCCCACATTGTAGGTGAGCGCAGACAGGAGGCCTCTGATTGGTCAGATCTACATCCGCTCTACACTATACCTATTTCCTGTTTGGTTCCTTACCGGCTTGTTTTGTTTGTCTGACCGCCATATTGGAAAACGATTGGTGAAGATGGAGCGGCTAGAAGAGCGAGGTTAGGGTTAGGGTTAGCCTTTGACTGACAGCTGGTCATCCATAAGTGAAGACGACGGCTGGAGGCGGGACAGTGGAGGAGGCTTCTCCATTGTTTGCGGTACGTGGGGTAAGTGGAAAGCGTCAGTCAAAGACTTCCTGACGCCACTTCCTGTGTGATGGTGTCTGCGAGGCCCAATCAGGAGGAGGCTTTCAGAAGAGGTTTGTCTCCGCCCGACCTGTCAAAACACAGGAGAAAATCAGTCTGAGGGCAGAGACGCTTTGAGAACGCAACTGTCCTCAAGCGTGGTCGCTGGATAGACAATCGTACGTGGTGAGATCCTGAGCCTGTGGGAGGAGCTAGCGTTCGCTGAGAGGGATTTTCTCCTCTCCAGGCGGCAGTTTCTCGCTCATGTGTGTCTTAGTTGATAAACTACGTGCAGAAGAAGTTTAACGTACGTGCCTGTATGTTTATTTTGCCCGTGGGCGCCATCGATGTGGCGCCGTGAGATGCTGCAGCGGTTCTGGAGGAGGAATGACGTGTGCGATGTTCTCCCTGCAGGCTGTGGTTGAGGAGTTCATCAAGGACAACGCCTCCCGCTGCTTCCCCGCCCACTTCAGGCGCTCCGTCCTCAGAGAGCTGCTGTACAGAGTCCAGCAAGGGTGAGACCAGAACCTCTCCGATCCGATCACAGATCAACAACCAGAGCCGGCCCCGTGCCGTCGGAACCTACCGGGTTCTAATGGATTCTGTGCGTGCAGGGAACCGGGCCTGGATGAGGTCTGTCACCAGCTGTGTGTCTGCAACGCGGTCCGAGACGCTCTGGAAGGAGAAGTTCTGAGCGTCCGCTTCCAGCAGCTGCTGCTGAGGCCCAGTAAGGCCATGGTGGACTTCCTGTTGGAGGTAGGACGACGTGGTGGGAGGTCCGAATCATGGTCGCCCTCCTCGCCGCTATCAGCAGTACTGGAGCTCATCCTGTCGCTTCCTGCTGCAGGTCTGCAGGCGTTCCCTGGACCGAGACCAACCGTCTGATCCCGCCTCCAGAACAAACATGGCCGCCTTCTTAAGGTGAGTCTGAGCAGAACCACAGCTGATATGAATGCGTGGTTCTGTTCCGGCCTTTCTGCAGTGGGTCCAAACCGTGGCTCAGGGGCCGTTTACGGCTCCCAGGCTGTTTTTAGATGGTCTGCAAACAAAGCTGGAGGATTTATGCTCAGTTTACAATAAAATCATTAGCAGAGATTAATTCCCCACTCTGGATGAAATCATCACCTCCCCATCATCTCCCCATCATCTCCCCATCGTCTCCCCATCGTCTCCCCATCACCTCCCCATCACATCCCCATCGTCTCCCCATCGCCTCCCCATCATCTCCCCATCACATCCCCATCGCCTCCCCATCGCCTCCCCATCGCCTCCCCATCGTCTCCCCATCACATCCCCATCACATCCCCATCGTCTCCCCATCGCCTCCCCATCGCCTCCCCATCGCCTCCCCATCATCTCCCCATCGTCTCCCCATCGTCTCCCCATCGCCTCCCCATCGCCTCCCCATCGCCTCCCCATCATCTCCCCATCGTCTCCCCATCGCCTCCCCATCGCCTCCCCATCGCCTCCCCATCGTCTCCCCATCACATCCCCATCACATCCCCATCGTCTCCCCATCGCCTCCCCATCGCCTCCCCATCATCTCCCCATCGTCTCCCCATCGTCTCCCCATCGCCTCCCCATCGCCTCCCCATCGCCTCCCCATCGTCTCCCCATCACATCCCCATCGCCTCCCCATCGCCTCCCCATCGTCTCCCCATCACATCCCCATCACATCCCCATCGCCTCCCCATCGCCTCCCCATCGCCTCCCCATCATCTCCCCATCGTCTCCCCATCGTCTCCCCATCACCTCCCCATCACATCCCCATCGTCTCCCCATCGCCTCCCCATCATCTCCCCATCACATCCCCATCGCCTCCCCATCGCCTCCCCATCGCCTCCCCATCGTCTCCCCATCACATCCCCATCACATCCCCATCGTCTCCCCATCGCCTCCCCATCGCCTCCCCATCGCCTCCCCATCATCTCCCCATCGTCTCCCCATCGTCTCCCCATCGCCTCCCCATCGCCTCCCCATCGCCTCCCCATCATCTCCCCATCGTCTCCCCATCGCCTCCCCATCGCCTCCCCATCGCCTCCCCATCGTCTCCCCATCACATCCCCATCACATCCCCATCGTCTCCCCATCGCCTCCCCATCGCCTCCCCATCATCTCCCCATCGTCTCCCCATCGTCTCCCCATCGCCTCCCCATCGCCTCCCCATCGCCTCCCCATCGTCTCCCCATCACATCCCCATCGCCTCCCCATCGCCTCCCCATCGTCTCCCCATCACATCCCCATCACATCCCCATCGCCTCCCCATCGCCTCCCCATCGCCTCCCCATCATCTCCCCATCGTCTCCCCATCACATCCCCATCGCCTCCCCATCGTCTCCCCATCGCCTCCCCATCGCCTCCCCATCGCCTCCCCATCGTCTCCCCATCGCCTCCCCATCACCTCCCCTCCCCATCGCCTCCCCATCACATCCCCATCACCTCCCCATCGTCTCCCCATCGCCTCCCCATCACATCCCCATCGCCTCCCCATCGCCTCCCCATCGCCTCCCCATCGCCTCCCCATCACCTCCCCATCGTCTCCCCATCGCCTCCCCATCGCCTCCCCATCGTCTCCCCATCACCTCCCCATCGTCTCCCCATCACATCCCCATCGCCTCCCCATCGCCTCCCCATCGCCTCCCCATCACCTCCCCATCGCCTACCCATCGCCTCCCCATCATCTCCCCATCGTCTCCCCATCACATCCCCATCACATCCCCATCGCCTCCCCATCGCCTCCCCATCGCCTCCCCATCGCCTCCCCATCGTCTCCCCATCGTCTCCCCATCACCTCCCCATCGCCTCCCCATCGCCTCCCCATCGCCTCCCCATCATCTCCCCATCGTCTCCCCATCACATCCCCATCACATCCCCATCGCCTCCCCATCGCCTCCCCATCGCCTCCCCATCATCTCCCCATCGTCTCCCCATCACCTCCCCATCGCCTCCCCATCGCCTCCCCATCGTCTCCCCATCACATCCCCATCACATCCCCATCGTCTCCCCATCACCTCCCCATCGCCTCCCCATCGCCTCCCCATCACATCCCCATCACCTCCCCATCGTCTCCCCATCGCCTCCCCATCGCCTCCCCATCGCCTCCCCATCGCCTCCCCATCGTCTCCCCATCACATCCCCATCACCTCCCCATCGCCTCCCCATCACCTCCCCATCGTCTCCCCATCGCCTCCCCATCGCCTCCCCATCGTCTCCCCATCGCCTCCCCATCGCCTCCCCATCGTCTCCCCATCGCCTCCCCATCGTCTCCCCATCGTCTCCCCATCGCCTCCCCATCGTCTCCCCATCGCCTCCCCATCACATCCCCATCGCCTCCCCATCGCCTCCCCATCGCCTCCCCATCGTCTCCCCATCGCCTCCCCATCGCCTCCCCATCGCCTCCCCATCGTCTCCCCATCGCCTCCCCATCGTCTCCCCATCGCCTCCCCATCGCCTCCCCATCGTCTCCCCATCGCCTCCCCATCGTCTCCCCATCGCCTCCCCATCGCCTCCCCATCACATCCCCATCGCCTCCCCATCGTCTCCCCATCGTCTCCCCATCGTCTCCCCATCGCCTCCCCATCGCCTCCCCATCGCCTCCCCATCGTCTCCCCATCGCCTCCCCATCGCCTCCCCATCACCTCCCCATCGTCTCCCCATCGCCTCCCCATCGCCTCCCCATCGTCTCCCCATCACCTCCCCATCGTCTCCCCATCACATCCCCATCACCTCCCCATCGCCTCCCCATCGCCTCCCCATCACCTCCCCATCGCCTACCCATCGCCTCCCCATCATCTCCCCATCGTCTCCCCATCACATCCCCATCACATCCCCATCGCCTCCCCATCGCCTCCCCATCGCCTCCCCATCGTCTCCCCATCGTCTCCCCATCGTCTCCCCATCACCTCCCCATCGCCTCCCCATCGCCTCCCCATCGCCTCCCCATCGCCTCCCCATCATCTCCCCATCGTCTCCCCATCACCTCCCCATCGCCTCCCCATCGCCTCCCCATCGTCTCCCCATCACATCCCCATCGTCTCCCCATCACCTCCCCATCGCCTCCCCATCGCCTCCCCATCACATCCCCATCACCTCCCCATCGTCTCCCCATCGCCTCCCCATCGCCTCCCCATCGCCTCCCCATCGCCTCCCCATCGTCTCCCCATCACATCCCCATCACCTCCCCATCGCCTCCCCATCGCCTCCCCATCGCCTCCCCATCGTCTCCCCATCACATCCCCATCACCTCCCCATCGCCTCCCCATCACCTCCCCATCGTCTCCCCATCGCCTCCCCATCGCCTCCCCATCGCCTCCCCATCGCCTCCCCATCGTCTCCCCATCGCCTCCCCATCGTCTCCCCATCGTCTCCCCATCGTCTCCCCATCGCCTCCCCATCGTCTCCCCATCGCCTCCCCATCGCCTCCCCATCGTCTCCCCATCGCCTCCCCATCGCCTCCCCATCGCCTCCCCATCGTCTCCCCATCGCCTCCCCATCGTCTCCCCATCGCCTCCCCATCGCCTCCCCATCGTCTCCCCATCGCCTCCCCATCGCCTCCCCATCACATCCCCATCGCCTCCCCATCGTCTCCCCATCGTCTCCCCATCGTCTCCCCATCGCCTCCCCATCGCCTCCCCATCGCCTCCCCATCGTCTCCCCATCGCCTCCCCATCACATCCCCATCACCTCCCCATCGTCTCCCCATCGCCTCCCCATCGTCTCCCCATCGCCTCCCCATCGCCTCCCCATCATCTCCCCATCACATCCCCATCACATCCCCATCGTCTCCCCATCGCCTCCCCATCACATCCCCATCACATCCCCATCGCCTCCCCATCGCCTCCCCATCGCCTCCCCATCGTCTCCCCATCATCTCCCCATCATCTCCCCATCACATCCCCATCGCCTCCCCATCGCCTCCCCATCATCTCCCCATCGTCTCCCCATCACATCCCCATCGCCTACCCATCGCCTCCCCATCGTCTCCCCATCACCTCCCCATCGCCTCCCCATCGCCTCCCCATCGTCTCCCCATCGCCTCCCCATCACCTCCCCTCCCCATCGTCTCCCCATCGCCTCCCCATCGCCTCCCCATCGCCTCCCCATCACATCCCCATCACCTCCCCATCACCTCCCCATCGTCTCCCCATCGCCTCCCCATCGTCTCCCCATCACCTCCCCATCGCCTCCCCATCGTCTCCCCATCGCCTCCCCATCGCCTCCCCATCGTCTCCCCATCGCCTCCCCATCACCTCCCCATCACCTCCCCATCGCCTCCCCATCGCCTCCCCATCGCCTCCCCATCACATCCCCATCACATCCCCATCGTCTCCCCATCGCCTCCCCATCTTATCCCCATCTTCCCCCCATCTTTTCCCCATCGTCTCCCCATCGTGTCTCCATCGCCTCCCCATCGTGTCTCCATCGCCTCCCCATCGTCTCCCCATCGTGTCTCCATCGCCTCCCCACCGTGTCTCCATCGCCTCCCCATCGCCTCCCCATCGTCTCCCCATCGCCTCCCCATCTTTTCCCCATCGGCTCCCCATCGCCTCTCCATCGCCTGTCCATCTTATCCCCATCTTCCCCCCATCTTTTCCCCATCGCCTCCCCATCGTGTCTCCATCGCCTCCCCACCGTGTCTCCATCGCCTCCCCATCGCCTCCCCATCCTCTCCCCATCGTCTCCCCATCGTGTCTCCATCGCCTCCCCACCGTGTCTCCATCGCCTCCCCATCGCCTCCCCATCGTCTCCCCATCGCCTCCCCATCTTTTCCCCATCGGCTCCCCATCGCCTCTCCATCGCCTGTCCATCTTATCCCCATCTTCCCCCCATCTTTTCCCCATCGCCTCCCCATCGTCTCTCCATCGTCTCCCCACCGTGTCTCCATCGCCTCCCCATCGCCTCCCCATCCTCTCCCCATCGTCTCTCCATCCTCGTCCCTCAGAAACTTCTTTTTCGCTCTCAGGACGGTTCTAGATAAACTGGACCTTATGGCGGTTAAATAAAATGGTTCCTTGTTTCCATCTGAACGTCTCACCTCCTGCTGCTGATGTCTGAATGTTTTTTGGAAGTCTGTAAATTTCAGGCTTTGGGATTTTCGTTAACTTTGCAGCAGATCTTTGATCAGGCGCCGGTTTTAGTGGGACAGTAACAGCAGGTGCGTTTCTGTGCTGCAGGACTCTGTGTGAGAACCTGGAGGATTTGTCTCTGGCGCTGTCCATGACGTCCCATCCGCTGTTGGTGGAGCTGCTGAGAGACGAGGACCGGAAGCTTCTGATGGAGCAGATGAGGAAGAGGTCGGCCACCGTCAACCTGAGCGCCAAACCCCTCCCGTCTTTCTACGACATCCCAGGTAAGGAGCCGCACCTCCTGCTGCCCTGCGGGTCTCTGCTCAGAGGGTCTCAGTCGGAGCTTCTGTCCCAGCAGCGTCCGCCAGCGTGAACATCGGCCAGCTGGAGCAGCAGCTCATCCTGTCTCTGGAGCCGCGCCGCATCAGACAGATCCTGATCGAGCTCCACGGCATGGCGGAGCGGCCCTTCTGGAGAGTCAACAGCAAGGTCCCCCCCCCACCCCATCCCATCCCCTAACTTTGATTAATCTGTAAATGAGCTTTGAATGATTGGACCAATCAGCTGCTCTCTGTCCATCCAGTGGGTGGTTCCTCCTGACTACATCAACGTAGTCCTCGCCATCAAAGACAGCCTGACCAAAGACCTGGTCTACATCCTTATGGCCAAAGGACTCCACTGCATCTCCATAAAGGTGGGAGCACTGGTCTCTATTTATTCACTGGATTGCTGATTGTGAAGCCATCGGCTGCCATATTGGTACTCCCCACTAGAGACGTGCATTAAAGATGCCTCCCTGTGCAGCATCTGGCTGCTAAAACCAGCAGTTTTCTGTTTGCAGGAAGACGTTCCACTGGTCATTTTCCAGTCTGGATGAACTAAGCAATAAATCCATCTATAGCCGATGGATCCTATAGTTTAGTCTGCAGACTAACATTAGTCTCAGACTGACTGGAAGACATTGACTGAGTTAGACACTGACATTGGGTGTTTGTTGTATTTCGCATTTGAAAAAGTCATGAGCTGAAAATATATTACATGTTATAGTGAGGGATATATCTATATGTGTGTGTCTATTAGGGGTGGAGCGGTTCACAGAATCCACGGTTCGGTTCACGGTTTTTGGTTCGGTTTATGTTGATTGTTAGCATGACATGTTGGTCGTGTTGCTGTTAGCATAAACAAAACATGTTGCACAATGCTTGCACACTGTTGCACTTTTCTCCACAGCTTTCTTCCCGCCGTCATCGTAGGTCACTCTAAATGCAAAGTGGTCCCATACAGCAGACCTATAAAGTGCTGCTGGCGCGTCTTCCACCTCCTGTTCTTTCCCACTCGCCATACCCACACAATTCTCCACAGCAACTGATTTTTTTCTGCTACACCCGGCTACGCTGCTTCGCTTCTTCTTCTTCTTGTTTACTACTGGTGGTTGGCTTTGGTCGCAGTACCGCCACCTTCTGCTCTGGAGTGTAAACGCTTCGCCTATGAGAAAAAGGAGCAGCGCATGAACCGAACGCAACACAGTCGAACCGAAGAGTTCGGACGGTTTTCATAAACCCCTCCTACCTAGTGTGTGTGTGTGTGTGTGTGTATACACCTGTACCAATCAGCAGTCCAGTGAATAGAGCTCAGAGCCAAACCTGCTGGGAGAATTGATGGTTTAGGTTCTGCTTGTCTGGAAACGGCGTCTCTGTCGCCGCAGGACTTTGGCCACGCCCGCCAGCTGTTCTCAGCCTGCCTGGAGCTCGTCACAGAGTTCTCCCCAAAGCTGCGGCAGGTGATGCTCAACGAGTTGCTGCTGCTGGACGTTCGCGCTCACGAAACCACGGCGGCCGAGGGCAGCAAGGAGCGGCCGCCGCCCGACCTGGTCAGCCGGGTCAGAGGGTACCTGGAGATGAGGATTCACGGTGAGCGAGCGGACCGCCGCGCCGATGCTTCTGAAGCTCCTCCTCCTCCTGAATGTCGTCCTGGTTTCTCTCCAGACGTTCCTCTGCGTCAGGTGATCGGGGAGGAGTGCGTCGCCTTCATGCTGAACTGGAGAGAGAACGACTACCTGACGCTGCAGGTGCCGCCGTCTCTGGTCATGAACAACCCGTACATCAAGGTGAGCCGCAGCGTGTAGCTGGCGTCTGGAGGTCAGTGTCGCATGTCTGAACCGTTTCCCCTCCTGCAGCTCGGCCAGCTCCTGGCCTCCACCTGCAAAGAGCTTCCCGGTCCTAAAGAGAGCCGGCGCACAGCCAAGGAGCTGTGGGACGTGGTGGTCCAGGTCTGCAGCGTCTCCGTCCAGCACAAGAGGAGCAGCGACGGGCGCCTGGGTCTGATCAGGCAGAGGGAGTCGTCTCTGGGCATCATGCAGCGGTGAGTCCTCAGGCGGCTGCATTAAATCCGCTAAATGCTCGCTTCGATCCTCATTCTGCTTTCTTTCAACATCCAGGAGCAAATTCATCACCTTCGTTAAGAAGCTCAGAGTAAGCGCCCTCGTTTGGAGAAAACCACCCCGCTCGTGAAGTCCTGAGCTCTAACAGCTTCTCCTCTGTCCCTCAGGAGCCGCTGGTGCTGACCACTCTGATCTCGCTGTTTGTGAGACTCCACAGCATCGTCCGAGTACGTCGCCATCTTCCCTTTGCTGCTGTGTTCAGATTTTATTCATTTCCAGAACAAAAATGGAGCCAAATATCTGATTAAGCAGCTTAGATCTCATCCGGAAACGGAGGTTTAATTTACCGCAGAGCAGGAAATGATTGATCCTCATCAAACCGGCACCGACCCACGGGTTTACAGAAACACCACATGTTTACATCCAAAGCAGGATTCAGCTTCAGATGAACTGATGTCCATGCAGGAAGCATCGGGTGAAAAATGTCCCAGTAATATGTAGCAATAGTTGCTGCTTTGGCAGGACGCTGGGAGCCATGTTGCCAGGGGCCCCTGCTGCACGGAGCCATTAGAAGAACACTGACAATGAAAGACCTATTGCACGCCGTGCTAATGTAGCCACTGATGCTAACAGTAGCCAGTAGCACAGCCGCTACAGTTAACCTAGCCTAGTATTTAATCCAAACGTGAGACTTTGCTGCTGGTCGGCTCCTCGTTTCCAGGTCCAGGTTCATCAATCTGGGTTCGATTCCTCTGGTCTTTCTCAAGGTGAAAACCGTCCGACTGAATTTTAATGAGCGTTTTCAGATCATTTACTGCAGTTTCTATCCAGTTTAACCTTATTATAGTTTCTAATGAGTGAATTTCACTCTCCAACCAGTAGATTAGTGAGGTTAACGATACTTTACCATCATATTAAAGGTATAGAGGAGGATTCCTAAATAGTTCAAATCAATCCTCTGGACTTTGTTTCCAAGTTTGAAGACGTTTCTCTTCCATCCAGGAAGATTTTTCAATCCAAACTGTCAGAAATAGCGTTTAGTTCCAGGTTTAATCCAGCAGCCCAACAAAGCCTGGTTTTAGTTTAGAAAACATGTAAATAGAAACGGATGAACGGGTCCCCCCCTTTGGAATGGGGGTCGTTTGGCTTCTTTGTTAGCCTGCAATGCCCCATACCTGTCTATGTCTCTGAAAGGGGGGTCGTTAGAGGGAATAGTTGGTCTGGATGAACAGGGGAGGTCTTCTGTTCTCCTGTAAAGGGGTTGGAGCTGCGATGATGGCGGGAAGGAATCAACTTAACTATGGTATTGTAGGTTGTTAAACACTATTAGGTTGAAAACCCCAAATAAAAAGCGGACAGGAAACAGGAAGTCAGTTTACGGACCTGAGTTCATCAGGAACGGACCAGCCGAAGGGTCGGATGGGTCCTCAGAAATACAGCTAAACACTGGAACTAAAATGATAAAACCCGCTCCCAAAGGGGAGGGGTTAAATCCAGAGAGTGGATTTCATTGTTCTGACGGTGGAATGACAATAAAACACTGGGAAAAAAAAGAAAAATCAGGGGATGAAGACGTCTGCCCTCTTCATCGTCTCTGACTGCCGCAGGTCTCCTCTATAGATGATCTTTGCAGCAGGAGGGCTCACTCTGTCTGTTTTTCTGTTGATTCGGATGTTTCAGATTATAGAAAATGCTCCATGCGTCGATGGAAAGGATGCGTCACTAAAGGTTCCTTTGTGTCCAGAGATGCTTTAACTGAACAGAATAAGACATTCAATGACTGGGCATTGGACATCAGACTCCATCCAGGTTTATGTTTAAGAATCCTGGAGGGATCCGGATGAAAATGATCCAGTCCAGTTTTTTAGGGTCCAGGATGACTTCCTGTCTACAAAGCGATCAGTGACCCGTGTGAAACGGCGTTTTTCAGTCCATCTGTGATTCAGCGGCTGCTTCCTCCTCCGCAGGACGACATCGTCAACGAAGTGACCGCCGAGCACCTCTCCATCTGGCCGTCCTCTCTTCCAAAGTGAGTTCTACCGGGGGGGGGGGAGCGCCTCCGTGTCGCTCTGCAGCGTCTCTGACCCGCTTCCTGCTGTTTGTGCTGAGCAGCATTCAGGCGGTGGACGTGGAGGCCGTGGCGGTGACGGTCAAAGAGCTGGTGACCTACGCCCTCACGCTGAACCCCAACAGCCAGTCGTGGCTCGTCACGCAGGCGGACATCTACTTTGGTGAGCAGCGGTAGAAGCCTTCTGACCATCAAACCGCTTCAAGTTAGAGTTAAACACAATCCACTGGACTTTGTTTTCAAGTTTAAAGACGTTCTGCTTCCCATCCTGGAAGCTTTCTCAATTGAAAATGTCTGGATTAGCGTTTAGTTCCAGACTTTTATAGAGATGCCAAACTAAAGCCTTGTAACGGCTTAGAAAACCTGCAGATTGAAACTAGAAAACCAGCTCCGCCCCTTAATAATGGGAGTCCTTGAGGTCGTTATCGGCCTGCAGTACCTGTTACTGGTCCACGCCTCTGAAAAGTTCATTTTCAGAACAAAGTTTAATTAATTAATCCAGGCATTTTGGAAACCAAGTCCTGCGGATTGTTTTTTTTTAACCTTTGTGGAACGACTGAGAATCTCCGCCTCAGGTGAATCTCCTTTCTACATGTTGTTGCAGTGACCAATCAGTACTCAGCTGCCCTCAGCTTCTACATGCAGGCTGGAGCCGTTTGCTCAGACTTCTTCACCAAACCCGTCCCTCCTGACGTTTACACTGACCAGGTGAAACCTCACACCGCTTCCAGCTTCTGGTATAAAACCACACCTTCTAGTCAGTGCTCCAGTTGAGGGGGGTGACATTTTTTTTTTTAACAATCACCCCCTTTTTAAATGACCATCCCCTGCACTGCAAAAAAATCTAAATCTTGATAATTTTTTTTTTTAAATAAGTGCATTTGTTCTTGAATTGAGGAGATAAAATAAATTTTATGAAAAAAAAAAAAATGAATAAAATAGAAATTGAAAAAAATAAATTTAG
This sequence comes from Cyprinodon diabolis, assembly GCA_030533445.1. Taxonomy (NCBI): domain Eukaryota; kingdom Metazoa; phylum Chordata; class Actinopteri; order Cyprinodontiformes; family Cyprinodontidae; genus Cyprinodon; species Cyprinodon diabolis. The sequence continues at coordinate 43,105,493 of CM060074.1, read as the reverse complement.
ATATCTCCAACTTTATTTTTTTGATGGAGACATTTTTCAGTTTAATTACTGATTACACTTTTTAATTGTTTAAATTTACGAAACGTTCTTTTCAAAAATAATGGAAGAAAATTGACTCCATAGTTGGACGAAAGCTCCTGATTGTGAGGTGCATTATGGGAGTTAAACAGCAGGGGGCGCAGTGGGTCAGACCTGCAGAACCGTAACGGCCCGGTTTCTTCCTCAGGTTCTGAAGCGGATGATCAAGTGCTGCTCCATGATGAACTGCCACACGCAGGTCAGAGGTCACAGCTGTAACGTCTGATCGGGGGGGGGGGCGGTCTCTTCCTCAGGCTGAACGTTTCCTCTTCTTGTCCGACTCTCCAGGTCGCGGTTCTGTGCCAGTTTCTCCGGGAGGTCGACTACATGACGGCGTTCAAAGCTCTCCAGGAGCAGAACAGGTAAAGCCCCGCCCACACCCGATTCCCCGCCGCTCCGTTCCCCTCAGCCGTCACTAACCGCAGACGCTTTCACAGCCACGACGCCATGGACTCCTTCTACGACTACATCTGGGACGTCACCATCCTGGAGTACCTCACCCGTATCCTTTCTGATTCTGACTCCTCCTCCTGCGCCTCCTCTGAGGAGCTGATGCTGTTCCTCCCTGACTCTCAGCTCAGACATTCACCACAAACGAGGCGAGATGGAGAAGCGACAGATCGCTGTGAGTCTGCAGGAGGAGGAGGGGCTTAGTTACATCACTTCCTCCAGAGCCATGAGCTAAAGATGGGATCAATCGGAAGCAGGAAGCAGCAGGTTTAACCGTTTGTTCCTCCCGCTCAGGTGAAGGCGATCGGACAGACGGAGCTGAACAGCAGCAACCCGGAGGAAGTCCTGCAGCTGGCCGCTCAGAAGAGGAAGAAGAGGTTCCTGCAGGCCATGGCCAAGCTCTACTTCTGAACACGTCTAATAAACGCTCCGGACTCTCTTAGTGACCGAAAATAAAGATGAAAACCCACGAAGCTGCTGCTGTTGTTTCTAATCCACAGACGGACGGTTGAAGACGAGCCAGCGAGGCGCGGCTCAGTCAGGAAGATGAAGGCTGATCGGCCGCGTCCTCATAAGAGCAGAAATCTGATTCACATCTGATCATTCCTGCTCCTAAAACACATCTGAAAGGAAACAAATCTGATCCAGATTATAGTCTGACTATTCCCTGGATTATAAAGATTATGTTTATTTTAAGGAGAACTCTAATAGTCCAGATTATAATCTGAGGCCTGCTGCTCTCTCAGGAACGTCTTCCTCCTCGTATTTCCACAGTTTTATTGTTTAAATCTCAGCGTTTAGCCGTAGTTCTGAGGACTATCCAACCCTTCATCAGGTTCTGTTCCTGATGAACTCGGGTCCATAAACCGACTTCCTGTTTCCTGTCTGCTTTCTTTTTATCAGGTGCTAATAATCTGTTTTCAGCTTAAAGCAGCTGTTTTATATATAAAAAAAAAAAACTTCAGGTTTCACAACAGAAAAATAATCAGAGGGTTTAGGAAAATAAAACAAGGCGTTTAATTGGAACTGGCGAGAAAAAAGGTTTCAGAATAATGAAATGTGATCATGACAGACGGAAAGTAAAATGAAACGGTTAAAACACGATGAGAATGAAGGGAATTCATTTTCTCTCTTCCAACTCAAAGGATCCATCAGATTGAGGATCACATCAACCTTCCTGTTCGCCTCGTGGAAGAAAAACGATCTGACGTTTTTTTAACACCAAATTTTAAACACTGAAGTTTTATCTGGTGAAAATTCAACTGCAAAATAATTCAGCTGCAAAAAATTCAACTGCAAATGTGTTTAGCTGAACTCAAGCCAAAGCAATATGGAAGAAAAACTGTCTGGATTCTGCCTTTTATTGGTACGAGTTTTAAACAATTTTTTTAGCATTGAATTTTAAACACTGAATTTTTTTAGCATCGAATTTTAAACAATTTTTTAGCATCGAATTTTAAACTGAATTTTTTTAGCATTGAATTTTAAACACTGAATTTTTTTGGCGTCGAATTTTAAACACTGAATTTTTTTAGCATCGAATTTTTAACACTGAATTTTTTTAGCAACAAATTTTAAACAATACATTTTTTTAGCATCGAATTTTAAACAATGAATTTCTTTAAAATTCGATGCTAAAAAAATTCAGTGTTTAAAATTCAATGCTAAAGAAATTCATTGTTTAAAATTCGATGCTAAAAAAATGTATTGTTTAAAATTTGTTGCTAAAAAAATTCAGTGTTTAAAATTCGATGCTAAAAAAATTCAGTGTTTAAAATTCAATGCTAAACACTGAATTTTTTTAGCATCGAATTTTAAACACTGAATTTTTTTAGCATCGAATTTTAAACTGAATTTTTTTAGCATCGGATTTTTAACACTGAATTTTTTTAGGATCGAATTTTAAACACTGAATTTTTTTAGCATTGGATTTTTAACACTGAATTTTTTTAGCATCGAATTTTAAACACTGAATTTTGTAGCATCGAATTTTGAACACTGAATTTTTTAGCATCAGATTTTAAACAATGAATTTTTTAGCATAAAATTTTTAACATTTTATTTTTTTTAGCATCGAATTTTAAGCACTGAATTTTTTTAGCACCTTTTTTTTCTGTTGAAAATTCCCCTGCAAAAAATTCAGCTGCAAATGTGTTGACCTGAAAAACTGTCTGGATTCTGCCTTTTATTGGTACGAGTTTTAAACAATTTTTTTAGCATCGAATTTTAAACAATTTTTTTAGCATCGAATTTTAAACAATTTATTTAGCATCGAATTTTAAACAATTTTTTAGCATTGAATTTTAAACAATTTTTTTAGCATCGAATTTTAAACAATTTTTTAGCATCGAATTTTAAACTGAATTTTTTTAGCATTGAATTTTAAACACTGAATTTTTTTGGCGTCGAATTTTAAACACTGAATTTTTTTAGCATCGAATTTTAAACAATACATTTTTTTAGCATCGAATTTTAAACAATGAGTTTCTTTAGCATTGAATTTTAAACACTGAATTTTTTTAGCATCGAATTTTAAACACTGAATTTTTTTAGCATCGAATTTTAAACACTGAATTTTTTTAGCATCGAATTTTAAACTGAATTTTTTTAGCATCGGATTTTTAACACTGAATTTTTTTAGGATCGAATTTTAAACACTGAATTTTTTTAGCATCGGATTTTTAACACTGAATTTTTTTAGCATCGGATTTTTAACACTGAATTTTTTTAGCATCGAATTTTAAACAATTTTTTTAGCATCAAATTTTAAACAATTTTTTAGCATTGAATTTTAAACAATTTTTTTAGCATCGAATTTTAAACAATTTTTTAGCATCGAATTTTAAACTGAATTTTTTTAGCATTGAATTTTAAACACTGAATTTTTTTGGCGTCGAATTTTAAACACTGAATTTTTTTAGCATCGAATTTTAAACAATACATTTTTTTAGCATCGAATTTTAAACAATGAGTTTCTTTAGCATTGAATTTTAAACACTGAATTTTTTTAGCATCGAATTTTAAACACTGAATTTTTTTAGCGTCGAATTTTAAACACTGAATTTTTTTAGCATCAAATTTTAAACTGAATTTTTTTAGCATCGGATTTTTAACACTGAATTTTTTTAGGATCGAATTTTAAACACTGAATTTTTTTAGCATCGGATTTTTAACACTGAATTTTTTTAGCATCGGATTTTTAACACTGAATTTTTTTAGCATCGAATTTTAAACACTGAATTTTGTAGCATCGAATTTTGAACACTGAATTTTTTAGCATCAGATTTTAAACAATGAATTTTTTAGCATAAAATTTTTAACATTTTATTTTTTTTAGCATCGAATTTTAAGCACTGAATTTTTTTAGCACCTTTTTTTTTTCTGTTGAAAATTCCCCTGCAAAAAATCCAGCTGCAAATGTGTTGACCTGAAAAACTGTCTGGATTCTGCCTTTTATTGGTACGAGTTTTAAACAATTTTTTTAGCATCGAATTTTAAACAATTTTTTAGCATCGAATTTTAAACAATTTTTTTAGCATCAAATTTTAAACAATTTTTTAGCATCGAATTTAAAAAAAATTTTTTAGCATCGAATTTTAAACAATTTTTTAGCATCGAATTTTAAACTGAATTTTTTTAGCATTGAATTTTAAACACTGAATTTTTTTGGCGTCGAATTTTAAACACTGAATTTTTTTAGCATCGAATTTTAAACACTGAATTTTTTTAGCATCGAATTTTAAACTGAATTTTTTTAGCATCAGATTTTTAACACTGAATTTTTTTAGGATCGAATTTTTAACACTGAATTTTTTTAGCAACAAATTTTAAACAATAAATTTTTTTAGCATCGAATTTTAAACAATGAATTTTTTTAGCATCGAATTTTAAACACTGAATTTTTTTTAGCATCGAATTTTAAACACTGAATTTTTTTAGCATCGAATTTTAAACACTGAATTTTTTTAGCATCGGATTTTTAACACTGAATTTTTTTAGCATCGGATTTTTAACACTGAATTTTTTTAGCATCGGATTTTTAACACTGAATTTTTTAGCATCGGATTTTTAACACTGAATTTTTTTAGCATCGAATTTTAAACACTGAATTTTGTAGCATCGAATTTTAAACACTGAATTGTTTAGCATCAGATTTTAAACAATGAATTTTTTAGCATAAAATTTTTAACATTTTATTTTTTTTAGCATCGAATTTTAAGCACTGAATTTTTTTAGCACCTTTTTTTATCTGTTGAAAATTCCCCTGCAAAAAATTCAGCTGCAAATGTGTTGACCTGAAAAACTGTCTGTATTCTGTCTTTTATTGGTACGAGTTTTAAACATTTTTTTTAGCATCGAATTTTAAACAATTTTTTTAGCATCAAATTTTAAACTGAATTTTTTTAGCATTGAATTTTAAACACTGAATTTTTTTAGCATTGAATTTTAAACACTGAATTATTTTAAACAATGAATTTTTTTAGCATCGAATTTTAAACACTGAATTTTTTTAGCATCGAATTTTAAACACTGAATTTTTTTAGCATCGAATTTTAAACACTGAATTTTTTTAGCATCAAATTTTAAACACTGAATTTTTTTAGCATTGAATTTTAAACACTGAATTTTTAACACTGAATTTTTTTAGCATCGAATTTTAAACAATGAATTTTTTTAGCATTGAATTTTAAACACTGAATTTTTTTAGCATCGAATTTTTAACACTGAATTTTTTTTAGCATCGAATTTTAAACAATGAATTTTTTTAGCATTGAATTTTAAACACAATTTTTTTCACATTGAATTTTAAACACTGAATTTTTTTAGCATCGAATTTTAAACACTGAATTTTTTTAGCATTGAATTTTAAACACTGAATTTTTTTAGCATCGAATTTTAAACACTGAATTTTTTTAGCATCGAATTTTAAACACTGAATTTTTTTAGCATCAAATTTTTAACACTGAATTTTTTTTAGCATTGAATTTTAAACAATGAATTTTTTTAGCATTGAATTTTAAACATTTTTTTTCGCATTGAATTTTAAACACTGAATTTTTTTAGCATCGAATTTTAAACACTGAATTTTTTTAGCATCCAATTTTAAACACTGAATTTTTTTAGCATCGGATTTTTAACTGAATTTTTTTAGCATCGGATTTTTAACACTGAATTTTTTAGCATCGGATTTTTAACACTGAATTTTTTTAGCATCGAATTTTAAACACTGAATTTTTTTAGCATCGAATTTTTAACACTGAATTTTTTAGCATCAGATTTTAAACAATGAATTTTTTAGCATAAAATTTTTAACATTTAATTTTTTTAGCATCGAATTTTAAGCACATAATTTTTTTAGCACCTTTTTTTTATCCGTTGAAAATTCCCCTGCAAAAAATTCAGCTGCAAATGTGTTGACCTTTAACAGAAAAAAACTGCTAATTCAGCTTCTTTCAGCTGGGAACAAATCTATGCCCAACTGTTGTGTCACGTGATCAAATTAGCTAATTTCATTGGCTAGAAGCTGCTCAACGGCATTGAGAGTAGATTGCTTTGTTTGAATTCACCAACAGGTCAACATATTTGCAGTTGAATTTTTTGCACCAGATAAAAATTCTGTGTTTAAAATTCGGTGTTAACAAAAAAAGGCAGATTCCAAAGAGATAGTTTTTCTGCCATAGTTCAGTCTCTTTCTGTCCCGCTCTGCGCTGCCAGGGGCCCAACAGACATCAGCGTAGAGGAGGGCTGATGCCACCACAGAGTTAGAGAAGGTTTGAAGCAGGAGCCGCTCACTCTGAAGGAGCTCCGCCTCCTCAGGAGGTGGAGGGAGGCTCTGGCCCTCCTTCTACAGGGCGTCGCTGTTATGAGTCCAGGCTATTATTGATGTGAACACCCAGGGATTGCAAACTCTCCACAGATTCTATGTCCCGCCCCTGGATGTTCACGGGGGGGGTGAGGTGGGGGTCTCCTGAAGTCCATCACCGTCTCTCTGGTCTTACTGGTGTTCAGATACAGGTGGTTCTTTTACACCAGTCCACAAAGTTCATGATGGTAGTTGATGATCCAGGCAGCCGGATGTCTGTCCCCTCCAGCTTCCTCCTCCAGCAGCTCTGCTCTGATGGTGTTGAAAGTCAAAGAACGTGTGATGGGTTAATAATAATAACCCCTTATTGTCCTAGGAAGGAAAACCTTACAGAGAAAGTTTCTTGTCGGGAGAAAAGGGAAGGAGAACAGACCGAGGATGGGGCTCCTTGAAAAGTACTCTACTGCAGAAACCTCCTTTCTGCTGCTTTATTATTGGACTTCAAAGGAATAACAGGAGGGGTCAGAGGTTACCAGGAGGGGTCAGAGGTTACCAGGAGAGGTCAGAGGTGTACACATGATAGAGCATGACAGTTCCTTGTGCAGTTTTATTGCAGGTGATGATCAATCAGCTGCAACCACACAGGCTGGAGAGAACATGACTTTTCCTTTTCTGGGATTTCTTCATTCCTAGTGGGCCAAATGCTCTGAACTTATAAAATGATAACATACATTTTTCTAGAAACATGAGTCTCACTGCGCTGCAGGTGGGTGAGCACCCGCTGCAGCAGGTAGATGATGGTGTCTTCTATTCCCATGTTGGACAGATCTGCAAACTGCAGCGGGTCCAGGGCGGGGCTCAGCATGGTGGAGCTAGGATGATGCGCTTCATGGTCTTCATCAGGTGGGAGGTCAGGGTGACTGGTCCAAAGGGGGCCAGTCCCTTGGCATGCGGCGTGTTGGGGACCGGTACCCCACAGGGAGGGGGCCACCCGCAGGCGGAGGCTCAGGTTATAGACGTAGCTGAGGACCTCAGAGCTGGTCTGCATGAGTCCTCTGAGGGTCGCCGTCCGGTCCTGAGGTTTTCCTCTGTTGAAGGGCATCTCTGAGGGAGGACTGAAGGTATGGATGGGTCAGGGGTTGGTCAGAGTGGCGGCGGGGGGGAGGGTAGGTATCTGGGAGACCTGAGGTTTGTAGATGTGTTCAAAGCTGATGATGTTCTGCTCCAGCTGCTCCTGCATCTTCCTCCAATGATGCCCTGATCCTCCACTGGAGCTCCTGCTGCTCCTCTCTGTCCCCTGAGGGCCCAGAGCCTTGGACCAGTTACCTGAAGGTCCACAGAGGTATACCAGACCAGAACCCAGACACATTTAAGAGCTGTTGACGACTGAAAGTTTATTAGATTAGAATATTATTCCCCCCATTAACGGATGATTCCAATTTCTCAATTATTTGTCTTGTAGTGTTACTATCGTCCACTAGAGGGTGTTGTTCACTCACTGTATTTGTTGCAGTGGTGCCTCCAGAAGTGTTTCGGGGGAGGGGGGGGTGGCAGATGAGGCCACTAAAAATCTTGGGGTGGCCACTGAAACTAAAAGCCATCATTTCAGGGTTTGAATCTTTTATTGTGGTAAACCTGCCTGTAGAAATTGTTGTTGCAACCTTTCTGAACCCTCCAGCAACTTTTTGACAGAAAAGCAACAAATCCAGCAACATTTTCTTTCTATGTTTGAGACTTTAGTGAAAAAAACATGAAAGCACCGCCTGCTCATGCAGCCCATCCCCCACTGATGGAGACTCAACATTTTATCTCATCCCCACCAGTTAAAATTAGATTTAGCTCTCTTATGTTTGTTTTTTTAAACTTTTGCACCAAAATAGATCCTCTCTGCATTTAATTCACGCAAAGCCTCCCAGCTGGTAAACAAACCCCAACCCTGTTTGCAAAAACTCATCATTCATTAAACATGTCTGCAGTACCCAGAGAGCTAAGCTAAGTCACGCTTAGCATCCATCCTCCAACGAAGTGGAAAACAGTTTGACTGTATGTCAGAGCGACACCCTCTGAGTTTTACATCATTTCATGTTTTACATGTTATTATGTACAGCACAATGGAAATGTTAAATATGCTTTATGTATATTTATATAGATAGATATATAATTAAAAAATAAATAAACCTATCAGATTTATAGTCCCCACACTGCAGATATATTAGAATCTGTCCTTAAATTCCAGCCAAACCCATTTACACAGTAACAGATAAAAACCTTTAGATAAATCAAACTTTACCGCCACATATCTGACTCTATAACCATTAAAACAATTATTTTCATTCATTTCAGACGGAACTATTCACAGATTTCTATTATATTAAACTGAACTTCCAATGTTCACCACTGTTCTGCATAAAGAACGGAGCAGCGGACTTGGTCTCGCAATGAATCCTGGGATATCCAAGGGTATGGAGGATACAGGCTGAAATCAGGCTAAAAGAAGGACGCATTTGTAGGCCGCATAACGAGGAGTCTTGGAATCTGACGAAACTTCGGCACCGCGCTATGATGTAATCGACCTTTGAATCTGGCCTTCAGAGGACGCAGCCCATAAATTCGAACAGAGCCTCAGTTCTTTCTAGTTACCTCTAGATCCTGATGTTTCCCCCTGGTTATTCTCTGCTGCCCCCTAGTGTCCTTTTCCCTTAGCTCCTTCTAGTTACTCTCTCCACGCCTGCTCCCTATTAGCTAATCAGTCCTTCCATTGTTCTGTCTCCCATATATTCACCTCCTGTTCAGTTCCTCATTGCTGGATCCTCGTCATTCTTTAGGTTTATTCCTTCTTAGGTTTTGGTTGCCGAGTTTCCTGCCCATCGTTTCTGGATTATGGCTTCTCTATTTTTACTGCTCCATTTCGCTCTTCAGTTCTGCATTTGTGTCCACTACAACATCACTCAAGCTTGACAATCTAAAGTTAAATATACATCTAAATGTAAAACTTATATCTCAGCCCAAAATGTTTTTTCCAGTATTTTTTATTTTCATTCTAATGTCACAAGTACAGAGCAACGATATTCACTGTCTCCATTTTAACCCCTACCCTTGGGGAGCAGTGGGCTGCCATTGTGCGCCGCCCGGGGAGCAGTGTGGGGTTAAGGGTCTTGCTCAGGGACCCAAACTGGCAGCTCATTCTGGATACAAACTCAGGCTTCCTGTTTGCAGGACGAGTGACTTACCACTTGCCCTAGCCAGCAGCATATATCCTAAATCTTAAATGTAAATATAAATCTGATGAAGACCCTGGAGCGGCTCGTCCTCAGTCACCTCCGCACCACAGTGAGCTCTGCTATGGACCCCATGCAGTTTGCTTACCGACCTGGCATTGGTGTGGAGGACGCCATCATCTCCACCCTGCATCGCTCTCTGTCCCACCTGGAGAGGCCCGGCAGCGCTGTGAGGATTCTCTTCTTTGACTTCTCCAGCGCCTTCAACACCATCCAGCCGAGACTCCTGAGAGACAAGCTGGAGACTGCAGGAGTGGACTGAGACCTGGCCGACTGGATCCTGGACTATCTCACAAACCGGCCCCAGTTTGCGAGGACGGGAGAGTGTGTGTCTGACATGAGGACCTGCAGTGTGGGGGCCCCCCAGGGAACGGTCTTAGCGCCCTTCCTTTTCACCCTCTACACTGCAGACTTCAGACACAACAGGGACAGCTGCGTCCTGCAGAAGTTCTCCGACGACTCCGCCCTCATTGGCCTCATCACAGATGATGACGACGCGGAGTACAGAGGACTCATTCAGGACTTTGTGGACTGGTGTCAGCTGAACCACCTCCTCATAAACGCGGGAAAGACCAAGGAGATGGTGGTGGACTTCAGACGCCGTCCCACCGTCCCTCCCCCAGTGAACACCCAGGGAAAGGACATTGAGAGGGTGGACACTTACAAGTACCTGGGTGTTCATCTCAACAACAAACTGGACTGGACTCACAACACGGAGGCTCTGTACAGGAGGGGCCAGAGCCGGCTTAACCTCCTGAGGAAGCTCAGGTCTTTTGGGGTGAGAGGGCCACTCCTGAAGACCTTCTACGACTCTGTGGTGGCATCAGCCATCCTGTACAGTGTGGCCTAGTGGGGCATCAGCATCACGGAGAGGGACAGGAAAAGACTGGACAAGATCATCAAGAGGTCCAGCTCAGTCCTGGGCTGTCCTCTGGACTCTGAACAGCAGGTGGGGGACAGGAGTGCCCTGTCCAAACTCATGTCTATGCTGGACCATGAGGACCACCCCCTGAAGGACACTCTCTCTGCTCTGGAGAGCAGCTTCAGTGAAAGACTGATACACCCTCGCTGTATAAAGGAGAGATTCCGCAGATCCTTTCTTCCTGCTGCTGTCAGACTGTACAACCAACAATGCTAGCTCCGTATCAACCGTATGTCCACCGTCACTTTACCTGTTATTATTGCATATCTATTGTATACTTCACTCATACCTATTTAACTCTGCAATAATTTAATACAATCAATCATTTGCACAGAACTTTACTGTTGTCACTTTATACCAGTGTTTGCAACCTTAGCCTTAGCCATTTAACTGTTCACACCAAGTGTGACAGTCTTGTCTGTATATACTTAATGTATATTTTTTTATATATATTTTTAAATATTTTTTATACTTTGTATTCTTCTTTTTTCCTACTGTACTGTTCACTGTGATGCAACGCTGCAATTTCCCCACTGTGGGACAAATAAAGGGTTATCTTATCTTAAATCTTGAATTTAAACTCTAGATCTAAATTTGAACCTAGAATCTAAATATTAGTTATTAAATTTAAATGTTAAATTTCCAACTAGCCATGCCCCTTTAATGGCTCAACAGGTGGCCACGCCCCCAATGACTCAACTCAGGTTTGCCTCAACAGCAGTGGCGGTTCTAGACCAGATGTACCAGGGGGCCATTCATAGTTTAGGAATTTAACATATTTTTGCCATAATTTAAGGTAAGATTACAGTTTCCTATAAAATCTGAATTAGAACTCAAGAAAAACTGATAAATTCAGCTGTAAAAATTTTAGCAATTTGTATTGAAAAAAAAAATCATTTAGCAGAAGAAAACTGGGATACTATCTCAATACCAGTGAAGCTGTCAGCTTATTGCTTTTAAATATTTAGAAAAAAAACCCTGAATTTGTAAAGAAAAAAATGAAATAGATCCAAAGGACCTATCAGTTTGTTCCAGCGGAGATCATCATTACAGTTTCTTTCAATATTATGTCTTCAGTACAGGGGCCATGACAGGGGCCAGGACATTATCTACAGGGCCACTGGCCCCCGTTGGCCCCTGTCTAGAACCGCCCATGCTCAACAGATACCTCCTTTATCATCAACCTTTTTTGTAGACCGATTAAAACATCAAACAATTGAAAACAAAGTGCTGAACTTTGTTAAAAATCCTAAAATATTCAATAAAAGAATGAAATGAAACCTAAAGAAATAAAATAAGATGATAATAAAAATAGTTTTAACTAAATAAACAGGATAACAACAACCAAGTCCTGCCAGTGAGGCTCACCAGCAGAGACTCAGTTTGTTTAAAGTTTAAAAGATCAGTAAAAAAAACCGAAGCTGAGGCAGACGAGCAGCCGAACACCGACGCCATCTTGGCACTTAGATTTATAAGATTTAGATTTAACATGCATGTTTAGATTTATTTAAATGTTTAAAATGCATATCAAGCATATGTTTTTAATGTTAGAAAAATGCACTAAATGCTTAAGTAGTTAAATGAGAAAAACAGGAAATTCTTTGAAGCTTTTCTTTCGCTTCAAAAGCATCAAAAATAAATAAAAAGCTAAATATTTTAAAACAGTGTAAAGATTAAAAATACTATAAGATGCAGCCAGAATATGTCAGAATATGTCAAATAGCATCAATTATGGGGGAAAATGAAAAGATTAATAAAACAGGAACTCTGTGATTTTACTCAGTAATGTTTTTTTAGCAGATTTTACCACATTAAAGTTCAGCAGTTTCTTCTGGTTAATCAGAAGTTGAATGTTCTTGTGTTTTTTCTGATTATCGTTTGTTAATCTTATTCAGATCCCTAAGAGAGAGAGAGCGATGAGGCTGCAGATGCTCGACTTCCTGTTGGTGAGAAGCTGAGAAATGATCTGAGTTCAGCAGCAGGATCATCTCCTCGTCGTTCCACCAACATGAAGCTGCTTCAGTTCATCTTCATCCTCCAGCTGAGCTCCTTCTGCAGAGGTAAACCTTTAACCTTTATAAACTCTATTTATAAGCTTTAAAAACGGTTTCCTTTAACAACTTTTGCACTTTTGAAAATGTGAAAATGAGAGTTAAGTGTGAGTCTGCTTGGTTTTTTATTTCATTCAGGATGAATCTTCCTTTTGGTCTCGGCTCTTCTGTTTTTTCTTTCAGTTTTCCTTTAAGTATTTAAACTTTGATAAATTATTGGGTCACTTTTGTTTGGATTTTAACCTGAAAGTTCAGCCTGCTGGTGAAGATTCTCAGTCATCCAAGTTAAAGTCATTCCCTTTCCTGGACTTTGTTTCCGAGTTTGAATTCCTCAAAAAAGGCTTTTTTTGTTGGGCTGCTGGATAAAACCTGGAACTAAACAATATTTCTGACATTTTCAATTGAAAAATCTTCCTGGATGGAAGAGAAACGTCTTCAAACTTGGAAGCAAAGTCCAGGGGATTGATTTCAGTTTCTTTATAGCAGGTTTTATTATTTTAAGTTTGTTTTAGGTAATCTGTATCTTTTTAAAGATGTTTAAAGTGGAGATTAAACAGCTTTGATAAAGTGAAACCAGCCAATGGAACTTCCCCAGTGTCTGTGGCGGATGGGTTTGCTGGAAAGAAGCTTGTTGCTATAAATAATGTCGGCCATAAATCAACATTTCTTAAATTAAGTGTATTTACCCTTAATTTGAGCAGGTAAATAAGATTATTTGCCAATGGAATGAGTATTTTTTTCTTTCAAAAAATAAGATAATTAGATAAAATGCTCTTGAATTGAGGCAACAGTTTTTCTTATTTTAAATGTAAATTGTCTTGTTTTATTGGCAAAGTGTCTCACCTCCTCGATTCAGCAACAAATGCACTTATTTTAAGAAAAAATGACTTATTTAGATGTTATTTTTTTGCAGTGAGAGAAATTAAAAGCCCTTCTTTCATTATTTCAGCGTCTCTAAATGCTTCCACTCAAGCAGCTGAAACTCCTGGGAGGAATGAAACAGAGAAACCTGGAACCTTCAGCCGTGAGTAAAGTGATTCTCTGCTGTTATTTTCCCGACGCTTCGGTCCGCCATCAGGAGTGGCACCCTGCAGAGGTCATGTGATGCTGCTGCAACGACAGGATGTGGGGAGGCCTGTTTAGGAAATGCACTGGGTGGATTGTGCAGGTGCAAATCAAACTGAAATGGCAGAACATGCGGCGCTCCCACGCAGGCCTCTGTGCTCTGCAAAACAAAGCTGCTGTTAGTGAGACAAACAGCTTCAGTTTGAGCCCACAGGTCATCATCTCAGCTGCAGGATTACAGAAAAGGAGGCAAGGGAATAAAAAAAAAGGATTTATATAAGATGAAAGTAGTGAGTGAGTATTTATAATGAGGTATTTCTTTACCAGACCTCAGATTCACACTTATTCCTGTCCATCATATCGCCTTTAAGACTGGACTGCAGCACCTGATCTTATCTGGATATTTATTTCCTTTAACAACCTCCCTTTCAGAGACATAGACAGGTATGGGGCATTGCAAGCTAGCAAAAGAAGCCAAACGACCCTCGACGAAAACACAGACCTTAGACTACCATCGAGGCACTAAGGAGCCCTGAAGACCTCTGAATGGGTGGAGATGTTTAGAAATCAGATCTAAATCAGATCCAAAAAGATATAAATACTTTCTATGTTAGAAAAGTTACCAGTAATCTGGCTCCATGAGTGTCTGGGAAGGAAACAGTTTATCAGACGAGCTCTGCACCAATTTTTATGTCCAATTATGAAAGAGAGAAGAGCCAGGTAGTCCCAATAGATGCTGAGCCCATAGCTATAGAAGAGAAACAGGACTACACTGGAAAACAGGCCAAGCTCCAACATCTAGAAACAAAGGTGTTGATGGCAGCAGCACAGCTGATATTTCTCTCCAGGATGGAGTCACAGCCAAACAGGAACAGACCAGATGAAGCTACTATGAGAAAAAGCAGAGAGAGCAGAACGTTAGAGATTGAACTAACAGATTCTGCAGAGTGGGAGAATAGAGATAGAATGAAGCAGAATGATGAAAAAGGGGTCCCTATGTCCTCCAGCAGTCTAAGCCTATAGCAGCAGAACTATAGAGATAGATCAGGATAACCTGAGCCACTCTAACTAGAAGCTTTATCAAAAAGGAAAGTTTTAAGCCTCGCCTTAAAAGTAGACAGGGTGTCTGCCTCACGGACTAAAACTGGTAGTTGGTTCCACAGGAGAGGAGCCTGATAACTAAAAGATCTGCCTCCCATTCTACTTTTAGAAATTCTAGGAACCACTAGTAAACCTGCAGATTGAGAGCGAAGTGCTCTGTTAGGAACATATGGAACAATCAGATCTCTGATATCAGATGGAGCTTGGCCATTTAAGGCTTTATATGTGAGAAGGAGGATTTTAAATTCTATTCTGGATTTAACAGGAAGCCAGTGAAGAGAAGCCAGGATAGGAGAGATATGATCTCTCTTTTTCATTTTCATCAGAACTCTGGCTGCAGCATTTTGGATCAGCTGAAGGCTTTTAACTACAGTTTGTGGACTTCCTGATAGTAAAGAATTACAATAGTCCAGCCTTGAAGTAACAAATGCATGGACTAGTTTCTCAGCATCACCCCTGGACAGGAGATTTCTAATTTTTGCAATGTTCCTCAGATGAAAGAAGGAAATTCTAGAAACCTCTTTGATCTGGGATTTAAATGACAGGTCCTGATCAAAAATAACACCAAGATTTTTTACTTTATTATCTGAAATCAGTTTAATCCCATCCAAATGAAGTGACTGGCTAATCAGCTTCTTTTTCAGAGACTCTGGTCCAAAGACTATAACTTCTGTTTTGTCTGCATTCAGAAGCAGAAAGTTAAGAGTCCTCCAGGTTTTTATGTCTTCAGACATGCCTGTAATCTATGTAATGGGTTAGCTTCATCTGGATTATAGACAGATATAGCTGGGTATCATCAGCATAACAGTGGAAATTAATCCCATGCTGTCTAATAACTCTACCGATTGGGAGCATGTATAAAGTAAAGAGAATTGGTCCTAGCACTGATCCCTGTGGTACTCCACAGGTGACCTTTGAGCATGAGGAAGATCTATCATTAACATAAACAAACTGAAATCGATCAGAGAGATAAGATTTAAACCAGTCTAGTGCTGTTCCTTTAATTCCAACAAAATATTCAAGTCTTTCTAAAAGAATATTATGGTCAACTGTATCAAATGCAGCACTAAGATCCAACAGGACGAGCACAGATACAAGTCCATTATCTGAGGCCATGAGAATATCATTAGTGACTTTCACCAGAGCTGTTTCAGTGCTATGATGAGCTCTAAAGCCAGACTGAAACTCTTCAAAAAGTTCATTATGGTGTAAGTGGTTGCAAACTTGTTTGGCAACTACTTTCTCAAGAATTTTAGATCAGAAAGGAAGATTGGATATAGGTCTATAATTAACCAAGTCATCTGGGTCAAGAGACGGTTTCTTAAGCAGAGGTTTAATTCCTTTAATTTAGGTACATATCCCTGGAACAGAGATAGATTAATCACATCTAAAATGGAGGAGGAGATCAAAGGGAATACCTCCTTAAATAACCTGGTTGGAACTGGATCTAACATCCAAGTTGAAGGCTTAGATGAAGACAATAATTTTGCTAATTCAGAAAGTTCAACTGGATCAAAGCAGTCTAAACCGGTTCAGTTTCCATGACTACCTCAGATGCTGCCCCCCCCACCCTCCAGAGACAAACCAATCGCAAATAGAGGAGTGTTAATGATCCTATTTTAAAAAAAATCAATTGTATTTATAAAGAATCCCATAAAATCATCGCTGCTAAGAGCAGGTGGAATGGACGGTTCGACAGAGCTATGGCTCTGGGTGAGTTTGGCAACTGTATTAAAAAGAAATCTAGGATTATTCTTATTCTCCTCTATTAATGAGGAGAAGTATGCTGCTCTTGCTTTACAAAGGGTCCTCTTATACAGCAGTAAACTATTTTTCCAGACTAGGTAGGATTTATAGAAATAGAATAGAAAATCCCTTTATTGTCCCAAAGTGGGGAAATTGTGTGGTTAAAATCATTAAAAGGTTTTACTGGGGAATAGAAATGTAGATGTTTAAGACTTTTTTTAGTAGAAGCTGCTTCTGTATGAGTAACAACCATTGAGAGAAGTTAGATCTGTTTGTTTTAGATGTATTTGGTGCCCAGTGTCGTCCTCTGTCTGTCTCAAGGTCGTTCCTTTCATTCGTTCTTCTTGTAACCTTTGAACTTCAATCTTTAATGTTTTTCTTGATCCCTTTCCCTGCTTTGCAGATCTGCTGAAACAATTTAAAACAATAATCTGTGTTTCATGTTACGCCGACGATAATCAGCTCGCCGTTACTAGATGTGCAAAGCCCTTTTTGCAAATAGGATCTAGATCTTATTTTGGTTTTCCTCTGGTTAAATAAAGGAAATGAACTGTCGTAACTTTCTGGTCCAGACGACCGACACTACAAAACAAACAAGTTTCTTTTTTAGGGCAGAAAAAGTATTTTCAGTTGCTTAAAACCGGAAAAAAAAATTAAATATAGGGCAATACTTTTAGTCATTTCGGAAATCCTGAGTCCTTGAACATTATTGAGTACCAATAACTATACCTTTAGATTAGAGATTAGGCAAAGGTTTCACTAACTTAAATTTAAGTTGTAAAATGCAGGAAAAACAAGTTTTGGATTAGGAGTTAGAAGCTGAATGCTGTTTTTTTTAATGTTTAATTCTAGCAATAAAAATGGCTGCTAAAGAGAAGCTACCAAACAAAATAACATTATACTTTCTGCACCAAGACAATAAAGTATTACATTCATTTCTTAAAATAACTACAACATGCCTTAAGTAACCAATGGGCGGGGCCTGAGTGGACAAGTGGTTAGAAAGTGGAGCACTTCCTTAATGGAAAGCAGAGGTTAGAATCTAAGACTTTTACTTTCTCTAAAACAAGAGAAGTTTGGTAAAAACGCTCTTGACAAATTCCCCCATGAAAGGAAAAACTTAAAATAAATTCTTAAAGTCGTAGGGAAATGAAATAATCCCAAAATCTAGAAACTTTCTATTTAAAAAAAAAGAATTCTGTCTTAAAATCTGTGTTTTTTTATTCATTATCCTCTGCAGGCCAGTTAGTTCTACGTCAGCCTGAACACCTAAATTCGGCCAATCATATATCAACGGTCATCTGTCAATCAAATGTTTTCGGTCATAGCATCTTGATTCATATGTCGCAGCTAATATACGCAACGGTTGAAACCAGAATCCTTTCCTCTCCCATTGAGTTGCGTCCCAGTGTTCACGGGGATGGACGTCTGTGTCTTCGGCAGGCGTAGAGCTAACAGAACTGGCAGCGTTGCGAGGCAAGGGCTCAAACATGTACGGCTGGAAGCCTTCTACACCAAACCAAGCTTCTGCCGCCCTGGCGTCCTCTTCCACAACATCTTCGTCCCCGCTTTCCTCCTCTAAATAAAAAATGGATGACGGAGGAGACTCATCCACGACCTCCGACACTAAACTCTCCTCCTCTTGCATGTTTCCGCTGTCCATAGCGTTCCTTGACAGCGTCGTTTCTAAGTCACCAATTTAGTGCTACTTGGTCCCAATGGAATTTCCCATTGGGAACCTGCTAGCACTAAGTTGCTAACTGGTTAGCAAGATGCTTCCTACAAACCGGCCACAGCCAATCTGCTTGCGAACCTTCATCCACAACAATCCCGCCCCCTTGATAAACGACCAATCACATTCACTTTATTCACTCGTGTAAAGTCGGGCACCACTCGGGAGAATTCAGAAATGCAACGTTTGGAACAGCCGCTTCCCTACGACTTTAAACTGACAATGCCCACGTGCATGGCAGCTGGATGCTGGAATACATCGGGTAAAAGTGAAAAAAAGAGTTATTCCACCTTTCTGATTCCTGATCCTCCACGGACGGGTTGGTCGTTGGATCGCCAACTTGAAGAGGGAGGATTTGCCATCGAACTTCTGGCCAGAGAAAAAACCCGTAATATGTAGCCAACATTTGGAAGAAGAATGTTTTCAAGATGACTTGGATAATAGCGCGTTGTGACAAACACCAGATACAGCACTGGGACTTGATCAACAGCCGATACCGCACCGTGACAATGTCACTAACCAGTAGGTGGCAGTAGTGTTCTTTGACAAACATGGATGCCTCCAGTAAAGCACATTCACATGAAAATTACTCTGAATTAAAAACACTGATCATTTATTGAACAGGATGGAATCATTTCAGATTTAAAGAACTTTCAGAAGTTTGGATTCTGAATATGAGCGACTTTTCCTTTAAGTAAGAAGTTTTGATATTTGTGGTTTATTCTTTATATTTTCCTAGTCCCCAAAATGTTCACATAAATCGGACAAATCCAGGATTCCAAGTTTCTATGGCAACGTCTGACAAACATTAAAGCAAAACCTAAATAATAAAACTGAAGTCCTAAATGGAAACTGTTCTGCCAACTTTTCCGTTTATTTTTTAAGTGCAGGGTTGGTTTTCAGTTTGGGATGCAGGATCTTCATCGTTGGGAATTTCTCCTCCTCATCCTTTGCTTCTGTTTTTCTGTCTCTCAGCGAACCTCCAGGTTCATCATCTGAATGTTAGATGCAGATGGACTCTCAGGCTGCAGGGAAACAGGAGCGACGAAGCGGTTTCCCTTCCACGGATGTTTTTCGACGACGTGGCAAAGAGGATCTGCCTGGATCTGAATTGTGGAAGACCTCATGTGATACAGAAATCCACGCCTCCCCCCGGCAGCAGCTGCTTCCACGGCTGTTTGTACCACAACCTGAGTCTGCATAGCTGCACTGAGGCTGTGGGGACAGGCTGCATCCTGACCTCTGAAGTGGTTTGTGGTAAGGCTTTCCTGTAAAAATGTAAACTTCCGTAAGTTTGAAAAATAAATCAAGACAAAAAAAAAATAGGTTCCATGGTTTAAAAATAGGATTTAAAAGCTTTCCACTGGTGAAACTGAAGCTTTCACTATTTGAAATGAAACTATTTCCCTGATCTTAGCCTCTCCAATCCCACCGGGTTGCCGGCAACCTGTTTTAAAGCAACTAATAACTCAGAATGCTAAAACTTTCACCAATATAGATGTTAGACATCGTTGGAAAGCTTAGATTCTCCACAATTAAAGCCCCAAGTACATTTTATGGACACAGCGAGCAAAAAAAGCACAATTAACACAGATATAGCAGCATGTCAACATGTAAACATGACAAAGCAGCAACAACGAGCAAGCATGACTTTATTAGTGCTGCTCAAAAAAGAAATATTATTTTAGAGAATAAAAAATAATCTTTGAGTCACGTTTGAACAGCTTGGGGTTTTTAAACATGTAATTTAGGTTTATAGTTCCTCAGTTATTTGCTTTTCCATTTGGGTTTCAGAATAGGTAGAATTTCCCAAAATGAGATGGATGCTCAAGAAAGTTAAATAAAAAAAATATAAGCCAGTCAGTCAGTTTTGACATAAACCTGAGTCTGTTGTTTTTAGCATGTTAAAAAAATTATTGGTTAATTTAATAAGACGGTATTTAAATAAGGACAGAACAAATGCATTATCTTATTATAATTAAAGACTAATTAGTGATCAGACGGCGTTCAGGTGTAACAGCCAGGTAATGTGGTCCTCAGGTCATCAGTCCCTCCGGCTGTCAGGTCACGAGGACGGCTGCGCTGGACGGGTGGAGGTCTGGAAGAACGGGAAATGGGGAACAGTGTGTGACGACGGCTGGGATCTGAGAGACGCTGAGGTGGTCTGTTCCCAGCTGGGCTGTGGGAACGCCGTCAGGGTGACGGGTCAGGGGGGGCTGTTCCCTGCAGGGAGAGGACCGGTTCACCTGGATGAGCTGAACTGCACCGGCAGCGAGGAGAACCTGTGGGCCTGCAGGGCGGAGCAGGAGGAGAACGACTGTGGACACAAGGAGGACGCTGGTGTGGTTTGCTCAGGTCAGAATATGGTTTACATCCATCCATCCATCCATCCATCATCCATCCATCATCCATCCATCCATCATCCATCCATCCATCATCCATCCATCATCCATCCATCCATCCATCCATCCATCATCCATCCATCATCCATCCATCATCCATCCATTCTCCATCCATCCATCCATCCATCATCCATCCATCATCCATCCATCATCCATCCATTCTCCATCCATCCATCATCCATCATCCATCCATCATCCATCCATCATCCATCATCCATCATCCATCCATCATCCATCCATCATCCATCCATCCATCCATCCATCATCCATCATCCATCCATCATCCATCATCCATCATCCATCCATCATCCATCATCCATCATCCATCCATCATCCATCATCCATCATCCATCCATCATCCATCCATCATCCATCCATCCATCCATCCATCCATCATCCATCCATCATCCATCATCCATCATCCATCATCCATCCATCATCCATCCATCATCCATCATCCATCATCCATCCATCCATCATCCATCCATCATCCATCCATCATCCATCCATCCATCCATCCATCATCCATCCATCCATCATCCATCATCCATCCATCATCCATCATCCATCATCCATCCATCCATCCATCATCCATCCATCATCCATCCATCATCCATCCATCATCCATCCATCCATCCATCATCCATCCATCATCCATCCATCATCCATCCATCCATCATCCATCATCCATCATCCATCCATCATCCATCATCCATCCATCCATCATCCATCCATCATCCATCCATCCATCATCCATCCATCATCCATCCATCCATCATCCATCCATCCATCATCCATCCATCATCCATCATCCATCCATCTATCCATCCATCCATCATCCATCCATCCATCATCCATCATCCATCCATCATCCATCCATCCATCATCCATCCATCATCCATCCATCATCCATCCATCCATCATCCATCCATCCATCCATCATCCATCATCCATCATCCATCCATCATCCATCCATCCATCATCCATCCATCATCCATCCATCATCCATCATCCATCCATCCATCATCCATCATCCATCCATCATCCATCCATCCATCATCCATCCATCATCCATCCATCATCCATCCATCCATCATCCATCCATCATCCATCCATCCATCCATCATCCATCATCCATCATCCATCCATCATCCATCCATCCATCATCCATCCATCATCCATCCATCCATCATCCATCATCCATCCATCATCCATCATCCATCATCCATCATCCATCCATCCATCATCCATCCATCCATCATCCATCATCCATCCATCATCCATCCATCCATCCATCCATCATCCATCATCCATCATCCATCCATCATCCATCCATCATCCATCCATCATCCATCATCCATCATCCATCCATCATCCATCCATCATCCATCCATCATCCATCATCCATCCATCATCCATCATCCATCATCCATCCATCATCCATCCATCCATCATCCATCATCCATCCATCATCCATCCATCCATCCATCCATCATCCATCATCCATCCATCATCCATCCATCATCCATCCATCATCCATCCATCCATCCATCCATCCATCCATCATCCATCCATCCATCATCCATCCATCCATCCATCCATCATCCATCATCCATCCATCATCCATCCATCATCCATCCATCATCCATCCATCCATCCATCCATCATCCATCATCCATCCATCCATCATCCATCATCCATCCATCATCCATCCATCATCCATCCATCATCCATCCATCCATCCATCCATCCATCATCCATCCATCATCCATCCATCCATCATCCATCATCCATCCATCATCCATCCATTCTCCATCCATCCATCCATCATCCATCCATCATCCATCCATCATCCATCCATCCATCCATCATCCATCCATCCATCCATCCATCATCCATCCATCCATCCATCCATCATCCATCCATCATCCATCCATCATCCATCCATCCATCCATCCATCATCCATCCATCCATCATCCATCATCCATCATCCATCCATCATCCATCCATCATCCATCCATCCATCATCCATCCATCCATCCATCCATCATCCATCCATCATCCATCCATCCATCATCCATCCATCCATCCATCCATCCATCATCCATCCATCCATCATCCATCCATCCATCATCCATCCATCCATCCATCCATCCATCATCCATCCATCCATCCATCATCCATCCATCATCCATCCATCATCCATCCATCATCCATTCATCCATCCATCATCCATCCATCCATCATCCATCATCCATCCATCATCCATCCATCCATCATCCATCCATCCATCCATCCATCATCCATCCATCCATCATCCATCATCCATCCATCATCCATCCATCCATCCATCATCCATCCATCATCCATCCATCATCCATCCATCCATCCATTATCCATCCATCCATCCATCCATCATCCATCATCCATCCATCATCCATCATCCATCCATCATCCATCCATCCATCATCCATCATCCATCATCCATCATCCATCCATCCATCCATCCATCCATCCATCCATCCATCATCCATCCATCCATCATCCATCCATCATCCATCCATCCATCATCCATCCATCCATCATCCATCCATCATCCATCCTTCCATCCATCCATCATCCATCCATCCATCCATCATCCATCCATCCATCATCCATCATCCATCCATCCATCATCCATCCATCCATCATCCATCCATCCATCCATCCATCCATCCATCCATCCATCCATCATCCATCCATCCATCATCCATCCATCCATCCATCCATCCATCCATCCATCCATCCATCCATCATCCATCCATCCATCCATCCATCATCCATCCATCCATCCATCATCCATCATCCATCCATCATCCATCCATCCATCATCCATCATCCATCCATCATCCATCCATCCATCATCCATCCATCCATCCATCCATCATCCATCCATCATCCATCCATCCATCATCCATCCATCATCCATCCATCCATCCATCCATCATCCATCCATCATCCATCCATCCATCATCCATCATCCATCCATCCATCATCCATCCATCCATCATCCATCCATCCATCATCCATCATCCATCCATCCATCCATCATCCATCCATCCATCATCCATCATCCATCCATCATCCATCATCCATCCATCCATCCATCCATCCATCCATCCATCCATCCATCATCCATCCATCATCCATCCATCCATCATCCATCATCCATCCATCATCCATCCATTCTCCATCCATCCATCCATCATCCATCATCCATCATCCATCCATCATCCATCCATCATCCATCCATCCATCCATCATCCATCCATCCATCATCCATCCATCCATCCATCCATCATCCATCCATCATCCATCCATCATCCATCCATCATCCATCCATCCATCCATCCATCATCCATCATCCATCCATCATCAATCCATCATCCATCCATCATCCATCCATCATCCATCCATCCATCATCCATCCATCCATCCATCATCCATCCATCCATCATCCATCCATCATCCATCCATCATCCATCCATCCATCCATCCATCCATCCATCCATCATCCATCCATCCATCATCCATCCATCCATCCATCATCCATCCATCCATCATCCATCCATCCATCCATCCATCCATCCATCCATCCATCATCCATCCATCATCCATCCATCATCCATTCATCCATCCATCATCCATCCATCCATCATCCATCATCCATCCATCATCCATCCATCCATCATCCATCCATCCATCCATCCATCATCCATCCATCCATCCATCCATCATCCATCCATCCATCATCCATCATCCATCCATCATCCATCCATCCATCCATCATCCATCCATCATCCATCCATCATCCATCCATCATCCATCATCCATCCATCATCCATCCATCCATCATCCATCATCCATCATCCATCATCCATCCATCCATCCATCATCCATCATCCATCCATCATCCATCCATCCATCATCCATCCATCCATCCATCCATCATCCATCCATCATCCATCCATCCATCCATCCATCCATCATCCATCCATCCATCATCCATCCATCCATCCATCCATCCATCATCCATCCATCATCCATCCATCATCCATCCATCCATCCATCATCCATCCATCCATCATCCAT
Source organism: Cyprinodon diabolis (assembly GCA_030533445.1). NCBI lineage: Eukaryota > Metazoa > Chordata > Actinopteri > Cyprinodontiformes > Cyprinodontidae > Cyprinodon > Cyprinodon diabolis. The sequence goes on along the minus strand of CM060074.1, from coordinate 43,080,733 downwards.
CCATCCATCATCCATCATCCATCCATCCATCCATCATCCATCCATCCATCATCCATCATCCATCCATCATCCATCATCCATCCATCCATCCATCCATCCATCCATCCATCCATCCATCCATCATCCATCCATCATCCATCCATCCATCATCCATCATCCATCCATCATCCATCCATTCTCCATCCATCCATCCATCATCCATCATCCATCCATCATCCATCCATCATCCATCCATCCATCCATCATCCATCCATCCATCATCCATCCATCCATCATCCATCCATCCATCCATCATCCATCCATCATCCATCCATCATCCATCCATCCATCCATCCATCATCCATCCATCATCCATCATCCATCCATCATCAATCCATCATCCATCCATCATCCATCCATCATCCATCCATCCATCATCCATCCATCCATCCATCATCCATCCATCCATCATCCATCCATCATCCATCCATCATCCATCCATCCATCCATCCATCCATCATCCATCCATCCATCATCCATCCATCCATCATCCATCCATCATCCATCCATCCATCCATCCATCCATCATCCATCCATCCATCATCCATCCATCCATCCATCATCCATCCATCCATCCATCCATCCATCCATCATCCATCCATCCATCATCCATCCATCCATCCATCCATCATCCATCCATCATCCATCCATCATCCATCCATCATCCATTCATCCATCCATCATCCATCCATCCATCATCCATCATCCATCCATCATCCATCCATCCATCATCCATCCATCCATCATCCATCCATCCATCCATCCATCATCCATCCATCCATCCATCCATCATCCATCCATCCATCATCCATCATCCATCCATCATCCATCCATCCATCCATCATCCATCCATCATCCATCCATCATCCATCCATCATCCATCATCCATCCATCATCCATCCATCATCCATCATCCATCCATCATCCATCCATCCATCATCCATCATCCATCATCCATCATCCATCATCCATCCATCCATCCATCATCCATCATCCATCCATCATCCATCCATCCATCATCCATCCATCCATCCATCCATCCATCATCCATCCATCATCCATCCATCCATCCATCCATCCATCCATCATCCATCCATCCATCATCCATCCATCCATCCATCCATCATCCATCCATCATCCATCCATCATCCATCCATCCATCCATCCATCCATCCATCATCCATCCATCCATCATCCATCCATCCATCCATCCATCATCCATCCATCATCCATCCATCCATCCATCCATCCATCATCCATCCATCCATCATCCATCCATCCATCCATCCATCCATCATCCATCCATCATCCATCCATCATCCATCCATCCATCCATCCATCATCCATCATCCATCCATCATCCATCCATCCATCATCTATCCATCCATCCATCCATCATCCATCCATCCATCCATCATCCATCATCCATCCATCATCCATCCATCATCCATCCATCCATCCATCCATCCATCATCCATCCATCATCCATCCATCCATCCATCATCCATCCATCATCCATCCATCCATCCATCATCCATCCATCATCCATCCATCCATCCATCATCCATCCATCCATCCATCCATCCATCCATCCATCCATCATCCATCATCCATCCATCCATCCATCATCCATCATCCATCCATCATCCATCCCTCCATCATCCATCCATCCATCCATCCATCCATCCATCCATCCATCCATCCATCCATCATCCATCCATCATCCATCCATCCATCATCCATCCATCCATCCATCCATCATCCATCCATCATCCATCCATCCATCCATCATCCATCCATCATCCATCCATCATCCATCCATCCATCCATCCATCCATCATCCATCCATCCATCATCCATCCATCCATCATCCATCCATCATCCATCCATCATCCATCCATCATCCATCCATCCATCCATCCATCATCCATCATCCATCCATCATCCATCCATCATCCATCCATCCATCATCCATCCATCCATTCATCCATCCATCATCCATCCATCCATCATCCATCATCCATCCATCCATCATCCATCCATCATCCATCCATCCATCCATCCATCCATCATCCATCCATCCATCATCCATCATCCATCCATCAACCATCCATCCATCATCCATCCATCCATCCATCCATCCATCCATCCATCCATCATCCATCCATAATCCATCCATCCATCCATCCATCATCCATCCATCATCCATCCATCCATCATCCATCCATCATCCATCCATCCATCATCCATCCATCCATCCATCATCCATCCATCCATCCATCCATCATCCATCCATCCATCCATCCATCCATCCATCATCCATCATCCATCCATCCATCCATCCATCCATCATCCATCCATCCATCCATCATCCATCCATCATCCATCCATCATCCATCCATCCATCCATCCATCCATCATCCATCCATCATCCATCCATCCATCATCCATCCATCCATCCATCATCCATCCATCCATCCATCCATCCATCCATCATCCATCCATCCATCATCCATCCATCCATCCATCATCCATCCATCCATCCATCCATCCATCCATCCATCCATCATCCATCCATCCATCTATCCATCCATCCATCATCCATCCATCCATTCATCCATCATCCATCCATCATCCATCCATCCATCCATCATCCATCCATCATCCATCCATCCTTCCATCATCTGTCCATCCATCTATCCAACATCTTTCCATCCATCCATCCATCCATCTATCCATCCATCATCCATCCATCCATCCATCCATTATCCATCATCCATCCATCCATCATCCATCCATCCATCCATCATCCATCCATCCTTCCATCCATCATCCATCCATCCATCCATCATCCATCCATCCATCATCCATCCATCCATCCATCATCCATCCATCCATCCATCCATCCATCCATCCATCATCCATCCATCCATCCATCCATCCATCCATCCATCATCCATCCATCCATCCATCCATCCATCATCCATCATCCATCCATCCATCCATCATCCATCCATCCATCATCCATCCATCCATCCATCCATCCATCATCCATCATCCATCCATCATCCATCCATCCATCCATCATCCATCCATCCATCATCCATCCATCCATCCATCATCCATCCATCCATCATCCATCCATCATCCATCATCCATCATCCATCCATCATCCATCCATCCATCCATCATCCATCCATCCATCATCCATCCATCATCCATCCATCATCCATCCATCCATCCATCATCCATCCATCCATCATCCATCCATCATCCATCCATCCATCCATCCATCATCCATCATCCATCCATCATCCATCTCTCCATCATCCATCCATCCATCCATCCATCATCCATCCATCATCCATCCATCCATCCATCCATCCATCATCCATCCATCCATCCATCCATCATCCATCCATCCATCCATCCATCCATCCATCCATCCATCATCCATCCATCATCCATCCATCCATCCATCCATCCATCCATCCATCCATCCATCATCCATCCATCCATCCATCCATCATCCATCCATCCATCATCCAACATCCATCCATCCATCCATCGTCCATCCATCCATCATCCATCCATCCATCCATCCATCCATCCATCCATCCATCATCCATCATCCATCCATCCATCCATCCATCATTCATCCATCCATCATCCAACATCCATCCATCCATCCATCGTCCATCCATCCATCATCCATCCATCCATCCATCCATCATCCATCCATCCATCATCCAACATCCATCCATCCATCCATCCATCCATCCATCCATCCATCCATCATCCATCCATCCATCCATCCATCATCCATCCATCCATCATCCAACATCCATCCATCCATCCATCGTCCATCCATCCATCATCCATCCATCCATCCATCCATCCATCCATCATCCATCCATCCATCCATCATCCATCCATCCATCCATCCATCATCCATCCATCCATCCATCCATCCATCCATCCATCATCCATCCATCATCCATCCATCCTTCCATCATCTGTCCATCCATCTATCCATCATCTGTCCATCCATCCATCCATCCATCTATCCATCCATCATCCATCCATCCATCCATCCATTATCCATCATCCATCCATCCATCATCCATCCATCCATCCATCATCCATCCATCCTTCCATCCATCATCCATCCATCCATCCATCATCCATCCATCCATCATCCATCCATCCATCCATCATCCATCCATCCATCCATCCATCCATCATCCATCCATCCATCCATCCATCCATCCATCATCCATCCATCCATCCATCCATCCATCATCCATCATCCATCCATCCATCCATCATCCATCCATCCATCATCCATCCATCCATCCATCCATCATCCATCATCCATCCATCATCCATCCATCCATCATCCATCCATCCATCCATCATCCATCCATCCATCATCCATCCATCCATCCATCCATCCATCCATCCATCATCCATCCATCATCCATCCATCATCCATCATCCATCCATCATCCATCCATCCATCCATCATCCATCCATCCATCATCCATCCATCATCCATCCATCATCCATCCATCCATCATCCATCCATTCATCCATCATCCATCCATCCATCATCCATCCATCATCCATCATCCATCCATCCATCATCCATCATCCATCCATCCATCATCCATCCATCATCCATCCATCATCCATCATCCATCCATCATCCATCCATCCATCATCCATCATCCATCCATCATCCATCCATCCATCATCCATCCATCATCCATCCATCATCCATCCATCATCCATCCATCCATCATCCATCCATCCATCATCCATCCATCCATCCATCATCCATCCATCATCCATCCATCATCCATCCATCATCCATCCATCCATCATCCATCCATCATCCATCCATCCATCATCCATCCATCCATCATCCATCATCCATCCATCCATCATCCATCCATCATCCATCCATCATCCATCCATCCATCATCCATCCATCCATCATCCATCCATCATCCATCCATCATCCATCCATCCATCATCCATCCATCCATCATCCATCCATCATCCATCCATCATCCATCCATCCATCATCCATCCATCATCCATCCATCCATCATCCATCGATCCATCCATCATCCATCCATCATCCATCATCCATCCATCATCCGTCATCCATCCATCATCCATCCATCATCCATCCATCCATCATTCATCCATCATCCATCATCCATCCATCCATCATTCATCCATCATCCATCCATCCATCCATCATCCATCCATCATCCATCCATCCATCATTCATCCATCATCCATCCATCCATCTATCATCCATCCATCATCCATCCATCATCCGTCATCCATCCATCATCCATCCATCATCCATCCATCCATCATTCATCCATCATCCATCATCCATCATCCATCCATCATCCATCATCCATCCATCATCCATCCATCATCCGTCATCCATCCATTATCCATCCATCTATCCATCTATCCATCATCCATCCATCATCCATCATCCATCCATCATCCATCCATCATCCATCATCCATCCATCATCCATCCATCATCCGTCATCCATCCATCATCCATCCATCTATCCATCCATCATCCATCCATCTATCCATCCATCCATCATCCATCCATCATCCATCCATCCATCCATCATCCATCCATCCATCCATCCATCATCCATCCATCATCCATCCATCATCCATCCATCCATCCATCCATCCATCCATCCATCAATCATCCATCCATCATCCATCCATCTATCCATCCATCCATCATCCATCCATCTATCCATCCATCCATCATCCATCCATCCATCATCCATCCATCCATCCATCCATCATCCATCCATCATCCATCCATCTATCCATCATCCATCCATCTATCCATCCATTCATCATCCATCCATCATCCATCCATCCATCATCCATCATCCATCCATCCATCATCCATCATCCATCCATCCATCCATCCATCCATCCATCCATCCATCCATCCATATGCGGTTATCACAGATCTGCACCTTTTTAAGTCCAGATTAACACATTTTTTCAAACTGGTTTTTAATTCTTAGGACACATTGTTTTATGTTTCTGATTTTAGTTTTTTTATATTTTAATCTTTCTCTAAAGCACTTTGGTCTTCCTGGTGTTGTTGTAAAGTGCTATATAAATAACCTTTAATTAGAAATATAATTCTGTAACATGTGTTCTGCCATCTTTGCTGTTATAAATTCTACATCTGGAAATCAAACAGCTCTTGCATGTGGTCAACACTCAACAAGTTTAGTTTGTTATAAAACTATTTACATAATAGCAGTATATATATATATATATATATATATATGTATAGCGTGGCCATGTTTGTAATGCCCGGGCCAGGCCGTTCTGACTGCTGTCGTTCTTACATATCTCGCTCCAAAAAGCCCAGCTAGCATGCCATTGGTCCGACTTGCTGGTGGTTATGAGTACTGTTGCGCCAATGCCATTTTTTGGCTCTGATACCCGATACCTGGCTGTGCAGTATTGGCCGATACTGATACCATCTGTCTGAAATTGATGTGTGTGTATATATGAAGAACTGCATCCTGCCTGGATGTAAAATAATCACCATCATGGCTTCAAGCTGCTGCCTTCCTTTGTGAAGCAGGAAAAAGACTAAAACAAAGAGAATCCAGCAGAAGTTTTATTGCCTACCTGGAATGGGAGACAATAGTTGAAGAAACTTTTGGCTCTAACAGCTCAGGCTGTGGAGGCAGCGCCCCCTGGTGGTGCCTCCTGTTACCGATGAATGTTTTAATGTTAATGATAAAGTTTAAAGTTTCTGTCTTTCCTTCAGGATCCTCTGGGTTTGAAGAACCGAATGCAACTGTGACAGTTCTGACCACAGGTAAACATTTAGGGTTGGATTTCAATTCAAAACACAGATCAATAGATTCGTTATGAACATGTTTTAAAGCTGGGAATGTTTTTAATGAAGTGTTTCTGTTGGTCCCAGTTCTGATGACCTCCAGTCCTGCATATGTTCCATCTCCAGAACATCTCAGCATCATGGTTCTGTCTCTGGCCCTGCTGGTGCTTCTCATCCTGAACTTGGTTCTCTGCTGGCTTCATAGACGCCATCATAGTGAGTTCAGTCTGTTAACGGCGCTAACTTAATATTTAGTTTGAAGCTAAATATTTAGTTTGCAAACTAAAAAATAAGCCCCTCATTTTTCTCTTAAAACACGCTAAATAAGTATTGCTCCTAATTTTTCACTGCTTAACTTTACTAACGGCGCCTCATACACTACTGTTCAAAAGTTTGGGGTCACCCAAACAATTTAGTGTTTTCCTGAAAAGTCACACTTATTCACCACCACACGTTGTGAAATTAATAGAAAATAGAGTCAAGACATTGACAAGGTTAGAAATAATGATTTGTATTTGAAATAAGATTTTTTTTACATCAAACTTTGCTTTCGTCAAAGAATCCTCCATTTGCAGCAATTCCAGCATTGCAGACCTTTGGCATTCTAGCTGTTAATCTGTTGAGGTAATCTGGAGAAATTGCCCCCCACGCTTCCAGAAGCTCCTCCCACCAGTTGGATTGGTTGGATGGGCACTTCTTGCGTCCCATACGGTCAAGCTGCTCCCACAGCAGCTCAATGGGGTTCAGATCTGGTGACTGCGCTGGCCACTCCATTACAGATAGAATACCAGCTGCCTGCTTCTGCTCTAAATACTTCTTGCACAATTTGGAGGTGTGTGTAGAGTCATTGTCCTGTTGTAGGATGAAATTGGCTCCAATCAAGCGCTGTCCACTGGGTACGGCATGGCGTTGCAAAATGGAGTGATAGCCTTCCTTATTCAGAATTCCTTTTACCCTGTCCAGATCTCCCACCTTACCAGCACCAAAGCAACCCCAGAGCATCACATTACCTCCACCATGCTTAACAGATGGCGTCAGGCATTCTTCCAGCTTCTTTTCTGCGTCTCACAAACGTTCTTCTTTGTGATCCAAACACCTCAAACTTCCTCTGTCCAAAGTCTGTGTTCTTTTGCCCATCTTATCTTTTATTGGCCAGTCTCAGATATGGCTTTTTCTTTGCCACTCTGCCCTGAAGCCCAGAATCCCGGAGCCGCCTCTTCACTGTAGATGCTGACACTGGTGTTTTGCGGGTACTATTTAATGAAGATGCCAGTTGGGGACCTGTGAGGCGTCTGTTTCTCAAACTAGAGACTCTAATGTACTTCTCGTCTTGCTCAGTTGTGCAACGCGGCCTTCCACTTCTTTTTCTACTCTGGTTAGAGCCTGTTTGCTCTGTCCTCTGAAGGGAGTAGTACACACCGTTGAGAGAAATCTTCAATTTCTTAGCAATTTCTGGCATGGAATAGCCTTCATTTCTAAGAACAAGAATAGACTGTCGAGTTTCACATGAAAGTTCTCTTTTTCTGGCCATTTTGAGCGTTTAATTGACCCCACAAATGTGATGCTCCAGAAACTCAATCTGCTCAAAAGAAGGTCAGTTTTTGTAGATTCTGTAACGAGCTAAACTGTTTTCAGATGTGTGAACATGATTGCACAAGGGTTTTCTAATCATCAATTAGCCTTCTGAGCCAATGAGCAAACACATTGTACCATTAGAACACTGGAGTGATAGTTGCTGGAAATGGGCCTCTATACACCTATGTAGATATTGCACCAAAAACCAGACATTTGCAGCTAGAATAGTCATTTACCACATTAGCAATGTATAGAGAGTATTTCCTTAAAGTTAAGACTAGTTTAAAGTTATTTTCATTGAAAAGTACAGAGCTTTTCCTTCAAAAATAAGGACATTTCAATGTGACCCCAACCTTTTGAACGGTAGTGTACATCTTAAATATCAGCATATATTGTCTTTGTTAATCTATCAGGATATATTAGGTGAAATCGTATACATCCATGCGTATCGTAACGTTAAATTCCTGCTTCTTCATTAATAAGTAGCTGTTTTTTAAAGCTTGTGTCTGTTTTTCTGTGCTCAGTGTTCCCAGTGCAGCAAACTCGCTCCTACCAGAGATATTCCCACGAGAATCCCCAGAACCACAACAAGGAGAACCTAAACCTGGTTAAAGTCGGTTCTGACCCGCTGCAGGCAGACGGTGAGTCTTCTAACAGCTCCACCCAACAGCTGCTTCAGATACTAATCATGTCTGCGCTTTTCCTCCATTATAACCTGTTTTCATTGGTTCCCTGTGATGGGAGGTTGCTGACTGATGCAGGATTCATTCATGATCACCCAGCGGTTCATTCTGTGTGTTTCTGTCTCAAAAAGTCCCCTCCAGGATTCTTTGGACCCAGATTAGTAGCGTTGACAGCGCATCAGTAGATACAGACTATGACCAGTATGACCCGAGCAATGACCAGTCTGTCAGGCTTTCAACCTTTCAGAGTGAGCTGCTCTCTTTTTCTTGCTCTTGTTTTGTCTCTGGGCCATTTGCTTGGTTTGGTTTCTGTTGTTGCGGTGGAAGATGCGCCGCAGTTCGTCTTCAGCCTCTGCAGATTGATGCATGTTGCACGGAAACTGTGCTGAAGGCTCTGCGATTGGACTGATGCACCGTGCTGTTCCGTCTGCAGATTCTCAGAGATACAGAACCGAACCCAATGCTTCACTGAAGCCTCCAGCTCTGAGCGACCTCGCTGAGGAAGGTGAGTCACTGCAGAGATGCAACCCTTTGCACTTCTTACACACAAGGCTGTGGTACAACATTCAGCAGATTGTTTTTACTGATTTGATTTTAAGCTGTTATCAAAGACCAAAGTGAGAGATTTTTAAAAAAGATTAGAACCCAGCTGAAGCATCACATCATGAAGCAATTGTCCATAAAAGACAATTCTACATGTTTCTAGGTAGATTTCCAACCCCTATCTGGAATTAATAGTTTAATTTATATCTAAATCTTAAATCTAAATATTGGATCTAAGTATGTCTTTTAATCAAATCTTTTATCTTTAAATCTACAGAGGGATTGGTTTTTAACCATGCCAAAACTCGTGGCCCCTCCCCCAGCGTATGGGGGACCAATCAGAAGGGGAAGATTCATGCGCTGGGGGTGTGGCCAAGAGTTAAGATAATAAAGAGTTTGGTAGATTTTTATACCTTCAAGCTTGCGATTTAAGATTTAGATCAAAGATATAGCTCTATATAGATATAGATTTAGATTTACATATCGCTTAGGCCTATATATTTAAAGATTTATATCTAAATTAAAATGTGTATGTAGCTCTAGGGTGTAGAAATAGATCTATTACATGCATACGGGTGTAAGTTTTAGATATGAATTAACATTTATAATTTATATTTTCCTTGAAATGTTGGAAAAGAATATTTAAATGTTAATAAAGAGCAGAAAACAACAGATTGGAAGTTTTTTGCTGAATTTTTACATTTTGGCGCCAAAATCTTAGCTGATATCATCAGAGCCGTTTTTCTTCTCTGAAATAATCAAAGATCTGATGCTGTTGGCCTTCAGACTTCCTGCTCGGTTACAGTAAGTATTCTCTAGAAGATGGTGCAACACAGTCTGGTTCCTGTTTGGTTTGCTTTCATGTTGCATGAAAACTTTGAAATGTCTCAGATATTATGTGGGCCCTAAAATCATTAATCCTGCTGAGTCTAAAAGGTTTTAACAAAACAAAAACATTTTTAAAACATGTTTCATCTGCAGAATAGAAATAAGCTTCTGTTAAAAAGGGACAAAAAGGAGCCGCAGCAAGAAAACAGCAAAAAGCTGTTAAATGGTTGAACATAAAAAGGAAATAAACGTTTTGTTTCTGTTTGAGGCTTCATGATCCAGTAGAACACATCAGCAGAGATCTGATCGTCTTTGTTGTTTTTCTGGATCCTTGAGTTTAATCAAAACATGTTGCATCAGTCCAGTTATTAGAAAGTCTGGTCCAGCCATGCAGACGTCCATTAACGGGTCCGTTAGCCAGTTCTGGTCTGAGTATCACTGCACATACAGCAGTTAGTCAGGATACTTTACAGCAGTGGTTACTAAAGGTTTCCTGCTGGGTCTCTCCCACCAGAAGCTTTATCCTATAAACAATAAAAGTTTTTACTCAGCCTGTTTCACCTGCAAGGCCACACAATGCCTGAGTGAGGATGATTGTAAACAAGACAAACTTCTTCCCATAACAATCCAGATTCTTCCTCAAGGTTTATTCATAACATGTTTCTGTTTAACCAAAGTTTCTGTAATTTGCTTTGACTCTGAATAGTTTAAGTAAGTGAGGCAAATGCTGTTGAGATCAGAACAGGTCTGATTACCGTGCAATAAGGGCCGTTTGATGAACTGTTCTCTCTCTGCAAAGATAAAATAAAGTGCCGACTGAGTGAAATACATCAATCTCTGTTTATTTAACTGGAGTGTTGTGCTGAGAGGTGTGGTGTGGAAGGAAAAAAACTCAGCAAAGTTGGTTGGAGCAAAAACAAAAGGTCATTTATTAAGTCTCTTCCATCAGAGCATTGTTATACTTAGAACAACATGGCAGCTTTCCCATCAGACTCTTACTACAGCCAGCAGTCCACCTATATACTGCTATCCCCGCCTTCTCAATTTACCCACAGCCAGTCAAAGTTCAGCCATCATGGCTCCCTCTATAAGAGAGCTGGGTTTGAGGCGGGCCTCCTCCTTAGCAAGGTTCCAAGATGGAAACACCCACAAAGGTAACAAACAATTCAAAAAACAAAAGAATCACACACACACACACACTAGAACCTGAACATTACAGAAAATCTTATTTCTTCTTAACATGGAGAGAATAGTTGAGTAATTTTTTCCCACAACACTATGCTTGAGTCAATTTTGTTTGGGGGTACTTGTAACTTTTTCTCCATTTCCAGGAAGCTGCTAGTTCCTTGTTCTTTCTGGTTCAGCTCAGCTTTTTAATCCTCTGCTGCTGTTTTTCATCCATCATGGCGGATAGCAGCCGTTAGGACTGAATCTGGACGCCACTGATCTACATATTTAATGACGTTCCACAGATGAGAGAAACTCAGAGCAGATATTATTAATAGTTTATCATTTTATTAAGGTCTTATTTGTTGCCATGTGGTCAAGTTGTTCAGTAGAATGAGTCTCAGATCAGAGTCATAGTTTCTTTGTGGTCGTAGATTCAACCTTAAACCTTTATTCTATATTTAAAGAATGAGGAGAATCAAGACTCTCCTGTTTTTTTATAGTTGGTTTGTTTTTGAATAATAAATAATAATCATAATAATGCTCCTTATTTTGTGGCCTTTTTACGCTGAAGTTCTTTCCATTTGGTGTGGAATCTATAACAGGTGGTTCTATGCATCAATACATCCGATTGTTTCTGAAGGTTAAAGGTTCTTTAAAATTATTATGAAAATTACACAGAAAAGTATTAATATTAGAAAATGTAGAGCAAGAGGCACATTGCTGCATGCTTTGTGGGAATGTCCGCTGATTTCTCCAATATGGAATAGTGTTATAAAATACATGGAGGGATGGTTAAGAGTAAACTGCGTATTTCACCAAGACTGTGCCTGTTGGGGGACAGGTTTGGTTCCAGGTGTCCATAAGGCAGCTTTCAGAGCACTGAACACTGGATTTGTTACCTGTGCCCGTCTCATTTGGACTCTATGGAGGATACAACAGACTCCAGCTTTCAAAACATGGAGAGAGAGAATGACTGAAAATACAGCCTGTGAGAAAATGCTTGGAAGACTGAACAACTACTCTGAGGCTGTAACAGAAGAATGGGACAGTTTTAGTGCCTATGTTTCTACTACATTGCAACAGTGATAACTTGGAACAACATTTAGGTTGCATTCGCATTTACACATAAACATATTAAATTAAGGAGTACCAAGTTCTGATCCGAACCTGGACAAGACCAGGATCGGTCAAGCTAAACGGGACTTAATTAGGTGTCAAGTCTGTATTTAATTGGGTGGAAACCAGGACAATGTGTGATGGATGTAAATGCGGTCTTACAATCAACAATGTTTACCTGACTGGTTTTGTTTTTTGTTTATTGTTTTTGTTATATGTTCATAAAACAAAATAAAAACTTTAATTACAAAAAATATTAGAAAATGTAATTAGTATTTTTGAATACTTAAGTACTTTTAAAGTGAGTACTTCAGTACTTTACTTTCAGCAGATGTTTGACTGAGTAACTTTTACTTGTAGTTTACTAACATGTGACTACAAGTATCAATACTTTTACTCAAGTACTACTGCTGAGTATTTCATCCACCTCTGCCCAAATAAACTACAATCTCCCTTTAAGAAAAAAACTACCTCCAAACGGTCATTAAATGTGTGGTGGAGGATGTTGTTTCTTTGGGTGGATCATCTCAATCAGTGGTCCTCCTAACTGTCAATCATTCTGGTGATATGTTTATTTAAGGCCGTCCTTCGACCTCGTCCCCATTTCCACTAATCGTGGTCAGTCTGACATTGTGGAAAAATTGCAAATCTTCTTTCGGAAAGGAAGCTTATATGATCGATGCACAATTTTAAACAGAGTGTCCATGAGGAAAAAATGGTGTGTTTGGTTTGATTGTTACAATTTGTTTAGACTTATTACTGTTAGTTATTTTCATAACATTACATATTTTCTTTTGTAATTTGATGAATTCATTTTAAGTTGAAAGAGATACATTTTTGTTGGAACCATAACTCAGTTGTAATGAAATAAGGAAATAATAACAGTTCATAAATAAATAAATCTGTCGGAATTGTTCCTCCATAGTAGTGGATCTGAGATGAAATCCTGCTGATAATCTGGTATTAATATTTATAATCTAATGCTAAAGTTCTGTAAAGATTAGATTTGAATCTCTTCTGGTTGTTTGGATTATTTGTTCTGAATTGATGTGAAGCTGATTTTCTTTTCTCAGTTTTGGGTTTTTAGTCTGAATGAATAATTTTCCCTGTGAGATCTGGAAAAGGTCTAATATCAGAACATCAGTCCTTCTTCCTCTGCTTAGCGGAGACCCGGGTCTGGTACCGATGGTATCGATGGTACCGATGGTACTGATGGTATCGATGGTACCAACGGTATCGATGGTACTGATGGTATCGATGGTACCGATGGTATCGATGGTACTGATGGTGGTATCGATGGTACCGATGGTATCGATGGTACTGATGGTATCGATGGTACTGATGGTATCGATGGTACCGATGGTATCGATGGTACCGATGGTATCGATGGTACCGATGGTACTGATGGTATCGATGGTACCGATGGTATCGATGGTACCAACGGTATCGATGGTACCGATGGTACAAACGGTTCCGATGGTACCGATGGTACAAACGGTTCCGATGGTACCGATGGTACCGATGGTACCAACGGTACCGATGGTACCGATGGTATCGATGGTACTGATGGTATCGATGGTACCGATGGTACCAACGGTATCGATGGTACTGATGGTATCGATGGTACTGATGGTATCGATGGTACCGATGGTATCGATGGTACCAATGGTACCGATGGTACTGATGGTATCGATGGTACCAACGGTATCGATGGTACCGATGGTACAAACGGTTCCGATGGTACCGATGGTATCGATGGTACCGATGGTATCGATGGTACCGATGGTACCAACGGTATCGATGGTACTGATGGTATCGATGGTATCGATGGTACCAACGGTATCGATGGTACCGATGGTACAAACGGTTCCGATGGTACCGATGGTACCGATGGTACCAACGGTACCGATGGTATCGATGGTATCGATGGTACTGATGGTACCAATGGTACCAACGGTATCGATGGTACTGATGGTACCAACGGTATCGATGGTACTGATGGTACCAACGGTATCGATGGTACCAACGGTACCGATGGTATCGATGGTATCGATGGTACCGATGGTACCGATGGTATCGATGGTACTGTGTGGGAAATGTTCTTCCTCTATCAGATGTTCCCAGTCTACTGCGATTCTGGTTCTGGGATGCCCCCCTCATGGGGGCAAACCTAGAAACCATCCAGGAGGATCATGTGACTGATGACGGAGCTGCCTTTGCTCCTCATTGGTTGGATGATCACCATCCTGAACCTAGAAGTGTGGTCAGATCATTCTCTGTTTTCCTCCTTGTTCCAGGTTCTAGATCTCCAAACAAAGACTCTGCAGCTGCTGGTTTTCCGTACAGCAGAGCGTCAAAGATTTCCCAGGATTCCTTCGACTCCTCCAGCACCTCCTCCGGTGAATGCTACGAAAACGTGAACCCGAGCCACAAAGCTGACTTTCCTGGTGGGTCTGAGCCGCTTCTCCCAGCAGAGGATTCATCAGCGTCCTCCTGGTTCATCTTTTAAAATCAAATCTTTTCTTCTAGATGAATATTTCAATGTTTCTAAAGAAGCTTTTAAATTCTGTAATATTTTCATATGTTGGTCTTATTCCCCTCTCTGTGGGGGTGTTCATACAGCGTTGCAGTTTATAATGACTCCATTATTCCTATTAAACTTAGAACCGGGCCAGAACCAGGCTGCTTCTAGCCCTCCGCTGTACACCAACTCTGGGATTGGAGCAGGAGGACACGCGTGTTCAGGTAAAGGTCGGCGGGGAGGCCACGCCCACCCAGCAGCAGCACCTTCCTCCTGTCTAACATTTCTCTCTGCTGCCTGGACTCTAGATGATGATGATGATGATGGTGATTACTGCCCTGTGAGCCCAGACTGATGATGATGACGGTGATGATGATGATGGAATGGGATGCTGGCTGCTCTCAGAAATGGAGGAAAAAAACAAACAAACTGCAAAAGCTTGAATCTACAGGTTTGACGTTAAACTGAGCTGTGAGTGAAAAGCACTGAGGAGAAAAAACTTTATAAACTCCAGGATGCTGAGGGGAACAAAAGTCAGTTTGGACCTGAATCAAACTATCTGAATCTTGGAGGAGATCGTCAGTCTTCCAGGTCACAGTCATTCTAAAAAGTTGAAAAACAAACCACTGGACTTTGTTTTCCAAGTCTGAAGACGTTTCGCTTCCCAAGATAGAGACTAGTTGATAGGGATTAATAACATAACCCCGTATTGTCCTAAAAATGAGACCAACACAGCACACAAGCAGGAAAGGAGAGCGACCAGATGCACTGAGAAGTCTGTGGTCAACGCTGCTGGGACGTCTCAATGGGCCAGTATCGGTTGTTGCTGGCCAATAACGACTCCCATTATCAACGGGGTGGAGCTGATTTTCCAGCTTCAGTCTGCATGTTTTCTAATCCATTACAAGGCTTCTGTTTGGCTACTCTATAAAGCCTGGAACTCAATGCTAATCCAGACATTTGGAATTGAGAAAACTTCCAGGATGGGAAGCGGAACGTCTTTAAACATGGAAAACAAAGTCCAGCGGACAAACTAGCTGAAGCAAACTGAGCACGCTCAGTCCGCCAGGAGGAGGAGGAGCTAATCACACTCAGTCATGATGAAAACGAAAGTCCACCGCCTGTCAAAATAAAACCGATCCAGTTTCAGTTACTCCAACCTGAACGGAAACAAACTCATGAATAAATCCTCGAGTCGTTTCCACAATCTGTCATTAGTTTTTCAGCACAGATGGAGCCAGAATGGAAAACGGCGTCCATTTTTCCCAAATAAAGGCTAGATTTTTATTAAACTCTTGGTCATAGATAAACACTCTTATAATAATACATCTTTGCTGACTAAATGAATAATTTTTGGTTCTACATCATATCCACATTAAATAGGTTTTAATCAGTTACTCCTAGATGACTGGGAGAACTTACTTTCTCCCCATAAACCACAAAAACTGATCCCAAAAAACATAAACTCATTTTTTTCGCTTTATTGCACTGCAAAAACCATCTAGAAATAAGTAAAAAATATCTTAAATTAAGTGTATTTACCCTTAATTTAAGCAGATAAGATGATTTGCCAATGGAATGATTATTTTTACTCTTAAAATGAGATAATTAGTTAATATGCTCTTGAAATAAGACAAAGCTAATTTTTTTTCTTATTTTAAATGTAAATGGTCTAGTTCCATTGGCAAAGTATTCCACTTAACTCCTCATTTTAAGAAAAAATGCGCTTAATTCAAGCAAAAATTACTCATTTAGATTTCCATTTTTTGCAGTGTGTTGGAAAAGCTTTATTGCGTTATGGTTAATGCAGGCTAATAACTCTCAAATTTGAAATCAGTCAGGACCTTTCTACTGCTCCACCCTCTCTATTAGAGGAGAACCATTGGTTCTAGAGACGATGACTAACCTCCGCAAACGACGCATCACCTGATGCGTGGCGGGTCACCCTGTAGCTCTGTCCCTGTAGAGAGATGAAGCTACTATGACGCTAAAAAGGAAATATAAAGTTAGAAGTTGAACTAAGAATAGAGATAGAATGAAGCAGAATGATGAAAAAGGGGTCCCTATGTCCTCCAGCAGTCTAAGCCTATAGCAGCAGAACTATAGAGATCCCTTTATATAGATAGAGATAAGCTTTTAGCTTCGTCTTAAAAGAAACTTTGCAGCCGGGGAAAACTTCTGAGAAACTTCATGGCAGAACTTAATCAAAGCTGCAGAGCTTATTTAATTTACCTGTTACCGTTACATTTTTTAATGAAGTTAAAACTGTGAAAAAACACTTCTAATGTCAGCAGAACAAAAACAGAGGAAGCACTTCAACAGCAGCCGTTATCGGGATGCTGCAGCTTCATCACTCAAATGTGATGAATATCAGATCTGCTTGAAAATGCTACAGGAACAGAGTTATCAACCTGGGAAAGGCTGTCAAGTCACCTGCAAGGAGAGCAAGACATCTTATTCAGCTCCAGGTCGTCCCAGGAGTGGACGTCCCACCAAAATTCAGTCCAAGGTCAGAGTGTGAAGCTCAGAGGAATGACCCCACAGCTGCATTTCAGACTCTATAGCAGAGGTCACGGATTAGTGGACCGCGGTCCGGATCCGGATCCACCTGCTGGCTAATCCGGACCCAACCTGATTTAAAACATTTATAAAATACCGCATGTTGTACGATAACAGTGTCTAATTTCACTTGCTCTGCTTCTCCTGTTAATACGGTAAAGCCTTGGGGAGCGTCCGGCTCCAGGCTGCACGTGATCCAATGAGCCAATGAGCTGTCAGTCTGGGTTGCTGCTGCTGCTGCTTTTAAGACTCATTAAGACAGAAAAAAGAAAGAAAATAACAAACGCTCAGTTCAGGTGTTTTATTAAAAATGGGATTCAGGGAATTATCTATAAACCAAACTGACCGATTGTTGTTCTCTACTTCAAAAAACACTTTAGATTTTAAAATGGAAAAATTTTCTATTTTTTTATATTTTTTAGTTAGAATCTCAATGTATAACATGAAATGTTGAATAAAAACCATGATTTTCTTTATCCGACCTGCTGATTTTTAACTGGTTCCACTGATCTAAAGCCTCAGTTAGCAGATTCAACATTAGAGGTTGTGACCCTGAACCAGTCTGAACGGTTGAAAACAAGATGGCGGCTCAGTAACTGTCCAGCATGGTAGTGGAGGGAGGATGGTGAGGGCTTGTTTTCCACTGTGGGTTCATCTCTATTCATCAGATCATGACTTCATGGAATCTGTTGACCTTTTTAAGATTATTTTGGTTTAGAATCATTTTTTTTAAAAATCCTGTGACTTTATTTAAATTAAAACTTTGTACAGTTCTGCTCCTGGCTCTGGTCCACCCCCCCCCCCCCCCCCCCCCCCCAATATGGAGGAAAATTCACTGTGATGTTGGTGTTGAAGGTCGGTCTGACTGCTGATCTGTCAATGTCTCTGTCATTTAAAGCTTTATGTTCGTATCGTTATGATGTTCCACTGATGTGCAGCTTGTGTGCAAACTAATGAGCTCAGCTGGTCTCCTTTGCTGTAATGATCCCTTCATCCAGCGTGTAAACACAATAAAAATAATCTGTAACGTGTCAGGCTTTGTCTTTTATGGATTCAGTTTCTGTGCTTTTATTCAAGGATCAACTATGTTGTTTATAAACCGCCTGAGCAGGACTGATCGTCCCACCGAAGTTCTAAAAACAGGAATAAAAGGAAACCTGCTTTTTTTCTTTATTCCTTCACCTGCTGCAGCAGCTGAGCAACGTTGATCCGTAAACCTGCGGGAGACACTTTACAGTCTATGTTTAAAGAATTTAAAACTTCTGAAAGTTCAGTGTTTTTAATTCAGAGTAATTTTCATGTGAATGTGCTTTACTGGAGGCATCCATGTTTGTCAAAGAACACTACTGCCACCTACTGGTTAGTGACGTCACGGTGCGGTATCGACTGTTAGCTGTTCTATGAGCCCTAATGCCGCCTGGTTAAAAGCCCTAGAATGAAACCACAGGTTTTCTTCCTTTTATGGTTTGATCATGAATATTTAGATGAACTGTGCTCTGATTGGTTGGTTTACAACGAGCCAAGCTGCTGAGCAAAGACGCATCATAGCAACAAGCCCTCACTCACTGAAACATTGAAATTGTTGATATGGTAGGGGGACCAGACGTCCTCCTTTTCCTGGACATGTCCTACTTTTTATACCTAAAAAATGTCCCATGGGACATTAATATTGTCCGAGATTTTGGTCGACTACGGCGCAGCAGAACCGAGCCGTCAGCTCCAGGGCCGGTCCAGGAACCCCGAAGGACGGGGGCAGGGAGCCAGCGGGGGACGGAGCGACTAAACCCGACCCTTTTCTTTTTTCTGTTCAGAAACCCAAATCTGGTCACCATAGATCTGCTAGCATTGCTATCAACAGCTTAGCGACAGATTCATCCTTCCAGCCTGCGGTTGTGACGGCCTCACGGTGGGAACAGCTCCTCGTTTCAGGAAAACAAGTTTAGCAAATCCTGCTTTGAACTGTCCAACATTTTGAAAGCTGTCTTCAGTAAAATGAACATCTGAGCATCAAACTCTGCAGGGATCTTCTGATAGACAAAAATAATCCATGTCTGTCGAGTCTTTGGATCCTTGAAGACTGTGAAAATGTTCCCCTTTCTCCGCCTGGAAGGCTGCATTTACACCCGTGGTTCATTTTCTATAGAGAAGCTGCCTGCTTTGGAATTCATGTAATTCTTCGTAATTCCCAACTGTCGGATAAACAGACCTTCAGGCCTGATGGGGACGATCAGAGCAGCTGGAAGTCATTTTGAACAGGGGCTGCTGTGAAAGTAATTTTTGGACTAAAGACCAATGAGCCTATAGGGCTATTTAAACTACTGGTAGTGCTGCAGCATCCTCAGAGGAAGATGAAGAACAAAGATGAAAAAAAACTGGACTCCAGCTTTCTGTACCATCAACAGAGAGACGCCAACAGAAGCAGAATCCTTTTAAAGTATATTTAATGTGAAACCATCAGTTAAAGTGCCAAAGTTTAAAACTTCATTTTCTTTGAGGTCAGTTTAATCTCAGAATTATTTCATTCCTTCATTTTAAATTGGCAAATATTTTACAAAATGCTGTAAAAATCAGGTAATAGGAGCCGAAATCTGAAGAAAAACATTAATAGAACCGTAGAAAGCTTAAAAAACTGGTGACCAAGATCCCTGGAGCCTTACTGACCACAGACTGGATCAGAACCCCCCTCCCTCATCTTTAGATAACCTCCACCGTCCAATCAAACCCAGAAGAACCGGAGTAGAGCACCGGCTAACAGAGCGGGATGCTGGTGAAGCAGCAGGCCGCCTCATAGATGACGCTGATCAGACACAGGCTGCCTGCAGACAAGGCCGTGCTGGAACTGAACACGCTGTCGTCGCCAGTGGTGGGCGGGCTCTCCGTGGTGGGGACATTCTTCACAGAGAAAGATCTGGACTGGGCGCCCCAGTCCTTCAGAGTGAAGACCATCGTCAGGTTCTCCCCTGCAGAGAAGAGACGAGTCGTTAGAGGCTCAGACTGCAGCAGGGATTTACCATTAGGCAATACTAGGGCCCCAAGTTCCTGGGGGCCTCATTAAACTCTGTTTCCATGTATGGTTAATACAACTATTCCTTATTTCTGCACATTAATTATGTTTCTGATAAAAATCCTTTGGCTAAAATGCCATCAGAACGCTGATAATATTAAGTGTGTCTCAGCCCCCCCTTCAGTGTCCACCATATTGGATCAGTCCATTTGCTGCACATGTTCAGAAAGGTCCAAACAGACAGCAGCAAACCATTTGAAAACAAACCATGCAAAGAGCAGTGTTGCCAACTTAGCGCTTTAGTCGCTATATTTAGCCACTTTTCAGACCCCTCTAGCACTTTGATTTCTAAAAAGCTCCTAGCGCCAAATCTAGAGACTTTTTTCTGCTACTGGAGACTTTGGAGACAACATCTAAAAGCAGCGAACTCTGCTCTCCAGAGCAAGTAGATCGGTAACCCCGCCTCCTGCTCTCCTCTATCTTGTCTGCTGTCATGATTCATGCAGCTATTATTTCATCCAAATGAAAAATGGAGAACAGATAAGCAGATCATGGCTTGTCTACAGTGAAAAGAAGGACTGGGTTATTTACTTTGGCCTTTTTGGAAACACAGGAAGGAGCAATCAGCTAAGTGAGCTTAGTGCTTGGAAAAAATCTTTCATTCCTTTAGAGACAGCATGAAAAGTCAGCTGAGTACAAAACATAGAGAGGAAAACAAGAAGAAAAGGGACAAGAAGAGAGGGACACAACCTAGAACAGATAATGGATGTCTATTCTATTAACATTTCTCTATCTGGAGAATGGGGCTGTTTGATGTGTTGTCTTCTCCATTCAGAGGGGCCCCTGCCTGTCTTTGCCTAGGGCCCCAAATGTCCTAAACCCCCCCTGCGTCTAGAGCAGCGCCTCATGAGCTTCACAAGCAGCAGCTGCTGGAGTTGGAAAAATTTAACTTTAGCTGCTGGATGCGCCTCATCAACCAATCAGAGAAGCTGATCTGGGAGCTGGCAGGGAGTCAGACACAGCACTGCTGATGCAGAGCGCTATGATCACTCCTCTGAAACAGTTTATTAACGCCTAAATTAACTTCAAATGTAGAAACCTGCCGGCAGAATATGTTGGCTTTTATTATCCTGCTGCCTGCAGTTTGTAGCACAGACCTGAAAAACGCTAACATCTACTTCCAGCCGCCACCAACAGGAGGGGAAAACCCCCAAGAGGCGAGCGGGCCTGAGGCAGCTGCTGCTGGGGATTCCCAGTGACAGCGCAGCGCCGGTATGTGGGGGTCTGAGCGGCTCCCACAGAGAAATAATCTTTGAAGGCAGGATGGTAATCTGGATGAACTGACTGCACAGACCATGTTTTCAGGAGGACTTTCTCACTTCAACATAGATTCTAACTACTTTCTACCCGCTGATCACAGCTAATATAGCAAAGCTGCTCTCTGGTTTAAACACAGGAGCAGCAGAAGCATCTGGACTCACTTTACTGGACCTTTGACCTTAATGTGGATCAAAGATGAAGCAGCAGAAGCTTCTTTGATGGCGTTAGCTGTGAACGTAGCATCAGGCTGAGGAGACTCACCGCTGTTCAGGATGGAGAGGTCGCTGAAGTTGGCCCAGCAGCCGCTGAACAGGATGGTGGTGTTTCCTTCCAGTCCGCCCACCGGATCTCCGCTGCCGTTCTTCAGGCTGGCGCTCACGGTGAGCGTGGTCACGCCCACAGACACACAGTTACCCTGAAACAGCAGCACAAGCCCGGTTAGCGAGCAGGAAACGCTGCCGCAGGACTTCATCAGGTCCTCCACTCCTCCATGCTGACACTAACTTCTAACCAGATGTTTGGGTGCAGCTCCACCAAGCAGCTACGTTAAAACCTGCTGTTAATCCATCAGATTCAAGCTCTTATCTCTTCACCTTCTGTTGGGATCATTTCCTGAAGTGGAGAAACTGAGACTTTTGCAAGAGAAAAATGTATTTTAGGTCTTTAGACGGAGAAAAAGGCTCTGACTGGAGTAAGCCCCGCACACACTCTCCATGGGGACCATCCCACCCCCTGCATAAAGAACTTTCTCACACATTTGGAGGAAAACAACTTCAGTTCATCGAGGACATTAGGTTCATATATCTTTCACTGCCCAGATAAACATTTCACAACAACTGTTTCTGTTCACGGCTTTAGGGAGCCTCTATCTACATTTCACGCTTGTCTGGAGTGAGGAGGCTACTGCTCTCTGCCCCCCCTACCTTAAATATTTCAGCATAGAGACTGGCAGGAGGTTTCTCTACAATAACTGAACAGTTTAATAATGATTCCGCTGCTAAATAAAGGTTTAAGCCCGGTTTATGCTCAGAAATCAGATCGTCTGCGTGTGTTGCAGTGAACGTAGATATGCCCCGCCCCCCTTCCACTGACACTCTGCTGCACCTCTCCCAAATCGTAGCGCGAGAACGCTGGGACCCTTTTTCCACCTGGATCCCCGCTCTTTTTGGCCCTCATGTCGCTCCGTTGTCGCACAAACTGGCCCCCACCTCCTCACCGCCTCGGCCGTATCTAGACCCACAGCTAGTTCCTGATTGGCCCTCTGGTGTTGTGACGTGGAATAGCATAGCACAGACCACGCTTAAATACTGAGCATGAATCAAAAATATCTGCGACACGCTGCTGCAGGACAATAAGCAGACCTTTATAAATCATTTATTATTATCTAGAGACTGATTAATAACAGGAGGTTAAATCAGGTCCAGATGTGTGGTGATGTCACGACTACGCTTCTGTTGAAGCTGAACCCTCACCTGCTCGTCCACGGCCATGAGACGCGGCTGCTGGAGCAGCGGCCCCACGAACTCTCCGGCTATCGGGTCCTCCACCAGCAGCAGGCGCGACACGCTCGACATGTAGCTCGCCTTCGGTTCTTCTCTGGACGCTTCCTTTGCTGCCACCTGCAGGTGAAATGTGGAGGATTTAAGTTGCTCTTCAAGTTCAGCAACGAGCCTCGGCGTCTACAAACAGCTCACCTGGCTCCAGGTGGGGTCTGAAGATGAAGGAGGAGGCGGGATGATGCCGATGGAGGAGACGTTGTAGCCGATGGACTGACTGAGGTTCCCAGAAACCGCCGCCTGACCCAGATCATCTGCGATGCTCCTCAGCAGCGCAAAGTCTTCCTCATCTGAAAGAAAGAGGATCAGTTCATCTACGTTTCTCTGAGAACATCCAGACGGCGAGCTGGTTCCAGTACCAACCGGTGCTGGTGTTGCCGGTCTGCTGAAGTGGGGGCTTTTTGATCTGCACCTCCACCGTTAAGCCCGTGGACCTCTTCCTGCGCCGCACGCCGCCATCCTCTCTGATGATCTTGGTGATGCGGATCATGCTGGGGGGAACTTTGAGGAACGTGGCCAGGTTCTGGATCAGGTTTTGACCGAAGAACTCTTCCTCGGTGAGGGCGGGCATGTTGAAGGCCACGACGATAAGCGGAGACGTCCTGATCTCCACCGGCGTGGAGCCTCTCAGCAGGACCTTCAGCAGCTTGTAGTCCTGGTCGAAGTAGTTGGATCCCATGGAGGCGTTCATCAGAGGCACAAACTCATCTGGGGAAGGAAAAATAAAAACATTTTCCTGAGAAAACGACGGAAAAGGATGCAGCCAGGTAAGGAAAATCTATCGAAGGATTTCACTTCCATGAACACAGCTGCTGGAACATGGAGCGTTTTTCAATCGTACGGCTTGAACAGATAACATGAAGTAGGATCCAGCTTTTACTGTTGGTCACTGAATCAGCCTCCTTCATGCTGACTGAGATTCAACTGGAGCCCAATGCTGACAAAGGTACAAAGTACATCATCATCCTGCAGGGATGCATCAAACTAACTCACCTGTTCTGTTCTTGTTGGAGGTCTGGTTTTTAGCTAGCAATGCGGACGGGCATAAATTGTGTGACCTGTTTTTGGAACGTCTAGCTTTGGTACGCCCTAATTTTCCCCTGGAAACCTTTCAGCTTTGTTATCAGTCAGGTGAAACTTCATCGGTCATTAGACACGCTAACGCTACAGATGCTACCGACTCGACACACGGACGCTGCGTGACGTTATTATCGTTTAGCAGCAGCTGAGACCTTATCTCCTGGTTATGACAAGAGATTTCATAATTAAGAGATAAGCTATCTGATTCTTTGCTGAATGCAATACGCTCCATAAATACTGAATCAATAAAGAAAAATATGTTTTCTGACACATTAAACGTATTTATCAGATATGACAAAACTGGAACATCCCTGAATAAAAAATATAAACAAAATATGTGAAACTTCTGATTTCCAATGAACAGAGATGTAGATCTATCATTAATAGACAGGGTTTGTCGCTCTGACTTGCTGTCAGACTCGTTTAAGTATACAGGACGCTAACTGTGAGCTAGCTTAGCCTCGTGAGACCATCCTGATCTCGCGAGCTTTCCAGGTTTCACTCGCTAATCAGTCTGGAGACTCTCCGTTGAAGAAAATTTGGAGCCGTTCACCAAACGAACGTCCAATCAGCGTTGGCTTTGAGGCGGGTTGAGGTGTGACGCAACGAGAAGCGCGACAGTTCAGTCTAAAGAACATGGCGGCTTCAGCCGATGAAACTAGCGTTAGCGTGGCTATCGAGCAAGTTTTATGGGAATTACAGAGTATTTCTTCACTGAAAGAAGAGCAAAACACTGCTCTGGAGGCTTTTCTCAGAGGAAAAGATGTTTTTGCTCTTCTCCCGACTGGTTTCGGCAAGAGTTTGATCTATCAATTGGCTCCTCTTCGTCGTCGCTCTGTTAGTACGTCATATGCTTCGTTGATCTGATTGGTTTATTTGGCCCGTCTATCACCAACATAGGCCAATCAGCTAACCAGTATTTTCGCCCCTTCCCAAAATTACTTCAAGGGAAGGTTTCCAGATGGATATGCGGAGCAAATCCATCTGGCGGGGTCAGGTTAGAGCTAGCTCTCTGTTTTTCAGAGCTGGGAGAGACTTTGTTCTGTTGGCAGAGCTTTAAACAGGCGGTTCTGGTTTCTTTCTGAGGAACGTTAGAACTTTGGTCAAATGTTTTTTCTGGGTTTTTTAACTTCATATTAAACGCCAACATTGATGATTTTTTGACGTCTTTTAAAAAGTTTTTTTTTATTTTTCTTTACTTTTTTATTGTCGTGATCTTGGCACTGATGGTTTGTTTTTTTTCCTTTGCTCCTTGCTCTCCTGTCTAATTAGTTCTGAGGCTGATTATCGCCGATCATTTCCACCTGGTTCCTCTACTATTTAGGTTGTTTGTTTGCCTCCCATCAGCGCCAGGTTATTCGTGAGTTTTGGTGAGACGTTTCCTAGCATCCTTTAGTCTGTCTGTTTTTCTGCTTTTGACCAGTTTCTGCCCTGAGGATCTCGAGTTTCTCCTTGCCCCTGTCTGCTCTGTTTGGCTGATCTGATCCTGGATTCTACCGGCTTCTGAACCTGGAACAGCCTTGGATTTCCCTTCTGGACTCGGTTGCTGCTCGGCGTCGGCTGGCGCCCGCTCCGCTCACTCTCTAGGAACTCTGGGGGCATTGCCCGCCACAACTGCGGTCAAACCTCCCTCCTGGATTCTGCTATGTTCTCCGTGAACGGACTGAACTTTGAATCAGGTCAGTGGCTATCTTCAAGTCATATTCAGCTCTACATCCAGTCACTGACCTGTATTCTCCTATCCCTGCGGAGATCCACCCCGCAGCAGACGAGCAGCCCTGCGCGCCTGTTTGTTTAATAAACGCTTTAAACTCTCGCACTGCCTGTCTCGCCTTGAATTCTGGGTCCAACATTCAGATATCATTACATTTATTGCATTTTTACCCCTGAATGTCGGCTCCTTCAGGACGTAGTCGGTTCTGTCGTCGTTCCACACAGCGTTGGTCGGAGGAACGAGCCTGTTTTCCACGTAGACGTCCAGCTGCTGAGGGTTGGAGTAGAACACGGAGACCAGGACGCTCTGCAAGAGTCAAACAAGCAGCCATCGGATCGGGAACAAAGACAACCCAAATGACTGAACGCTTAGAGCTGCACAGACCTCAGTGGGCTCGGAGTTCAGCATCATGAGGCGGAGCTTCTGTGGGCTGACGCTGGTGAAGTAGACCTCGAAGGCGTGTCCAGTGGCCATGATGCTGTGGAACAGAGACACTCGCTCCTGGCAGGTGTACCCGGCGCACCAGCCGTGATCCTGAGGCCCTGTGCAGCAAATCCTGGACGTGAAAAAGGTGTTCCACCTCACCTGGCCAGGGAGAAACTGCCAGAACCTTACCGTTAATCAGATCCACAAAGCCATCTCCAAAGACAGCCACAGGAGACAGACGACGGGTCTCTGTGTCCAAGTCCAGACTCTCGATCACCACCATCCTGTAGTTGAGGCCGAAGCACTCGTAGCTCTGCCAGGAGCTCATGTAGGTGCAGTTCTTCCTGATCACACCTGAATGCAGCAGGTAGAAACCTCAGCTTCTGATAGAACCTGAACTATCAGGTCTGACTGAGGCGGAATAAAGGATCCGGAAGCTTGAAGTTCTCGCTTCCCGCCCTCCTTACCTTTGTGAGGAGCGACCTGCTCCACAGGGATCCGGCTGCCGTTCGGGAACGTCAGCATGACTTTGGGGATGCGATAGTCGCCCAATCCCCTCCTGGGATCTCCTCCCCACTCGTACTCGGACTGGGGCACCACGGTTCCGGGAGCTCCCAGGAAGGACCCGTCCAAGTCCCTCAACAGGGTCTTCTTCTTGGCATCGCAGTCCATGTCCACGCAGTCGGCTGGATTCGCTTTGCTGTGGAGCAGGAACATTAAATGCTCAATCAGACAGAAAACAAGACGGTTCGGTTCCAGGTTCTGTCCGAGCGGAACTCACCCCACATCCGGCCTGTGAATAAACACCTTGGCGTCCTCGGTGCTGTCCACCATCCTCATGGCTGAAACGTGCACCGGGTGCTGCAGGTCCTCGTTCAGGGGGTTGGTGATGAACATGACGTTCTTCTGCCCGGAGCAGACATCACGGAAGCCAACCAGCGTCGTGCCTGAAGCAGAAGAACCAGGAATGAGTAGAGAGTCATGGAAACAGGCAGAAGAAGAAATCCCAGAACCCACCTGTGACCCTCATGAGGCCTTTGATGGCGTTGTAGTTCATGTTGAGGTGGTGGGGTTTACCGGGCGCCGTGTTGTGACCCGACTGGAAGTTCGGCCAGCAGACTCCAGATCGGCCTCCTGAACACAGCAGATGGTAGTAAATCTGGAAGTTCCTATTCCAGGAACATTTGTTTCCAGTCCTGTTTCTTCTCCATCTCTGTTTCTAATTGGCTAATCACTGCTAGGTGATGACTCCTCTGCACCATAGACATGAATATGTTCACACCTCATTAGAAGCAGCGGGCAGCGAGGTCGATGTGCCTACAGGGCGGCCATCTTGGGTCAGACCACAGTTCAGGCTGCTGCTTTCAGAAATCTGTTCTGTTCTGACCATTGAAGGAGGCGGTCGCATTTTCCTGCTGCTCTGCAACGCCCTGCTCTCCCTGCTGTCCCTGCTTTGCTGTGTCTTGTCCTTTTCTGAGCTCTCCAATCAGCCAAACTCAATCAATGGATCTGGTCAGCTGGTCTCTCAATGCAATTGATCAAATGTTCTCAACTTGAACACGGGGAAAAGGGGTCCTGCTGGGACATACTTCGTGGGATACACCATGGACTCCTGGAAGGCTTGGAGAATGGTGCGTTTTGCAATGCTGTCAGTGGAGGATATCGAAGATGTGTGGATTTTCGGACTTATGATACTCGGATTTGTCCTGTTTGGATACCTGAGCATACTTGTATCTACAATTACAAAGGATGTCTGCGGCAATTTGGGCATTGATCAGGCTGTCGGCAGTGGTTGATGCACCAACAAAGACCGTGAGCTGAGCTGTATGCTGGGTGCGATCAGTGATGGGACTAACGGCGTTGAAAGTAACGGCGTTACTAACGCCGTTACCTTGTTTTAGTAACGAGTAATCTAACTAATTACTTTGACTGTAACTATAACGCAGTTACCATTGCAGACACCCCGTTACTGCGCGTTACTCAGGTCGCACAATGAACCTTTTTTCATGATAGGACTCGCGCGCAGCTGCGTGAAGCTGACACCCCACCCACGTCAAAAAACTCTGCAAATAGACTGAATGGTTAGTGCAACGTTAGTGCAGATTTGTGCAGAAAAAAATATTGTTTGTACTACTTTTGTTTAAGAGATATTAAAGATTATTTTTTTAGCTCATCCAGAGGTGCGCGCCTTGTCATGAGAGAGGGGAGGATGAGAATGGCTGATGTATAGTGAGATTCCGTCTGTCAGTTGGGTAGGTGGGTGTTTCCGCTGGTGGGTGTTAACGTACAGCACACACAGAGAGATGGAGAGTCAGGAGGACTCCAGCAGCAAAACAGCGTTTTCCTGATGGAAATACCGGTGTTACGTCGAGCTGCGTTTCCCCATCACATACGGTTTCCTCTGCATCTCGCACAGCGCAGGCGGCACGAGTCACCGCGCAAGCGACAGGAAACGCGCATGCTCGCTAAAGGCGCGCACCAGTCGCCCTGTGCTCGCGCCACAGGAGAACTATGGAGAGCGTGAACGATCAAATGATTAACCTGACAACAGCCAGAAATGATAGCCTATATGGAGAAAGGGAGAAATCTGGATGGATGGATGGATGGATGGATACTCTGCCTTCTCAACCTACTGTATTTTTTATTTTAAACATTATTTGATGGCCTTTGTGGCAGGGATGGAGATCCATATTTTATGTCACACGCAGAGTATAGATCTAGATAGATAGATGTTGCAGTATCTATAACAACCCAAACACACAGGATTTCAGAATTAGACATCCCCAGTTATTAATTTCACCAGATCTGAATGCCCTGTTAGAAAACTTCACATCGCATTCCCCCCTGATGTCATTTACACTGAGTTGCAATAAATGCTAAACTCTCTGCAGGTTCTTGTCTTTGTCGTCCGCACTATTCAGCTGGCTTTGGAAACACACGGCAAGAAGGTGGGGGCTGGGTGGTGAGGGTTACGGGGGCGAGAAACGCAAAAGTAACGCAATAGTTACTTTTACTAGTAACTAGTTACTTTTATTGTGGAGTAACTCAGTTAGTAACTCAGTTACTTTTTGGGAGAAGTAACTAGTAACTATAACTAATTACTTTTTCAAAGTAACGTGCCCAACACTGGGTGCGATTGAACGCAGGCTGGCTGCACTGGTTGAACTCATAGGTGAGATGGGATAATATGCTGGATGTGCACGTTTACTTCAAGGCAGAAAAGCCCAATAAATTTGGAATATTGGATTACGCCACGTAGAGCCAGAAAGAAAAGATTCAAGGCTGATGGAATATTCCTGTGCAGCCTGCTCTCAAAACAATAAGTGTTATCCTGGATTCGTCCTCCCCCCCCTTATCAAACCCCCCCCTGGATGTTATGGCGGAAGGGCCCAGAAGAACTGCTCCCTCCTTCAAATGTCAGATTGACCTTCATGTGGCTCCAGCCTCCGATATTTTCCTTCTGCTGAAATGTTTGTCTCGTGTTACATGTGCTTTTTTTGTGCTGATGTGTTTTTTTGATATCTAAAACTGTTTCCTGTCAAAGATAAAGTGTAAAATATGCATTTTTTCCCCCTCTCAATCCCCAATGTGGCTCCTATCCTTCCACAGAGATAAAGGCAGCGCTATAGGGAATCGCCTCACGGTGGCGCCCTTGGCCGACGTAAGAACACGCCAAAGGCAGCATTCAGCGGCACCTATTGCCTCACTAAATAGTTCTCCCTATCAGTACGGATGTGATGAATGATTTGTCCTGAAACGGAAATCTCGATTACAATGTAACTTGTATTTGACAATAAAGAATTGATTGATTTTATTGATGAGAATGAATAGGAGACGCCTTAGATTCCAATAATCTCTTACATGTCACCATCCCTTAAAAGACCAAAACAAATTTTATAATTATCATTCGGTTAGATTTAAACATTTTTATTCAGATTAAAAACTATTTAAAGGTAAAGATGATGATCTTTTATTTCCGGGTGGATCATCTCAATAAGTGGTCCCCCTAATTGTCAATCATTCTGGCGATATGTTTATGTAAGGCCGCGTTTATAGGCTGTTGATACCTGACAGCGGCGCCTAGCGCAAAGTAACTCCTCCTACGTCTCGGTCATTCATCTGTACTTTTATATCTGTGTCTTAGTTTTCCAAAGTTGCAACATTTTCTTTCTCCTATGTTTGCACCACCGTTTGAACCTGCCGTGAAATCATTCATTTGCACGGCGTTAGCACCCCTCAGAAACCTCCACACAAAGATTCATCAGTATGACTCTGACCTCTGACCTGTTGATAAAAAAGGGTAAACCAAATACGTTCGGCGGTGATAAAGTCCTTGGAAACAGGAAGCAAAGCATCACCTTGAGGAGGCCTGGGAGCTCGGTGTGAAGATGAGGAGGCGACGTTGAAGTCGTCGGAGCTCAGCGTTTCAGAACAGTTGAAGTCTGGGCTGCTGCCAACAATCAGGGAATTCTGGGAAAAGACAAAAGTGGGAATGAATGTAAAAGCGTCCAGGCTGAGCAGCTGCAGGCATCACTCAGACATCCTGGACCGGCTCACCTGAACGTCCACAGTTTTATCTGCATATGCATGTGAGAGAGAAGGAGGACCGTAGATGAGGGGCATGATGCCCATCCCGTTATCCACCAGCGTCACGTTGGAAATGACCACGTCCATAGTGACCTGAGGAGGAGAAGAGGGTCAGTTCATCGGTTCACCAAGCTTTCTTTTTTTACTTTTTTCTTTAAAAACTGCTAAAAAGGAACAATTAACATGAAGAAATGAGCAAATGAATGAGTCAGGACAAAATAAAGAATCATTGTGGTTTATATAAGTGAGCGTTTCTGATAAGCGAAATGAATGATTCAACGAATTAAATAAAATGTCAAACATCTGGTTTCCCAGGTCGAAACATCAGGTGGCTAACTGGCCCTCACTGGTGGCTAACTGACCCTCACTGGTGGCTAACCGGCCTTCACTGGTGGCTAACTGACCCTCACTGGTGGCTAACTGACCCTCACTGGTGGCTAACTGACCCTCACTGGTGGCTAACCGACCCTCACTGGTGGCTAACCGGCCCTCACTGGGGGCTAACTGACCCTCACTGGTGGCTAACTGGCCCTCACTGGGGGCTAACTGACCCTCACTGGGGGCTAACTGGCCCTAACTGGTGGATAACTGACCCTCACTGGGGGCTAACTGGCCCTCACTGGTGGATAACTGACCCTCACTGGTGGATAACTGACCCTCACTGGTGGCTAAC
Organism: Cyprinodon diabolis; assembly: GCA_030533445.1. Lineage (NCBI taxonomy): Eukaryota > Metazoa > Chordata > Actinopteri > Cyprinodontiformes > Cyprinodontidae > Cyprinodon > Cyprinodon diabolis. Next base: position 43,048,415 of record CM060074.1, on the reverse strand, counting down.
TGGCCCTCAATAGTGGATAACTGACCCTCACTGGTGGCTAACTGGCCCTCAATGGTGGCTAACTGGCCTTCACTGGTGGCTAACTGACCCTCACTGGTGGCTAACTGACCCTCACTGGTGGCTAACTGACCCTCACTGGTGGATAACTGACCCTCACTGGTGGCTAACTGGCCCTCACTGGTGGATAACTGACCCTCACTGGTGGCTAACTGGCCCTCACTTGTGGCTAACCTGCCTTCACTGGTGGCTAACTGGCCCTCACTGGTGGATAACTGACCCTCACTGGTGGATAACTGACCCTCACTTGTGGCTAACCGGCCCTCACTGGTGGATAACTGACCCTCACTGGTGGCTAACTGACCTTCACTGGTGGCTAACTGACCCTCACTGGTAGCTAACTGGCCCTCACTGGTGGATAACTGACCCTCACTGGTGGCTAACTGGCCTTCACTGGTGGCTAACTGACCCTCACTGGTGGCTAACTGGCCTTCACTGGTGGCTAACTGACCCTCACTGGTGGCTAACTGACCCTCACTGGTGGCTAACCGGCCTTCACTGGTGGCTAACTGACCCTCACTGGTGGATAACTGACCCTCACTGGTGGCTAACCGGCCCTCACTGGTGGCTAACTGGCCCTCACTGGTGGATAACTGACCCTCACTGGTGGCTAACCGGCCCTCACTGGTGGCTAACTGGCCCTCACTGGTGGATAACTGACCCTCACTGGTGGCTAACTGGCCCTCACTGGTGGCTAACCTGCCTTCACTGGTGGCTAACTGACCCTCACTGGTGGCTAACTGACCCTCACTGGTGGCTAACTGACCCTTACTGGCGGCTAACTTGCCCTCACTGGTGGCTAACTGGCCCTCACTGGTGGCTAACTTGCCCTCACTGGTGGCTAACTGGCCCTCACTGGTGGCTAACTGACCCTCACTGGTGGCTAACTGGCCCTCACTGGTGGCTAACTGACCCTCACTAGTGGCTAACTGGCCGTCACTGGTGGATAACTGACCCTCACTGGTGGCTAACTGGCCCTCACTGGTGGCTAACTGACCCTCACTGGTGGCTAACTGGCCGTCACTGGTGGCTAACTGACCCTCACTGGTGGCTAACTGGCCTTCACTGGTGGCTAACTGACCCTCACTGGTGGCTAACTGACCCTCACTGGTGGCTAACCGGCCTTCACTGGTGGCTAACTGACCCTCACTGGTGGATAACTGACCCTCACTGGTGGCTAACCGGCCCTCACTGGTGGCTAACTGGCCCTCACTGGTGGATAACTGACCCTCACTGGTGGCTAACCGGCCCTCACTGGTGGCTAACTGGCCCTCACTGGTGGATAACTGACCCTCACTGGTGGCTAACTGGCCCTCACTGGTGGCTAACCTGCCTTCACTGGTGGCTAACTGACCCTCACTGGTGGCTAACTGACCCTCACTGGTGGCTAACTGACCCTTACTGGCGGCTAACTTGCCCTCACTGGTGGCTAACTGGCCCTCACTGGTGGCTAACTTGCCCTCACTGGTGGCTAACTGGCCCTCACTGGTGGCTAACTGACCCTCACTGGTGGCTAACTGGCCCTCACTGGTGGCTAACTGACCCTCACTAGTGGCTAACTGGCCGTCACTGGTGGATAACTGACCCTCACTGGTGGCTAACTGGCCCTCACTGGTGGCTAACTGACCCTCACTGGTGGCTAACTGGCCGTCACTGGTGGATAACTGACCCTCACTGGTGGCTAACTGACCCTCACTGGTGGCTGAGGTCTCTAACAGACTAACTGTAAACAGAACCAAAGACCAAAGAGCAGAATTCCTTTTATCAAGATCATAAGGTGGAGTTTTCCTAGACCTGGAAGTAGATGGCGAAATCGAAGGTTTTCCAGACGAAGAATCCTCGGATGAAGCTGCATCCGGGCAGTCCATCCTTGTTGAGGTAAACTCCGTACAGCCCGCCGTGCGCCTCGTTCTGGATCCAGGCCTCGTTAGGGTTCGGGAAACCTGCCGGAGCAGAGGAGACGGTCCGTTCTGCTCCCAGAGGAAAACGTTCCGGTTCAGGATGTCATTTTATTTACCTGGGCAGGGTTCTCCGTCGATGCGGTACGCCACCCTCTCGTAACCCGCCACAATGTTATGCTGCAGCACCACGTTGGTCCCCTGGTTCACCTAAGGAAAGCAAACAGGTTGGGAATGCTGGGAATTCTTTGGGAAATCCCAGCAGCGAATGGTTTGTAGGAGAGGAAGAACCTCGATGGCTGCGTTCCAATCGAAGTTGAAGGGTTCCTCTCTGTCCTGATACGACCCAGGCCACAGTGACATCATCACCAGGTTCCTCCTCAGCGTGATCCTGTCGCCCCAGATACGGATGCCTGCAGACACGGAAAAAAACCAGCAACCCTCAGGGAAGTCTGGAGGAGCAGGAGCGTTTACCCGCGCTATCAGTGAGGGTGTGATCCGCTGGGTTACCTTCTCCCACGGTGTGATGGATGACGTTGTCATCGACATTCAGGCCTGAGGTCCCAAAGACTCCGATGGCAGGAGAAAAGCCGTCATGGAAGGCACATCCCTGGATGTATGAGTCGTTCCCGGAAACCTTTAAATTATAAACCGAGTCGGATCAGAATCTGCAGCTTTTCAACAGCGGAGCTGCAAGAAAGAAGAAAGAAGCAGCCGAAGTCCAAAGCTAGAGATCAGGAACATCTGAGCTTCTTTAAATCAATCTAAAAATGGTTTCAAATGTTTGTACAGCAGACGTGTTCATTCCTATATTTAAATAATATTAAGGAAAACTTCAAAAGGTCACCAAAGATCAATCAGCCTGAATAATATCTATGCTTGTTTTTCTATGTCTGCTTCTGTCTCCTTGAACCCCAGTGGGCCTCAGCAGATGGCCGCTCACACTGAGCGTCGTTCTGCTGGAGGTTTCTTCCTGTTCAAAGGGAGTTTTTCCTCTCCACTGTCGCTACAAGCATGCTTAGTGTGAGGGATTGCTGAAGAGTCAATGAGTCGATGCAATCAGCTGGTTTTCCTTAGATAGAAAACTTTGAATCAATCTGACTGGATGATCTGGTTGATCTGGATCTATAAAGTGACCTGAGATGACATGATGGGAATTGGAGCTATAGAAATATTTGTTTTCTCTATTCAGAGGCCCCCCCCTGCCTGTCTTTACCTAGGGCCCCACATTTTCTATTTCCACCCCTTGGTTTGGGATGTCTTAATGCGTTAATGTGAGCGCCGCCGTACCTCTCCCAGGTTCAGGAACGCCACGGAGTAGCGGGGGTCGTAAGAGTCGGTCCAGCCTTCCTGGCCGGAGCGGAAGAATTCCACGTTCCGGATCTGAGCTTTTCCTTTAGGAGAAAGAAAACCAGGAGAAGAAGGTCTGAGAGAAGCGCTCCATCAGAACCAGCTACTGGGAAGAAACCAACGTGAGCGCTGCGGATTGGGAAAGCTGTGGGTTTGGTGACTGCTTTCTCCCACGCCACCTGCCAGCGTGCCTCTGGGCAAGGCACTTTGAAAGTAACCAACAGATCAGCGTATGGAGGAGGAATGTGGCTCTAAAGTAAATGGACCAGAAAAGATCTGGAGAGGTCAGAACATTTATGATCTATTTTACTCGTATTGTTAATGTGTTTGTAAAACGTTATTGAATCAAACTGATCTCTCGTAAAAAAAATAGATTGTGGATATCAGTAAGATTATATGAATAAATAAAGATGAAATAATCTAAAATCTATGGCGTCAGGATTATGCCAAAATTCCACACATGCAATAAATCCTCTGAGCAGCTTTATGTCACACAGACGCTCATTAACTCTTCCTCAAACGCGTGTTTAACATAGATAAAACATGGAGGTCGTTCCTTCTCTCCTCGGTGTGGTTTGATTTCCCAGCCTGCTTCCTCCTCCTGTGCACCGGTTTCTGCTTTCTCATGTCAACTTTTGCTCCTTTGAAGAAGTTGCCCATCGGAAAAAGCAACCCGCCTGTGATTGGCTACTTTTTAGGAAATTTGGCATCTTGAGATGTGATGTGTTGCCTAGGTACGGTGGCTGAGAAGTGCAAAACACATTTACAATTCAAAAACACATTAACAAATAAAAAACAAAATAACATTTGAAGAAACAAAATTATATTTTATGAAACAAATGTATTTTTGAAAAAAAAGGTAAAATTTTTAAAAACAAATTTACATTTTAGGAAACAAATTCACAATTTTAAATAAGTTAGATTTTAGTGAGAGAAAGTTTCATTTTAGAGAAAATAAAATACATTATAGTGAAACAAATATACATCTAAAAAAAAATTGACCGTTCTGAAACACTTGTACAAGTGCAAAGACAAAACTGCAAGCGGCAAAACACAGTTACATAGCCAAAAACCAACTAACAAAAGACGGCTACACGGAAAGGGAATGTCCCAGTGGCCGGATGTGACGTCACCATTACCCTGACTTGTAGTACAAACAGCTCAATCTGTAGTCCTCCTGCTTAAAATTCCGAATTTGTTTCCTAAAATGTAAATTTGTTTTTAAAAATTGTAACTTTTTTTTTCAAAAATACATTTGTTTCATAAAATATAATTTTGTTTCTTCAAATGTTATTTTGTTTTTTATTTGTTAATGTGTTTTGCACTTCTCAGCCACCGTACCTAGGTAACCAGCGTAAACAATCTCCCCGTTTCAAGCTAAAATTTGAGCTGCCAAAAACTATCGGACTATTTCACCTGAACTTTTTTTTTTAGGTGTCCTATAACCCTGATTAACGGACGCCCTACAGCCAATCAGAATCCACTATTCATCCAGACCATTTCATATCTATGCAGGGATTAAAGAAAAAAAAAACCCTGAGCCTGAACTTTTTCGACACAGGCAAGAAACTCATATATATATATATATATATATATATATATATATATACACTCACCGGCCACTTCATTAGGTACCCCATGCTAGTAACGGGTTGGACCCCCTTTTGCCTTCAGAACTGCCTCAATTCTTGGTGGCATAGATTCAACAAGGTGCTGGAAGCATTCCTCAGGGAGTTTGGTCCATATTGACATGATGGCATCACACAGTTGCCGCAGATTTGTCGGCTGCACATCCATGATGCGAATCCCCCGTTCCACCACATCCCAAAGATGCTCTATTGGATTGAGATCTGGTGACTGTGGAGGCCATTTGAGTACAGTGAACTCATTGTCATGTTCAAGAAACCAGTCTGAGATGATTCCAGCTTTATGACATGGCGCATTATCCTGCTGAAAGTAGCCATCAGAAGTTGGGTACATTGTGGTCATAAAGGGATGGACATGGTCAGCAACAATACTCAGGTAGGCTGTGGCGTTGCAACGATGCTCAATTGGTACCAAGGGGCCCAAAGAGTGCACCCGGTGTGGTCTTCTGCTGCTGTAGCCCATCTGCCTCAAAGTTCCACGTACTGTGCGTTCAGAGATGCTCTGAACGCACAGTACAGGTGTACCTAATAAAGTGTCCAACTGCTCGTTAACACTTAATTTCTAAGCAGCCAATCACATGGCGGCAACTCAGTGCATTTAGGCATGTAGACATGGTCAAGACAATCTCCTGCAGTTCAAAGCGAGCATCAGTATGGGGAAGAAAGGTGATTTGAGTGACTTTGAACGTGGCATGATTGTTGGTGCCAGAAGGGCTGGTCTGAGTATTTCAGAAACTGCTGATCTACTGGGATTTTCACGCACAACCACCTCTAGGGTTTACAGAGAATGGTCCAAAAAAGAAAGAACATCCAGTGAGCGGCAGTTCTGTGGGAGGAAATGCCTTGTTGATGCCAGAGGTCAGAGGAGAATGGCCAGACTGGTTCGAGCTGATAGAAGAACAACAGTGACTCAAATAACCAGCCGTTACAACCAAGGTGGGCAGAAGAGCATCTCTGAACGCACAGTACGTCGAACTTTGAGGCAGATGGGCTACAGCAGCAGAAGACCACACCGGGTGCCACTCCTTTCAGCTAAGAACAGGAAACTGAGGCTACAATTTGCACAAGCTCATCGAAATTGGACAATAGAAGATTGGAAAAACGTTGCCTGGTCTGATGAGTCTCGATTTCTGCTGCGACATTCGGATGGTAGGGTCAGAATTTGGCGTCTACAACATGAAAGCATGGATCCATCCTGCCTTGTATCAACGGTTCAGGCTGGTGGTGGTGGTGTCATGGTGTGGGGAATATTTTCTTGGCACTCTTTGGGCCCCTTGGTACCAATTGAGCATCGTTGCAACGCCACAGCCTACCTGAGTATTGTTGCTGACCATTTCCATCCCTTTATGACCACAATGTACCCAACTTCTGATGGCTACTTTCAGCAGGATAATGCGCCATGTCATAAAGCTGGAATCATCTCAGACTGGTTTCTTGAACATGACAATGAGTTCACTGTACTCAAATGGCCTCCACAGTCACCAGATCTCAATCCAATAGAGCATCTTTGGGATGTGGTGGAACGGGGGATTCGCATCATGGATGTGCAGCCGACAAATCTGCGGCAACTGTGTGATGCCATCATGTCAATATGGACCAAACTCCCTGAGGAATGCTTCCAGCACCTTGTTGAATCTATGCCACCAAGAATTGAGGCAGTTCTGAAGGCAAAAGGGGGTCCAACCCGTTACTAGCATGGGGTACCTAATGAAGTGGCCGGTGAGTGTATATATAGCACCAACCTGTTAAGGTTTAAAGCGTAAAGTTGGTCATGCAGAGACACCTAGTGGAACAAACACCAAACTGCAACATGTAGAAAATCTAAAAGCCAATCGGCTGCTCTAATCATAGGCTGTTCATCGTTTTAGCATAAAAAAAAGACATTCAGGGGAAATGTCAATAAACTGGAAAACATAAAGCTTTAAGGAGCTTTTTGGACAATCCTGAAATGCAAAAGAAGAGATCCTGGTACCTTTATAGCTGATTCCCTGACTGGAGAAGGTTCCGACCAACAGCCGGGCCCCGAAGGACTCCGCCATCATGGCCGGATACTCCTCACCGATGATCCGGATGTTCCTGCTCAGGAGACCAACGTCTGCAGCCAGCGTGTAGGAGAAGGATGTTCCTGACACGGAGTGGGTTCCACCTGCAGGAACCGCAGAAACAGGCCGTTAGAAGGTGAGCCGGGTGGAACCGATGCTTCCTGGATGCTGCTCTGTCCCTGGAGGTGGACGTACCGACGTGAGTGTGGCTCAGAGGCTGGCTCAGGGTCAGGATGAGGCCGTCGGCCGACACGGCGGAGATCCGGTGTTTTTCTGTCTCTGAGGCGCTGTAGCTGGAGGTGGAGACGGCCACCTGATCTCCCACCTGCACAACCGTCACAGACATGACAGCGAATAGGTGAGGAGCAGCGACCGGACAGTACCGAACCACTGAGCGCCGATCGAGCTGCTGTGGATTCCCTACTGGAAAAGCATCAGACCTAAAACAAACTCTCTGGGTCTGCCTAAAGGAGACAGAACATCTACGCTACGTCTCTACATGTCCTCTAGCTGTGGTCCTGAAAGGAACTGGATCAGAACCGTGATCACTTTCTAAGCTTTCTGTGGACTAAACAAAATCCTCCACTTAAGCCGTCATCAAACCTTCCACAGACCTTCCAGTCCACGGCCTGCGTCAGAACCAGCGTCATGGACCCAGCGGCGGCGGTGGCGGCGAGCTTGGTGTGGTAAACGTTGGGAGGCTGTCCGTACAGGTCCAGAGTTCCAAACACGCCTGCAGAACAACCACAGAACCAGGATGAGGCTCAGGATGAAACATCTGAACCAAACCGACACCAGAAGAGCTTCCTGGACCCTTCCTGAAGAACCAGACCCTGATGGTTCTGAACGAATCAGGTCCACATCCAAACTGAAACTGCTTTTAAACTACAGATTCTGCTATAAGTAGCAAGGAAAATGAAAACTCTGTCTTTGCTTAAGCCTTTTCCCCCCAAAAACCTTCACCAATGGCAAGAAAGGTTGAAGAATGTGTTTAAAATGTAGAAGATAAAGCAAAATGTGAAAAAGGACGTATTCTTGGAGGGGTGGGGCCCCCGGCTACCGCCTGCTTTGGATGGTCGCACGGATAAAGAATGCCATAGCCTAAAGAAAAGGGTTCAGCCCCCCCCCCCCCCCCCCCCCTCCCCCCGCCTATGTGAGCCAACAAGGATCCTTCTAAGACCTGAAACAGATCTGAATGTTTGCTGACCCCCCCCCCATTTTATTTTTCATTTTTTCTCTTCTTGGGTTTGATATTATTTGCAGTTGCATATATTAGTATACATATGTATACATGTTGGATACAGTGGCGGTTCTACACCAAATGTTCCAGGGGGCCAGGAGAGGGCCAGGAGGAGGCCAGGAGGGGGCCAGGATAGGGCCAGGACGGGGCAAGGAGGGGGCCAGGATGGGGCTACAAGGGGGCCAGGAGGGGGCCAGGACGGGGCCAGGAGGGGGCCAGGAGGGGGCCAGGACGGGGCAAGGAGGGGGCCAGGAGGGGGCTAGAAGGGGGCCAGGATGGGGCCAGGAGGGGGCCAGGACGGGGCCAGGAGGGGGCCAGGATGGGGGCCAGGAGGGGGCCAGGATAGGGCCAGGACGGGGCAAGGAGGGTGCCAGGAGGGGGCCAGGATGGGGCTAGAAGGGGGCCAGGATGGGGCAAGGAGGGGGCCAGGACGGGGCCAGGAGGGGGCCAGGATGGGGGCCAGGAGGGGGCCAGGATAGGGCCAGGACGGGGCAAGGAGGGGGCCAGGATGGGGCAAGGAGGGGGCCAGGATGGGGCTAGAAGGGGGCCAGGAGGGGGCCAGGATGGGGCTAGAAGGGGGCCAGGATGGGGGCCAGCAGGGGGCCAGGTTGGTGCCAGGACGGGGCAAGGAGGGGGCCAGGATGGGGCTAGAAGGGGGCCAGGAAGGGGCCAGCGTGTTTTCATAGGCGAACAGAAAGCCGGTGAGCTTAATATTTGCGTTGCCTTAGAATTGGTTATTTATAATTACATAGGAGCGGGTCTCGCAGCCATGGAGGCAGACATCTTTGCGCTACGGCAGCGCAGAGCCAACAAACTAGCGATTGCGAGATTGCCAAAACGTCACAACGATGTAGAAAAAATAACGGGTATATTTATTATCTTAAGTCTACATGAAATCTATACCCTACACAGACTAATGAAATACTATCTGTAAAATTATCTATGTAAACAAACCTCATCACTTGAGAAGGTAGGTGATGCGGACGTCGTGGAAGACATTTTGTCCCGTAACGCTCGCCGTACTGTTGGGGGGGAGAAGCGGTGGGGGGGAGATGTTCATATCGCTGCGGTCTGCAGTCTGACCGCTAGATGTCGCTAAAAGTTACACACTGTAGCTTTAAGTTAAAATGACCATTTTTTATAAAATCTGAATTAGAGCTCAAGAAAAACTGATAAATTTAGCCATTAAAAATTAGAGTTTTTTTATTTATTTATTTTTTTAGAAAAGTATTTAGCAGATGAAAACTGGGATCCTGTCTCAATGCCACTGAATTTATCACCTTATTGTTTTTAAATAATTAGTAAAACAGAATTTATAAAGAAAAAAAATGACATAGTTCCAAAGGACTCATCAGTGACGATGCCTGTTCCAGCGCAGATCATCATTAGAACATCTGTGAGTATCATGTCTTCAGTAAAGGGGCCATAACAAGGGCCAAGATGTAATCTACAGGGGCACTGGCCCCCCCTTGCCCCCTGTCTAGAACCGCCCTTGGTTGGAATTTTCAAAAAAAAAAAAAAACTGGTTTTAACCTTCTATTATAATTCTTCCCTTTTCTCATAAAGCGAACCAGAACCGTGTTCAGTCCAAATCCAGAGAAGAACCTCCAGAGTTCTAGGTTAAGATCTGAATGTTTTGATCCTGAAGGGTTTCTCACCCAGAACCTTGGATCCCTGGTTGGGTCCGTTGGGCAGCACCCAGTCCGGAGTGTTGTGGTTCCCTCTGAGTCGGATCTGCAGCTCTCCTTGGAACGGCTCGTGTTCCCATCCGGCGAGCAGCCTGCCGCCCTGCAGACATTCCCACACATTCCCTCAGACATCCCATCATTCCCAGCAGCCAGAACCTCCAGGTTCTCTAAAGTTCAGAGGTCAGGAGGAGGATTTAAACACGATGGACCGGATCCATTTGCTCACCTGGACCAAGATGTAAACAGCATCTATCACTACGGTTCTGTTCAAGGTGTCGGGAACCTCCAGGACCCCGATGATGGTTAGCTTGTTGAGGGACGGAGTGTCGGCGTCCAGAACAATCCACTTCCCTGAGGAACAATCAACAGATCCTTGCTTTGATCAAAACATTTACTTAAAAAGTCTGTCTACTTTTAAGGCTAGGCTTAAAACTTTCCTTTTTGATAAAGCTTCTAGTTAGAGTGGCTCAGGTTATCCTGATCTATCTCTATAGTTCTGCTGCTATAGGCTTAGACTGCTGGAGGACATAGGGACCCCTTTTTCATCATTCTGCTCTATTCTATCTCTATTCTCCCACTCTGCAGAATCTGTTAGTTCAATCTCTAACGTTCTGCTCTCTTTTTAGAAAATAACTTTTTATCTGTTTATAAATGTTAGTTAAAGATGGACCAGACCAGACTGAGGCTCACCTGTGGGGATGACCACGTTAGCTCCATCCGCTGGCACAGTGAAGTTGTTCTCAGCAGAGCTTTTCCAGAACGATGCATCAGACCACAGACTGAGGAAAGCAAAGCAGAACCAGTTCAGTCAGATTCTGGTTAGCGTGTTTAGATCAGGCGCAGCTGGACCTACATGAAGTCGTTGGGTCGGCGGTCCGGTATGGGGGCGAGGGTTGGTGGAGCCGGGAGGATGCATTTATGGAAGAAGCAGCGGTGGACAGCTAAGTTGGTCACGACGTCCCGCATGGAGCGGTCCACGCTGTCACGGCGCCTGCGATGGCCCGCCTTCCCAGACACTACAGAAACAGAACATCTCAGTGATAACAGCCAGCGGTTCTGGACGGTGGTTCAGCCTCAGGCTTGGTCCGGTTATCAGAACAAGAACAACAGAAACGGTTCAAAAAACAGATTTCTGGAACATTTAAACGATTTAAACTATTGGGTTTAATTTTGATCAGTAAAGGATGTTTCTGTTTGGCTCTTTATTAGATACCTGGATGTCTTGGAGTGTTGGGAAATAAATGAGCCCCGGTGTGATTTAAAGGACAGAGCAGGTTTGATGTTGCATGACACGCTTTATAATTCAAGGTTTTTTCCATAAAGGGGAATATTTCTGTTATTTTCCTATTATTGTAGCCAGAAGAATCAAACTGGAAAGTTTCAGGCCTTAATTTTGCTTAATAAAATCTGAATCAAACACCCTGTCTACTTTTAAGGCTAGGCTTAAAACTTTCCTTTTTGATAAAGCTTCTAGTTAGAGTGGCTCAGGTTATCCTGATCTATCTCTATAGTTCTGCTGCTATAGGCTTAGACTGCTGGAGGACATAGGGACCCCTTTTTCATCATTCTGCTTCATTCTATCTCTATTCACCCACTCTGCAGAGTCTGTATCTATGCTTCTTTTTCTATGTCTGCTTCTGTCTCCTTGAACCCCAGTGGGCCTCAGCAGATGGCCGCTCACACTGAGCCTGGTTCTGCTGGAGGTTTCTTCCTGTTCAAAGGGAGTTTTTCCTCTCCACTGTCGCTACAAGCATGCTTAGTGTGAGGGATTGCTGAAGAGTCAATGAGTCGATGCAATCAGCTGGTTTTCCTTAGATAGAAAACTTTGAATCAATCTGACTGGATGATCTGGTGAACTGGAAAGTGACCTGAGATGACATGATGTGAATTGGAGCTATAGAAATAAACTGAATAGAATTGAATTAAATGATTGACAAGTTTTAATGCTCTATAACCACTAGGGGGCAGAAATGCAGCAAGTTTTGCACATAGTTCTGAATCGTTTAAATATAACAGCTTACATCACGTTCTCTATATGACATCAGCAGGAAGAGGTGCTGATGATCCCACCTCTAAAGAGTTATCAGCCAATCAGAATCATTTTAGATAACCTGTCCGGACTTTTAATCTGAAAACAATCCAGGCTATGTGGTCTTTAAAGATAAGCTAAAGCTGAAGGTAAAACCTTCTGAGCTCAAACAGTGAGTCTAACCGAGGTAGAAGAGGTCATTGGCGGTCTGGTTGAAGAACCAGTCTCCGTTGTTGTTGTCGCTGAAGCTCAGCGGCGTCGACGAGCCGTTCCTGTCATCGATGATGCGGAAGCTGTCAGGACTCTGGGTGAAGTTGTGCCTGATGATGACGAACTGATCCGACTGCAAGGTGAGGGGAAATCAAACCGTCAGAAGGAGCGGGTCGGACCGTCGCCTCCTCCCATCGATTCGTTTGGCCATCCAGCCAAACTTATGGGTCATCCTCTTTTTCAGGAAGGGAACCACACTGGTGCCTGAAATAAACACAGCGCATGGTGTTGATCTGCTGCAGTTACTGCTCAGCACCAGCAGATGGCGGTAAAGGCTTATAAAGGCAGGTCATGGTACCATGAGAGTTGGTCAGGATGACATCTTTGGCCTCCAGAGAGCTCGGAGTGGGGTTGTTGAAAGCCAGACGATGGAAGCTGACGGTGTGATCGCAGACCGCTCCTGGAAAACCGACGCTCCACTCGGCACTCAGGGAACAGTGGGCCGGGTCCAGCAAGCTGCTCATCGGCACCACTTTATGGTTCATATTACCTGCAAAAAAACATGGAGCTTTAAACATCCACTGCTGTTCTAGATAATCACTAACTCTGTGGTGGGACACCTGGAGAACATTTGCTTCATTCTAAGACTCTTTAATCTTCCAACGTGGTTCTGATCAATATTTCTCCAGGTTTTCTTTTCCCTCTAACAAACAAGGAGGTTTTTTTTCAGCTCTTCTAGATTAATAGATATGGAGTCAGAAAGGGGTCAAAATCTTGTCAGGATTCCTCTCTGTGTGTTTTTATGTTTCTGTATTTGTCTCCCTTCCTCCACCAGGAGGCGCCTGGTTCTGGTCCGCCTCCACACACACCTGCAGAGGGTTTCCTCGTTAACGGAGTGTTCTTAAGCTGCTGACTGCCACTACCTCGACGCCAGTGTTTGCTAGTTTTGGGTACTCTAGCCAAGCTGAGTTTTGCTGAGTCAAACTGAGTTTTTGTCAACCTGAGTCTTAACCTTGTTATTTTGTCTTTGCCTCTCGGCAGGAAGTCATCCTGCCGAAATCCTGTGGATTTGTCGGACCCTCTCTCCCTGGAAGGATCATCTGAGCTTCAAACTGAGCTGAGGATTCAAACTGGAGATTTGGATCCACTTCACTCCAAGAGATCGTTTGAGCTTCACACTGAGCAAGGGATTCATCTGCACCACAGTCAGTTCAAGTACCGCAGGAAATCTAAGTGGCAGTCAGTTTCTCCGTTCACCTACAAACAATCGCATTCTGGGTAAACCCTGTCCGCCCTCCATCGTAAGAGACAAACACTGGAACACGCCCACACCGACTGGAGTCAAAGAGTCAACCACTTTTCTGGAAACCTGAGTCAGCAATCTATTTCTCCTCTTCAAGTTCGGGAATCAAATTTCCCACCGAGCCTGAACTAACCGCAGCGTCTTCCCCTCACCTTTCAGGTCCGGTTGAGCAGTGTTCAGAGCAACACTGGATTCTTCACAATCTCCTAAATAAACCTGTTAAACTTTTTCCTTGATCTCTCTGTGTTGGTTTACTGCTTTTGGGTCAGACAACAGTTAAAATCATGACAAATCTTTGTAAACCTATAAATCCTATTTAAAACAAAAAGTTTTACCTTATGATCTGAGAAACTAAAAGAGCAAACAGAAAATAATAAGAATATAATTTAAATCTTAAATCATAAAATCGAAAAACTGCAATAAAGAAGAAATAAAAAAAAGAAAAAGTGTAATTAAAATATTAAATTGAATTTAGATTCATATCTTATTATTTTATGTTTGCTTTTTTTAGTTTTTCACATTATAAGGAAAAATATGGTATTAAACATCAACTTCTATTTTTTTCTGTTTGAATTTTTTCAGTTTCAAGTAAGATTTATAATTTAACAAACATTTTGACCCCTTTCTGACTCCATGAATGGACAATTATTGAAGAACTATAGCCCAACTAAACTAGAATCTAACCTCTTAGCTTCAGACTCATAAAGCTGTTGCATAATTTTTATTTATTCTCTCCAACATTTTAGGACCTCCAACCACTGCTGAAGACCATTTCAAGGAGGAAGGTGCAGCTGCTTTGGAGGAGAACCGGAGGAAATGATGGTTGGTTCTGGAGTTCTGGGTCTGAGGTGTTTACCTGTGAGGGAGCCGTCAGCATCCACCAGCTGGACTTCGTGCTCCCACCTGAATCCGGCCTTGTTGGGGGAGCTCCAGTACCGGATGCCGCTGAACCTGACGGCCCAGCCGCCGCAGCGATCTGTACACGTCCCCACGATGGACGTCACTCCGATGGCCGAGCAGTTGCTGCGGTCAAAGTTGATGAATCGAGTGTTGAGGACACTCAAGCCATCGTCGAAAGGCGTGATGACGCCCCGGTGCGTGCAGTACTCAGGCCCCAGTCCCAGCTCGTCCACGTGGGCCACGATGGTGCTGTTGGACACGGTGGCCCCCCCATCCTCCCCGAAGCCGCTCACGGCCCAGCGGTAGATGCGCTTGGCTTCAATGCCGGCCTTCTCGTTGTTGACCATGACGAAGCGGTTGAACTGCACTGCGCCCACGTTGACCCACTCGGCGCCTTTCTCACAGTTCCAGGTGGTGAGGGAGTGGAAGACGGCGGGCTCTGGAGTCCTGGAAGTGCAGCCTCCGTCCTTCATGGGGTAGAATTCTTGGAAGATCCAGAGTCCGAACCACCCCTGGGAGTGCACCGTGTTGTTGGAGAACTCGCCCAGAGGAACCCTCTTCTGGCAGATGTTTGGGTCGTAGGACGGGCCGTCGGGGTGGTCGTGCATGCGGTACCAGAACCCAAAGTGGGTCCCTCCTGCTGCGGCGTTGTGTCGGATGATGTTGTTGGGATTGGTGACCCAGTAGGCAGCAGGGGTGACGTCATCATTCAGGAGGCTGGTGCTCTGCTTGACGAACACAGCCAGGTTGTACTGCAGGATGTTCTCCGTCTCGATGCCGTCCTCGATGAAGAACGCTCCGCCCATGATGTCGTAAATGACGTTGTGCTCCACCAGCAGCCGGTGGGTGTCGTGGATGGTTACGGCCCTGTTGAAGGTCTGATGGATGGCGCAGCCTCGGACGTACGACTTGTAGTTGACGTCTCCCATCAGATGCCAGTGGATGGGATACCGGCCGAGCCTGAAGGCCTGACCGGCGTGGAAGATCTGACCGAGTACAGAGGAGTCGATGCTCAACAACATAAACAAGCGTTTATAGTATGTGCCAGAAAATCGGGAAAGCTTTCAGGCATCTTACCTCCACGTATTCCAGTCTTCCCATGGCGAGGTTCTCCCCCGGCCTGGGAGCGTGGAACATGATGCAACCACCAAACTGATCGCTGCCCATTTCCTCTCCGAAGCGGCCTTGGAAACACGTCTGAGTGGCAAATTCACCTGCGGCAACCAGAAAGGATGAGAGTGACTCAGAAAGCACAGCAAGATGGCAGACTCCAGAAAACAACCCCGGATGAAACCAGGAAACAACCACAGAATCTAAAAAAACAGTTCTAAAAAAGAGTTCTGCTTCATCCAGCCGGTCCCTCACCTGTGTCGAAGCCGTCAGGACAGGCTTCGATCTCGTCACTCCACTCTAGGTTCTGGGAGCCTCGGACCACGATGTTCCTGGTGAGGAGACCCACTTCGGCTCTGCCCTCAAACATGGTGCCGTCGGGCAGCGTGACCGATACTCCCAGGTGGGTGAATGTCAGCGGCTCGGTCAGTGTGAGAGTTTTTCCGTTGGCTGACACCGAGGCGATCGTTCTGACTTCGTTCTCTCTCTGACTGTGCCTGAAAACACAAAAATTCAAAGGAGCTCAACTCAAAAAGCAGCTCATCTGTCAGGCGTTTCACCTAAAAACAGACGTGGAGAACCAAAAGCTCTGCAACATTTCTATCTGTTTAAGGAAGACTTTGACTAGGCCATTATAGCAGGGTGACCTTTTTTAGCCGTTCTGTTTGAGTTCAAAGTTCTGTGGATGACCAGCTTTCGACTGTTTGACAGACGGACACATTTGAATCTAGGGCAGGGTTTCTTAACCCGGGTCCTCAGGGACAAGAAGAGAGGGACAAAACCTAGAACAGATAATGGATGTCTATTCTATTAACATTTCTCTATCTGTAGAATGGGTCTGTTCTATGTGTTGTCTTCTCTATTCAGAGGGGCCCCTGCCTGTCTTTGCCTAGGGCCCCAAATTTCCTAAATCCACCCCTCCCTGTACCTGTGGCCGGTGGAGGCGATCACGATCTCATCTCCAGGTTTCCATGTCACTGCCTTCATCAGAGTCAGCGTGATGGCGCCACTTGCAGCGGTCTGGGCTAAATGTGTCCATGGGACGGGAACAGGAACACCTGGAGAAACAGGACGTCAACCATGAGTCATTTTTAAAAGATGAGTTCCTCATAATGTGGATGCTAGAGGGTTGGAGACTCTGATTACTGGTCTGTGTAACAGGAGCTGGAAGAACAAGACACGCTCTGAGTTTCTGGGACATTTAGGTCACGTCAGTATCAGCTGTCTGTCGCCTGAAGACTGATCCCCCTGAGGGGGCGGAGCCGTCTCCGCCAAACATGGTTTACATTTAAGTCATTCATTTCCACATTTTAACCTTTTTTAAAAGAGCTCAGAACTGGAACCTGGTTCTGCTCTCAACCTGACCCGTCATCAGACATGGACCTGGATCCGTCCAGATGAGATGGACGATGATGATAAAGCTTCTAGTTAGAGTGGCTCAGGTTATCCTGAGCTATCTCTATAGTTCTGCTGCTATAGGCTTAGACTGCTGGAGGACATAGGGACCCCTTTTTCATCATTCTTTTATTTTATCTTCATGATAGAAGATATATAATTTGGAATTTGTAGGAGAGTTATGGTCAGTTGGCCTTTTGAAAGTTGTTATGCTGCTTAACCAGTATTTTGGCCAATGTGACAAAGATTGGTTGGTTTAACCAAAACATTGCTTTAAACACATAACTGCCAACCCAATTAAAACCAAAGACTTTGTAAAAACTATAATGTTTGAATAAAAATGACTAACACCTTTCGTTTTGCTTTCACTGTCTGCTTGAGCTTATTTCACTAAAATTTGTTCTTAACGTAATTTCTTTTTGTTTACACCTGCTAAAACAAAATGACAAAACAAAATCTGTCCAAGTCTAAAACTAAAATAACAGAAAAACAGTTTAACTTAAAAGATATATATAAATATAGCTCTCTTCTAAGACATTTTCAGAAGAAAAAAAAACTTACAAAGGATTTTATTATACACACACCAATAATTAACAATTTCAATGGAACTTAAAATGGGAAAAAAGAAAAAGATTTATTGCAAAACATCCCAGATTATACCACTAACTGTAGTTCTGTACTCCACCAGTAGATGGAGACATCTTCATGAACTGTGGGGATCGTTGAAGCAAATATATGTGTATATATATATATGTATATATATATATATATATATATATATATATATATATATATATATATATATATGTGGAAGTGTGTAAATATTGCCTGAGAGTCTTTAAAGGAGGTAAAAGTTTGCGTTCCTACCGTGAAGATCTAAGACGCCCTCCCTGACAGCCAGCGTCTTTGCTCCGTAAACAGGAAGTTCAGGTGAGCGCAGGTTTCCATGGAGGGTGATGATGGCTTTGTGCTGGAATGGCGCCCCCTCCTGACCGATCTGGAGCCGCCCTCCGTCGGTGATCAGGATGTTTTCTGCCTGCAGTTCCAAGTCGGCCTCGTCGAACACCAGAGTTCCTCCTGAGGACCATTAAATGTAAACTGAGTTTCTTTAGGAGTTTAAAAAGAAAAAGATTTTCCAGCATGGCTGCAGAGAAGCTGCTCACCCTGAATGAGGAGCATTTTGAGCACCGGCGTGCTGGTGTCCAGCAGGATGGTCTGGCCTTCGCTGATGACGGCAAACGAGCCCTTCTCAGGGGGAGACTGCCCCCCCCAGGTGAACCTGGACGACCACACGTCGATGTAGAAGAAGTCTGCGTTATCCTGCAAAGACAGACCAACGGGATAATGTTTCCTCTAGCGAGATGGTGGGGGGAACCTGTGTGGGGGGAGGTTTCTGGTTACCATCTTGGCGATGCCGCGGTCTCCAACGCTGACCCTGACCTTGGTCTCCTGAGACCGGCTCTGAGCGTTGGTCACACAGACAATGTGTGTGCTGTTGGAGGACTGAACGTCGCACGGCGAGCCGGCAATCGTCACATTGACTTCATTCACACTGGTGCTGGAATTAGAGTTTGGGGGGCAAATACTTTAGAGGGAGGAATAATGTAGAGGGAGACGTCAGTGAGTTTGGATCAGAACACGATGCTGGACAGTTCTGGAAATCCATCCTACTTCATGCAGTCAGACCCTAACCTTTAAACTTCTTCCTGTATTTACTCAGATTTCTTTGGACTTTAAAAACAGCACAAAGCGTTTTCAATCTAACTATGTTGTTTCTAACTCTAGATGTGTCTGAGGAGGGAAAATGTCCTCAGGGACGTCCACAGGCGTCCGCAGGAAACCCGGTGCTCTGGGGGGACTGGGCGGCTCACACACACCTGAAACCGGAGCCAGTGATGGTGAGCCGCGTGCCACCAGCGGTGCCTCCCCGTCGCGGCGCCACCTCAGAGATGACGGGAGTCAGAGCCGATCGGTAGGTGAAGCCCTCTGAGATGTTGACGGCGTCTAACGGGTTGACGACAGAAACCAGGCAGCTGAGGTCCGACTGAGAGGCTGAGGAGACAAGAAGCAAGATGGCAGAGATATGAGACATCTGGGGGACAGCGTCTGTCTTCTCTGAACTGCAGCAGCTTCTGTCTCTGCAGCAGAGCAAAGAGTCAAAGAGTGGGCTAACAGCAGGACCAATGGAAATAAAGTCTCAGTCTGTCCTCTGACGGACGGAGTCTCAGTCTGTCCTCTGACGGAGAGAGCCTCGGTCTGTCCACTGACGGACGGAGTCTCAGTCTGTCCTCTGACGGACGGAGTCTCAGTCTGTCCTCTGACGGAGAGAGCCTCGGTCTGTCCACTGACGGACGGAGTCTCAGTCTTTCCTCTGACGGACGGAGTCTCGGTCTGTCCTCTGATGGACGGAGTCTCAGTCTGTCCTCTGACGGAGAGAGCCTCGGTCTGTCCACTGACGGACGGAGTCTCAGTCTGTCCTCTGACGGACGGAGTCTCGGACTGTCCTCTGATGGACGGAGTCTCGGTCTGTCCTCTGACGGAGGGAGTCTCGGTCTGTTCTCTGATGGACGGAGTCTCAGTCTGTCCTCTGATGGAGAGAGCCTCGGTCTGTCCACTGACGGACGGAGTCTCGGTCTGTCCTCTGATGGACGGAGTCTCGGTCTGTCCACTGACGGACAGAGTCTCGGTCTGTCCTCTGATGGACGGAGTCTCGGTCTGTCCTCTGACGGAAGGAGTCCTCAGTCTGCCCTCTGACGGACGGAGTATCGGTCTGTCCTCTGACGGAAGGAGTCTCGGTCTGTCCTCTGACGGAAGGAGTCCTCAGTCTGTCCTCTGACGGACGGAGTCTCGGTCTGTCCTCTGAGGGACGGAGCCTCGGTCTGTCCTCTGACGGACGGAGTCTCGGTCTGTCCTCTGACGGAAGGAGTCCTTAGTCTGCCCTCTGACGGACGGAGTCTCGGTCTGTCCTCTGATGGAAGGAGTCCTTAGTCTGCCCTCTGACGGACGGAGTCTCGGTCTGTCCTCTGACGGAAGGAGTCCTTAGTCTGCCCTCTGACGGACGGAGTCTCGGTCTGTTCTCTGACGGAAGGAGTCCTCAGTCTGCCCTCTGATGGACGGAGTCTCGGTCTGTCCTCTGACGGAAGGAGTCCTCAGTCTGCCCTCTGATGGACGGAGTCTCGGTCTGTCCTCTGACGGAAGGAGTCCTCAGTCTGCCCTCTGACGGACGGAGTCTCGGTCTGTCCTCTGACGGAAGGAGTCCTCAGTCTGCCCTCTGACGGACGGAGTCTCGGTCTGTCCTCTGACGGAAGGAGTCCTCAGTCTGCCCTCTGATGGACGGAGTCTCGGTCTGTCCTCTGATGGAAGGAGTCCTTAGTCTGCCCTCTGACGGACGGAGTCTCAGTCTGTCCTCTGACGGACGGAGCCTCGTTTGTCCTCTAATGGACGGAGTCTCAGTCTGTCCTCTGACGGACGGAGCCTCGGTCTGTCCTCTGACGGACAGAGCCTCGGTCGTTCCTCTGATGGACGGAGTCTCAGTCTGTCCACTGATGGACTCTTTAAGTTCTACGGTAAAGCTTCTTAAGTCACCTTAAGGACACTCGGGTTTCTATCGGGACACGCTGGCAGAACTGACCGTTGTTGAGTGGAGACTGGCAGTACAGCTTGGTGGACGTGGACGTTTCCCGGAGAACAGGACACTCCTGGTCACAGATGAGAACTGTGGAGTTGATCGGATCGAACCCAGAACCAAGGATGGACAGCAAAGCTCCGCCTCCAAAACTCCCTAATTCAGAGGACAATGAAAGGTTAATGGGAGCACAGGGAACCAGGAGAAGACTTGTTCTTCGTGTGGATCTTCAGACAGACGAATGGATCAGAACTCAAACCAAAAATAATTTCCCTGAGAACCCTTATTTAATAAAATATTAACTTTTTATATTTTCACAAAAAAAAAATTCTAAATTTCCTGTTTTGCTTGTTTTTCAATGAATGAACGTTTTTCTGCGGAGGAATCAGGAAGTGGCGTTAATCTCTCACCCTGGTTGGGCTGGACGCTGCTGATCGTCAGTTCGTACGTGAAGCGGACCTCTGACTGGGCGTGACCTTTGACCCGGTGATGCAGGGCGACCGGATATCCGCCGCCCGGGTTGCTTCCCGTCGTGCAGCGGACCTGAGCGTCAGAGACGGATAACACCTCGCAGGCAGCGCCGTCCATGGTGACTGAGAGGAGCTGCGAGTCAGAACCGAATCCTGATCCGGTGAGCGTGACGACGGTTCCGCTGGGACCTGCGGGAAACAAACCATCTTTTCTGATCATTCCACCCAAAGTTTATTTAAGTTTGTATTTAAGGGGGGGGGGGTGTGATGGGGGACAGAGGGAGGAGCTTGCCCAGGGCCTCATGTTTCTCACATTCGCTCCTGTTCCTTCACAATAAAAGCTTCCAGCTTCACTCTGATCTATTTACCGGTGGAGGGGCTGATGGCGCTGATGGTGGGGGTGTGGCCTGCAGAGTAGTTGAAGCTGAGCGGAGGATAATCCACGTCCAACACCTGGATCCTGACGGCCACCTGCTCCTCGCCGTGAGGAGGCGTCAGGCAGAGGAGCCGACCGGGACTCTCCTCCTGGATCCTGCAGGGTTCCCCGTCCACCGTCACGCTCGTGTTCCCCGGAGCAAAGCCGTTTCCTGTGAGGGTGAGCGGCGTTCCCCCGGCCACGCTGCCTACGGCAGGATGCAGGGCGGCCAGCGCGCGGCTGCTCAGGGTGACCTGACCCGAAGCGAGACCTCTGCTCCTCACAACCACTCTCACAGGGTGGTCTCCTGCCGGCAGGGCGTGGACCCTCGCTGTCACGTTCTCGCCGCTCACAGCCATCACTTCCAGCTCTGTGGCGCCGATAGAGACGGACACGTCGTCTATGATGCTGCCGAACCCGGAGCCCGAGATGACCACGTCTGTCTGACCGCTGATGCTGTCGGGGGAGATGCTGCTGATGGTGGGAGTAACGGAGGAGGAGAACTGGAAGGAGCAGTCTGAGCGGCAAGAGCTTTGGATCAGGCCGCTGCGGAACACGACGTCTCCGGAGCGCCGCTGGGACGCAGCCGTGTCGCACAGGATGTGCGTGTAGTTCACCATCAGGATGCTGCAGGTCACGCCTGCCGCCGCCACGCTGCCTTCAGAGAACCCAGAGCCGCTGATCAGCAGCCTGGTGAGTCCGGTGGTGCTGCCCACAGCGGGAGACACCGACTCCACCACCGGCAGCACCACGAAGCGCCGACTGAACTCGTCAGCGATGGCGACCAGAGCGCCGCCCAGGTTGTTGATTCTGACTGATACAGAGAGCGCGACGCCAATGGGGAGCATGGAGGCGGGGCTGAGGCGGCAGCTGAGCTCCGACTGGGAGCTGTTGATCACCTGACAGGGAGCGCCGCCAACCGTCACCTGCAAGGAGAGAGAACCAAACAGATCCGTTACCAACTGGATCTAAGATCTACAGATCTATAACCAACTGGATCCAGGAGCTGAGATCTATAACCAACTGGATCCAATATGTAAAGATCTATAACCAACTGGATCTAAGATCTACAGATCTATAACCAACTGGATCTAAGAGCTGAAGATCTATAACCAACTGGATCCAATATGTAAAGATCTATAACCAACTGGATCTAAGATCTACAGATCTATAACCAACTGGATCCAATATGTAAAGATCTATAACCAACTGGATCTAAGATTTACAGATCTATAACCAACTGGATCTAAGAGCTGAAGATCTATAACCAACTGGATCCAATATGTAAAGATCTATAACCAACTGGATCTAAGATCTACAGATCTATAACCAACTGGATCTAAGGTCTACCGATCTATAAACAACTGGATCTAAGGTCTACAGATCTATAACCAACCGTATCTAAGATCTACAGATCTATAACCAACTTGATCTAAGAGCTGAAGCTCTATAGCCCACTGGATCTAAGATCTACAGATCTATAACCAACTGGATCTAAGAGCTGTAGCTCTATAACCCACTTGATCCAAGATCTATAACCAACTGGATCTTCAGATCTATAACCAACTGGATCTAAGAGCTGTAGCTCTATAGCCCACTGGATCTAAGATCTAAAGATCTATAACCAACTGGCTCTAAGAGCTGTAGCTCTATAGCCCACTGGATCTAAGAGCTGTAGATCTATAAGATACTGATTCTAAGATCTACAGATCTATAACCAACTATATCTAAGATCAGTTGATCTATAACCAACTGGATCTAAGAGCTGTAGCTCTATAGCCCACTGGATCCAAGATTTATAGCCCACTGGATCTAAGGTCTGTAGATCTTTAGCCCACTGGATCTAACATCTGTAGATCTATAACCAATTGAATCCAAGAATTGTAGATCTATAACCAACTGGATCTAGGAGCTGTAGCTCTATAGCCCACTGGATCTAAGGTCTGTAGATCTATAGCCCACTGGATCTAACATCTGTAGATCTATAACCAATTGAATCTAAGAATTGTAGATCTATAACCAACTAGATCTAAGATCTGTAGATCTAAATTCAGAGCTAAATCCATAATCATCCAGACTTATAATTCAACGCTAATCTATAACCTGTAATATGAAGATGAATGACAATAAGATGAAATAAAATTCAATATTAATTCATATCAATAGTTTATCAGAGGCATAAAAAATTACATCAGACCAACAATTATAAATAAAAATAAAATTGAAGAAGTTTTTCCTTCCACTGAACTTTCTCTGAATGTTCTTGCCTGCAGCAGCATGAAAATAACCGACCTGTTGTATCTTCAGTAAGACTGAGACCCGAACAGGAAACTGAACGTTTCTCTATGTTTATACATCTAGGCTTGGATGGATCATTTTATTACCTGCAGACCTGCTATTGCTCTATATTTGTAGAATTTCTATCTGTTAATTTTTCAACTTTTGCATCTTTTAAATCCCATTTTTACAAACTTTACTTTAAAATAAACCTTCACCTTCACTTCCCTGCATAATCTTTAGGACATCAAGACAGTTTTTATCAAATCCTTTATTACGGAATTTAATTTTAAGTCATCCGCAGACATTTCAGCTTATCGCTGAATTTCGTTAATAATATCGTTTCCTGAATCGTATCGTTTCGCTAATCTAAGTAACGTGTGAGGATTGGAGGTGAATCCTGGTGACTCTGCTGACCTCGTTAGCACAGGTGACGTCACTGAAGCCTCCTCCCTGGATGCGGATCACTTGGTGATAGGAGCCCTGGTTGGGGGAGATGGTGTGGACCGTGGGGGTGGAGCAGGCGGCGAAGCTGAAGGACAGACTTCCTGAAGTCTGATTGGCCGGCTGGCAGCGTGTGGAGGCCACGCAGTCTGCTGCTGCTCTGGAGACTCTCCTCGAACCTGCAGGTCACGCAGTGACATTATCATCAGAGTTTTTTCTAACTTTCCTCCTTTTTTACGCCAAGTTTTAATTTCATTGCTTTCCTGGTTTAGAGAATCCCTTTGAAAGCGTTTACCTGCTGGTGCATATGTGGCCAGAACCCCTCCCACACTGACGGAGACGTCGCTGCTCTTCTCCTCCCGACTCATGACCTTCACTGCTCCCTGCATCAGGATGGAGGCGCCGACGTAGCCGCTGCTGTAGTAGTACGTGCCAGGGACGGTGAAGCGGTAGCTGTAGAACCCTGAGGAAGAATTTAAAGGGTTGATACCAAACATTTAACCTTTAACTTGGTTTTAACGTTAATCCCTCGCAGGGGCGGAGTTAGGAAATGTGGGGCCCTAGATAAAGACAGGCAGGGGCCCCTCTGAACTGAGAACATAAAACAGCCCCATTCTCCACATAGAGAAATGTTACTAGAATAGACATCCATGATCTGTTCTAGGTTGTGTCCCTCTCTTCTTGTCCCTTTTCTTCTTGTTTTCCTCTCTATGTTTTGTACTCAGCTGACTTTTCATGCTGTCTCTAAAGGAATGAAAGATTTTTTCCAAGCACTAAGCTCACTTAGCTGATTGCTCCTTCCTGTGTTTCCAAAAAGGCCAAAGTAAATAACCCAGTCCTTCTTTTCACTGTAGACAAGCCATGATCTGCTTATCTGTTCTCCATTTTTCATTTGGATGAAATAATAGCTGCATGAATCATGACAGCAGACAAGATAGAGGAGAGCAGGAGGCAGTGTGGGATACCCGGGAAAATAAGGAAAAAATAAATTCTAATTATCTTCTTAAAAATGGGGGTCAGGACCCCGCTGGTGGATATATTTATAAAAGTGACATTATTTACATCAATGCATATAAATAAAGATGGAATAATTGTTCTGGCTCCGTCATTCAAACATTCTGCTTTTCCCCATAAATGCGTTTTTCACCTTTCGCCGTCTCAGTCTGTCCGCTGTTCAGGGGTCCTCCTTCATACTTGGTGCCACTGGGACTGGAAACACTGAAGACTCGGTACCCCGCCCTCTGGAAGGCAGGCGCCTCCCATCGCCACGTCACCGTGTCTCCAACAAACACTCGGAGAGAGGATGGACTCCAAGCGTAGCCGAGTCCATAAGCTGAAAGCCAGACACACACATCAGCCCGGTCCGTTTACCCGTCAGGGACGGTGAAAGTGGAGGTTCTGTAGGACCGTACTCAGGTGAGAGCCCTGGTTGGTGACGGCGTGCGTCTTCTCCTCTGACTGAATGATGCACTGCAGCTGGTTCTCTGAGGCGGACACCACGGCGCAGCTTCTGCTTCCTGTCGCACAGCGAGCGTGGACTCATTAGTTAACCGTCGGCTGCTGTTTCTGCAGCGGTGAGGATGTAGAGAGTTACTCACCAACAGAGACCTGGTTGTCAGAGGTGATGTTGCTGAAACCAGAACCAGAAAGCGTCAGCGTGGTTCCGCCCATCAGTGAGCCGGACTGCGGAGAGATCTCGTTCACTTCCAGGATGTACCGGATGGTCGGGCTGCCGCCGCTGCTGAGGGACAGGATGAAAGATCAGGTTCAGCTGCAGCGAGGGGAGAACTGTGAGCGTCTTCAGCCATGATGTTCCACAGAGAAGATGGGGAACATCTACCCCTGATGTCTGGAACATTAACCAAACCCAACCATACAGACAAGATTAATCATTTTTGCTCTTTTATATTTTATCCCCCTCATCCTCCCTCCTTTCTTCATCATCCCCCTCATCCTCCCTCCTTTCTTCATCATCCCCCTCATCCTCCCTCCTTTCTTCACTACCCCCCTCATCCTCCCTCCTTTCTTAGTCATCCCCCTCATCCTCCCTCCTTTCTTCACTACCCCCCTCATCCTCCCTCCTTTCTTCACCATCCCCCTCATCCTCCCTCCTTTCTTCACTACCCCCTCATCCTCCCTCCTTTCTTCATCATCCTCCCATCCTCCCTTTCTTCATCATCCGCCTCATGCTCCCTCCTTTCTTTACCATCCCCCTCATCCTCCCTTCTTTCTTCATCATCCCCCTCATCCACCCTCCTTTCTTCATCATCCCCCTCATCCTCCCTTCTTTCTTCATCATCCCCCTCATCCTCCCTCCTTTCTTCATCATCCCCCTCATCCTCCCTTCTTTCTTCACCATCCCCCTCATCCTCCCTTCTTTCTTAATCATCCCCCTCATCCACCCTCCTTTCTTCATCACCCCCTCATCCACCCTCCTTTCTTCACCATCCCCCTCATCCTCCCTTCTTTTCTACACCATTCCCCTCATCCTCCCTCCTTTCTTCATCATCCCCCTCATCCTCCCTTCTTTCTTCACCATCCTCCTCGTCCTCCCTCCTTTCTTCATCATCCCCCTCATCCACCCTCCTTTCTTCACTGTCCCCCTCATCCTCCCTTGTTTCTTCATCATCCCCCTCATCCTCCCTCCTTTCTCATCATCCCCCTCATCCTCCCTCCTTTCTTCAGCACCCCCCTCATCCTCCCTCCTTTCTTCAGCACCCCCCACATCCTCCCTCCTTTCTCATCATCCCCCTCATCCTCCCTCCTTTCTTCATCACCCCCCTCATCCACCCTCCTTTCTTCACCATCCCCCTCATCCTCCCTTCTTTTCTACACCATCCCCCTAATCCTCCCTTCTTTCTTCACCATCCTCCTCGTCCTCCCTCCTTTCTTCATCATCCCCCTCATCCACCCTCCTTTCTTCACCATCCCCCTCATCCTCCCTTCTTTCTTCACTGTCCCCCTCATCCTCCCTCGTTTCTTCATCATCCCCCTCATCCTCCCTCCTTTCTTTATCATCCTCCCATCCTCCCTCCTTTCTTCATCACCCCCTCATCCCCCCTCCTTTCTTCACCATCCCCCTCATCCTCCCTTCTTTTCTACACCATCCCCCTCATCCTCCCTTTTCTTCACCATCCCCATCATCCTCCCTCCTTTCTTCATCACCCCCCTCATCCTCCCTCCTTTCTTCAGCACCCCCCTCATCCTCCCTCCTTTCTCATCATCCCCCTCATCCTCCCTCCTTTCTTCATCATCCCCCTCATCCACCCTCCTTTCTTCATCACCCCCCTCATCCACCCTCCTTTCTTCACCATCCCCCTCATCCTCCCTTCTTTTCTACACCATCCCCCTCATCCACCCTCCTTTCTTCACCATCCCCCTCATCCTCCCTTCTTTTCTACACCATCCCACTCATCCTCCCTGCTTTCTTCACCATCCTCCTCGTCCTCCCTCCTTTCTTCATCATCCCCCTCATCCACCCTTTCTTCACCATCCCTCTCATCCTCCCTTCATTCTTCACTGTCCCCCTCATCCTCCCTCGTTTCTTCATCACCCCCCTCATCCTCCCTCCTTTCTTTATCATCCTCCCATCCTCCCTCCTTTCTTCATCACCCCCCTCATCCACCCTCCTTTCTTCATCATCCCCCTCATCCTCCCTTTTCTTCACCATCCCCCTCATCCTCCCTTTTCTTCATCACCCCCCTCATTCTCCCTCCTTTCTTCATCACCCCCCTTATCCTCCCTCCTTTCTTCACCATCCCCCTCATCCATCCTCCTTTCACAGGGATGTTATTTCACATCTCCTGATATCTTGACGCTATTTTCAGAGCTTAGATGATGAAAGCAAGCATCTTCTGAGCAGGTGGAGAACCTCAGGATTCAGACAGATGTTCTTCAGAGCTCAGACTCTGTACCTGGTTTGGGGGAAGCCTCTGTTCCCGACCTGCACATGCACCCTGTAAACACCAGGTGGCATCACAGGAAGACGGCAGCTGATCTGCGTCTCCGTCCACAGCGCGGCGCCACACTCCTTCTCTCCGACCAGAACCAGGCTGTCGTTATCTTGGCCTCCCAGGTTTGAACCCTGGATGATGAGAAGTTGATCTCCTGAACAAAAGAGAAAGAGAGCAATCACGCCGCCGCCATCCTGCAGAACCTTCTGATGCTCTCCGCCAATCGCCACCTGTCGCTCCGCAGAGCTCAACCAACGCATCACTCAGGCTGGCAGGTGTTCTTGCTGGAAAAGGTGTCGACCTATTACAGGATTACATGTTGGTCTGCTGGGATTTCAGGGTTCATCTCAACAAAAGGCAGAAACCTGCCGTTACGCAGCTGGAAGAGAAAAACCGCTGAGAGCAAAGTGGTCGTACATGGAAACACTGAGCAATGTTTGATTTTGGCCAAAGTACGGTGGCCTGTGAGGCTTCTCAGAGGTTTCCACTGTGGCGTGATGGGGCTCAGCATCAAGACAAAACAAATGAAATCATCAGTCTGACCTGCGTCTCCTCGTTACTGACCTGTCACGGATGCAGTCAGAGGACTCAGGCCAGAGATCTGAGGGGTCAGGTTATTATCGTAGGTGAAGGAGGTGTCGGCGGTCTGACTCGTGTTTCCCACCGTCACCATGACGACCTGCGATCCCACAGCTCCCTGAAAGAAGGGAAATCACGACAGCGAGTTAAAGGGAAATCAGGCCGACTGTCTGAAGCGCTGCAGGATTTAACTTTAGCTCCTCTATCTGTCATGATTCTGCACTTTTTGGTTCTGTTTAAGTTTTCTATTTGAGTTTCACTGATTCCTGTTTTTCTGTATTTTATTGGTTTCATTCCCATTTTGTGGTGTTTTCTGAATGTATTTGAGTTCTTAAATTTAAAAACAAAAAAAATCTGAAGCCCGTCTCACACTTTGACGATTTAGACCAGCAGATGCCTGAAGTACGAAAAATCTGGCAAAAACGCTGCCATACGTTGGATAAGTGATGAGCACGTTAAAGTACGCTGGAAAGCGCCAAAACACGTGGACACATGTTGTCGATGTATGCCAACGTACGCCATCCTTGGGGCGTAAGTTCCAGGTCAGTTATCTGATGGTCAACATCCGTTCAGTGTCAGTTCCTCATTAGTCGCAACATATTCTCATTATCAGTTCGTATGAAATGGTACGAAAAGTTATGCACAGTATTTCGTATGTTTTTGACATTTTTCCTTGAAAAAACAGATCAGTGCGCATGCGCAACCAGACAGACGAAAAAAGCAGATCCGCGGACGGACGTAAAACTGGGACGGACAGTGCAATTATTACTTCATGATGGTGCGTAAGATGCGCATGCGCAAGGATATCTTGACTCAAGGCAAGACGTAAATTTATGACGGAAAATACATCAAAAACGTACGAAATACTGTGTATAACTTTTCATACGATTTCATATGAACTGATAATGAGAATACACTGTCAGTCATGGCGTCTAGCTGATCCTAAACCTCTGCGTAACTTATCCAGAACTTCTCTCCAACGCATATCAGCGTATCTGCCGTGTTCCAGACGAGCGCTGAACGTGTTTCTAGCTTCCAGCTACTGTATAATGGCGTATTGGCAGCGTTTTGGTATAAAGGGGGTTCACAGGAGGAAACCGTCAGTTCTCCTCCAGACTTCATCCCCATCATAGGGGGAGCCAGAAGGTGAGTGATGGATCCTCCCTGCGTTCACGCCCACCACCAACACACTTCCTGCCAGACATGACGCTCAATCTGCTGACACCAGAAACCTGCTTTCCTTTATTCTTTTTATTTATTCTTTTTTTTTTCGGGCGGTACACAACAGCTAGGTTAATACTGCGAAGACATGGGCGTTACACTGCTGTGCGTTATGCATAAATTAGTCTGTTGTTGGACAGAAGTTCTGGACTTGTTATGAATACTCTATACTGTTGGGGCTCAAAACGATAGAATTCTCTTAAGAGAAAAAACTGAAGGCGATGCAGACGATTCACTTCATCTGACCTCAGGAGAGGGGAAAAACATTTATGGAAAAATCGAATTCCAGCTAGTAGCAGCAGCAGCAACCCAGACTGACAGCTCATTGGCTCATTTGGATCACGTGCAGCCTGGAGCCGGACGCTCCGGAGGACTTTACCGTACTAACGGGAGAAGAGGCGCAAGTGAAATTAGAGACTGACGTCAGACAACATGCAGTAATTTATAAATGTTTTAAATCAGGTTGGGTCCGGATTAGCCAGCAGGTGGGTCCGGATCCAGACCGCGGTCCGCTAATACGTGACCTTTGACCTAGATAAACATCCTTAAGAGGTAAAAATCTATCTCAGCATGTTTCATGGAGCCTCATCCTGCTGTTCTGCAGCTTTAAGCAGCGCCCTGCAGTTTGACACTTACTGCTGGCGTTCTGCATTTCAGCTCGGTGGCGGTCGCATGGATCAGCTCACATCCTTCGCCGCCGACGGTAACTGTGGCGTTCCGACTGAGGCCGAAGCCTTTGACGGTCAGCACGGTGCCACCTGAGAAGAAAGACAGAATTAGGACTTTAAAGATCTTTGAGGTCAATGTTCAGGTCAACGTTCAGAGTTCACCCCACCTGCAACACTTCCAGACTGCGGAGAGAAGGAGGCTACGATGAGCTGGTAGGTGAAGTAGAGAACGCTGTCGTCAGCGTAGCGCGCGTCGCCCAGAGAGGGGAAGTTCACAGACACCGGGTAGGTACCTGCACTGGCTCCGCCCACTCTGCACACCTGAGTGGAAGCTGGACACCAAATACCCGTTCACTTACTGGAATCAGACAGCCTTTTTATGCTGGTCTAAACTGGTTCTGGATGGATCAAACCCATTAACCTTACTGGAGATGATGTAGAAGAAAAATGAAAGACTTACAAATTTTGCCTTTTAGGACGAGGATTTAAAAAGAATAAATGATCAACGTTTAATATATGACATATTTAAAAAAAAAGAACTTTACAAATAAGTTTATATCTATTTATATACAAATTTTATATATATATATAAAATCTTTAAATAGATATAGACAGTGGTGGACAAAGTACTCAATATCAGTACTGGAGTGAAAGTATTGATACTCATCGTCACTTTTTAGTCAACTACAGGTTAAAGTTACTCAGTCAAACGTTTAAAGTATTGAAGTACACACGTTTGAAAATACTTAAGTATCAAATATTTAAATGTTCTAATATTTGTACTTTTCCGTCTAATTGTTGGGATCTGGACGTCTGTCCACCTTTCTCCAGCAGAGGGCGTTCTAGGTCTCCTGGAGCTGGAGCTGACGTCCACACCTGCGGCTCGTTTGCTCATCAGGAGACCAGCATTTAAGGAGAGGCAGAGCAACACTCCAGGGCCAGAGTGTTTGCCAGTTATGGTTAGCAAGCCTGAGCCAACCTGCCTGTCTGAATCTCTGACTCCCTGATAACCTGACTTGAACCTAATCTGTTTTTGTCCTCTCTGCTTCTCAGGAAGAACCTGCCAGAAACCTGAAACCTGGAAGAGTTTCTCAGTCTGAAACCAATCTGTCTGTTCTCTGAAGAACCCTGGATAACCTAACCTGTCAGATACCTGCCTGCCCGCTCTCAGAAGAAACTGAGAGAGAAGCTCAGATCCGAATCAGCAAGATCACAAGCCAAGCTCTGCTTCTGCCAAGCCCTCTGCCAGCCAACTGCCTCTGGACCCTCCTGGTTCCCCCCTTCTGCCGCTCTGCTCAACCCCTGAACAGGTACAAACCTGCACTCGCTCAACCTGCAAAATTACCTGGACGCCTGCTAACCAATCTGTCCCTCTCTGCAGTGAAACCAGTCGTGACCAGACCCGGACCCGATAAAACCCAAAATCAGTGTTTATTTACATTGTGTTGTTAATAAACCTTTTGAACTTTTTCCCAGCCTCTTGAGTGTTCTGCATGTGGGTTAGAACCCTTAAGACAAACATGACACTAATTTTCAGAGTCATTTTAAAGAAGCTGTAACTTTCAGAAACCACCTGATGTATTGATGCATAGAATCACCTGATATAGATTCTACACCACCTGGAAAGAACTTCAGCATAGAAATGACACTAAAATCAAGGACAGATATTATTTATTACTCAAAAACAAATAAAATTCTCCTCATTCTTTGACTATAGGGGCTTAAGGTTGAATCTATGACCACAAAGAAACTAAAACTCTGCTTTTAGACTCGTCCTACTGAACAACTTGGTCACCTGGCAACAACTAACAACTTAATTAAGTTAAAAACTATTAATAATATCTGCTCTGAGTTTCTCTAGTCTGTGGAACATCATTAAATCTGTAGATCAGTGGCGTCCAGATTCAGTCCTAACGGCTGCTATCCGCTAGCCAGACCAAACCAGATGAAAGTGCGCATTCAGCAGATGTGTCAGCAGACAGCAAGAAGCCTCCCAGATCTCCAGATGCATTTGAGATATCAAAAAAGTACTCCAGAGTGTTGTTCAGCATGGGGGTGAGTAGAAAATGAAGGCTGATCATGTTTGGGGTGTACTGTTCCTTTAAAAAGCTGAGCTGAAACAAAAATACTCAAAGTAAAGTAAAGGAAAAAAGTACTTAAGTACATTGATCAAGTAAATGTACTTTGTTACTTTCCACCACTGAATAAAGATATAATGGTTACAATAGTGGTGAGTAATTAGGTAACTAGGGGAGCGTTAGCCTAGTGGTCAGAGCAGCGCTCTGTGCTCAGAGAAGGTTGCAGTAGCTGGTTGGATCCCCACATCCTGCCCCTCTGGGTCCCTGAGCAAGACCCTTAACCCCACCCTGCTCCCCAAGGGGAGGGGTTACATGCAGAGGGAATTTCCTCATTGTGGGACGATAAAGTGATTTACAATAATTGATTCATAACTTCTACTTTAATGTTTAAAATGTTGTTATCAAAGTGTGCAAATTCAATTTTAAATTGTTTAATAATAATTGAAGTAATAAAGTAAGAAAATATTAAGAAATAACATGATTACAAAATCCCAAATTTAGGCAGAAGGAATAATTTTTCAAATAAATGTTTTAATGTAATTTTCTGTATTTTGATCAAATCAAATTCTCTTTAAATTTGTTAGTTCTATAATTCTTTCTATCAGTTCATGTGGGTAAATTAATAACTGCTGTAACAGAATCATTTCTGATAATCTGATCAAATATTATTTTTATAATTGCAAACATTAAAGAGGATGTTGCCATCCGTGTTACAGGAAGTAAAAACGACAGCGCTGGAAGTGTTTCCCCACCTGTAACCTGCTGAACGGCGCACCAGGAGTTTCCCACCATGATGGAAGCATGTCCCAGTCTGAATCCGGTCCCAGTGATGGTGAGCAGGGTTCCCAGTCCGTCGGATCCTGGAACGATTGGCTGCAGTTAGAGGTTCTGTCCCGGTTCCTCTCAGCTGCAGCTTTTTAAACAAAAATCTACCTGAAGGAACATTTATAAAATGCACCAGAAGCAGCTTATTGTTGAGAAAAACTCTGAGCTTCTGGAGAATTCCTTAAAGGAAAAGTCGCTCATATTCAGAATCCAAACTTCTGAAAGTTCTTTAAATCTGAAATGATTCCATCGTGTTCAATAAATGATCAGTGTTTTTAATTCAGAGTAATTTCCATGTGAATGTGCTTTACTGGAGGCATCCATGTTTGTCAAAGAACACTACTGCCACCTACTGGTTAGTGACATTGTCACGGTGCGGTATCGGCTGTTGATCAAGTCCCAGTGCTGTATCTGGTGTTTGTCAAAGAACACTAGATGAGCGTTTGGCTCAGCA
This sequence comes from Cyprinodon diabolis, assembly GCA_030533445.1. NCBI lineage: Eukaryota > Metazoa > Chordata > Actinopteri > Cyprinodontiformes > Cyprinodontidae > Cyprinodon > Cyprinodon diabolis. Next base: position 43,014,538 of record CM060074.1, on the reverse strand, counting down.
GGTTCAGCAGATGTTGAACTGATGTTCAGAACTGCTGGCGGCGCGTTTTAGGCGGAGTTTGCATCTTATAGGATGGTGTCAGACTTTAATGAGTTTATTTCTATTTGGGGAGGTGGAGATGTTTAATGTCGTGTAAATAATGAAATGCTTATTCTCAGGTTTTGAGGGGGTCGACGTACGTCTTTAGTTTTTTCTTTTGGGTTGTTGAGTATGAGTAGGTAATGTACTTGTGTTTATTGTAATTGAAACATTGGACAAATAAAGGGAGTCCATGGTATCCGTCTGTCTGTCTTTGGTCGGAAAAGTTAGATTTCTGTTATTTCATATATTGATTTATGCTATCTGTTTACTAAACTTTTTTACTCAGTCTGTTTCACCTGCAAGGCCACACATTAGATGTTGGAGCTTGGCCTGTTTTCCAGTGTAGTCCTGTTTCTCTGACTGTGACTAACTGGATGTGCTCTCTTCATCCTCTGACATGGGAGCTGGCTCGGAGCTCGTCTGCCTGGCTGTGTGTTTCCTGGACGGGGCCGCCTGTGGAGCTGGTTGACAGTTGCCTTTTGTATCTATGCTTCTTTTTCTATGTCTGCTTCTGTCTCCTTGAACCCCAGTGGGCCTCAGCAGATGGCCGCTCACACTGAGCCTGGTTCTGCTGGAGGTTTCTTCCTGTTCAAAGGGAGTTTTTCCTCTCCACTGTCGCTACAAGCATGCTTAGTGTGAGGGATTGCTGAAGAGTCAATGAGTCGATGCAATCAGCTGGATTTCCTTAGATAGAAAACTTTGAATCAATCTGACTGGATGATCTGGTGAACTGGAAAGTGACCTGAGATGACATGATGTGAATTGGAGCTATAGAAATAAACTGAATAGAATTGAACTTCTTCCCTTAACAATCTAGATTTTCTCTGAAGGTTTATTCATAACATGTTACTGTTTAATCACAGTGTCTGTAATTAGTTTTGATTCTGACTACTTTCCATTATTGTAGGTAAGGGGAAACGAACGCTGCCCAGATCAGAACAGGTCTGATTACGGTGCAGTAATGGCGTCATGATGAACTGTTCTCTCTGCAAAGAAAAAATAAACTGCAGACAGAATGACATCCATCAATATCAGTTTATTTAACTGGAGTAAATAGTTGAATACTTTTTTTCCCCACGGCACTATCTAAAATCCTTTGGATCTGAAATTCTATCCTTTTTATTAACCTGCCCTTTATTTCAGCAGAATATTTAACTGAACTCGTCTGTTTTATTCGAACCGTATCCATATTCTGCTTTAGAACATCTTTTAGAAGGAAGGATCAGAGGTTGATGGTTCTCAGAGGACACGTTTCTGCTTGACTTTGGTTCATGAAGGGACCTTACAGAGAAGATCTGAGGACCATGTGAGTCAGCAGGGCTGGAGCAGAACCACCTGAAATCCCTCCCCTGAGCTCAGCACGCACCTTGTGACGGACTGATTCCAGTCACCACTGGAGTTTCCTCCTCAGACCACTGAAAGCTGCAGTTCCCTGAGCAGTTGGAGGGAATGCCGTTAATGTAGAGCTCCACCTGCAGAAGGCAGCATGTTATGAGCGTTGATGAGGCTGGAAGGGCTCAGGCAGACAGAGCAATCAGGACGTACCTGCGGTTCTTCTTCCCAAACCCGGAAAAAGTCTCCAGTCAGGCCTCGGATCAACTGTCCTCCCTTCGTTTTCTCCTGAACCTCAAAGTTGACATTATTACCAACAACCGACGAGTCGTCGACCTGTGGGGAGAAAAATCATCAATCGTGTCGCCTCTGCAGGAACTTTAAAGCATTTCCTGACGGAACCTTTAGGACCAAAACCCCGTGCAGACAGACCTTCATCAGCGGCTGGGCTCCAGGTCTGTTCAGCCAGGTGACCCTCCACTTGGGACGTCTGCAGCTCCCCACTTCCTGCACCTCCACCTGGCCCATCTCTGGGATTCCCTCCAGAGCGTACTTCAGGTCCTCCCTGCTGATGTTCACAGGCAGACCTGACAGAGACAGGGAAGACACTCGGTCAGCATCATCCAGGCTGGGAAGGATGAGGCGGCAACGCTAAATTCATTAAATCACCACAATTGTATTAGTTTTAGTTATAAATAATGATCCACTGATTATTCCTTGATGGACTTTTCCTTTAAACCAGAAGAAATGAGGCGCTTCAATCAGAGCCTGAAGCGATGGTGACAGAGAGGATTAACACCGTGTTCAAATGTTAAAACAAGATGTGCTAAATGATTAAAAAGTCTGGCTCCTGGTGTGGCTCAGATCCAGCTCCTGTCAACACGTTGTCACCTTTAAGAATCTCAGACTCGCTCCTCCTCTTCTGCTCTTTGTCTTCTGACAGGAGGAGGATTGAGCAGGAATCTGGATGATTTGTTTTGGAAACCTTTCAAAGAGTTCACAGACGTCTTCCCGTCACCTCCACAGGCCCAGCACCGACCTGGAATCACAAACAGACCCTGACTGGCGCCAATTTACCTTCAGCTCGGCCTCCGTAAATCCCTACGTCAAATGTGCCGCTAAGAGGGGGCGTGGCGCTCTGGGGGCGGGTGACTGAGATGGCGGTGCCTCCGGTAATGAACTCTGCGGCGTCCTCGCTGCGGTTAGACATCTTCAGAACAAAAAGCATAAAAGGTTTATTTCAAAAAATTAAGAAACAATCCACTGGACTTTGTTTCCAAGTTGGAAGACGTTTCACTTCCCATCCACACTGTGAAAATTATCTCGAAATAAGTCAACATTTCTTAAATTAAGTGTATTTACCTTTAATTTGAGTAGATAAATAAAATAATTATTTCCAATCTTAAAACAACATAAGTAGATAATATGCGCTTTATATCAGACTATGCAATTATTTTTTCTTATTTTAAATGTAAACAGTCTTGGTCCAGTGGCAAAGTTTCACACTTACCTCCTCAATTCAAGAAAAAATGACTTATTGAGATTTAAACTTTTTCCAGTGCAGGAAGATTTTTCAATTTAATTGGATATTTCTTTCACCTGCCGTTTATCCCTCCCTGCCTCAATCATAATTAATTCCTCTCACCTGTTTCTTCTGGGTTATATTCTGTTCAGCCTGATTCAGGGCCAGATCATTATTTGTTTTCTGTCTGTCTGTTCAGTTTTTGCCATGGTTCATGTCCTGGATCCTGGCAGCCAGTGGAAAGAGGGTTTTGTGTTTGTCTTGTCTCCTGATCGTCCACTGTTCCTCCCCCACAGAGTCCTCTGGGTTTTTGGCTCTATATGTGGGGAGGTTCAGTTTTTATCCAGTAAGCCTGGCTCCAGGGAGGAGACCAGTTTAAAGGTCCTGCATCAAGTTCTGGTTCCACGTCCTGTCCCTGCTACCCTCTGCCACTGAGCCTGCCTGTCTGCACCTGATCCTGATCTGCTCCTGTGCTGGTCATGCTTCCAGTCTCAGTCAGACTCTGAACCCGCCTGGGAGCTCTATGATGTCTGGAAGCCTGGATCCTGCCACCTGTCGGTTCCTTCCTGATCTGGATCCTGTTCTGTCTGTTCTGGATCCCTGACCAGGATCGGCTTCCAGCAAGACCTCTGGAACTGCAGCACTGGGGACACTCCTGGACTGGACTATTAAACCAGGTAAGTGTCCAACTCAGACGATCATCTTCTGTCAGATGATCGTGGTCACTTATCTGTGTTTCTCCCACAGAGTGTCTGAAATTGGGCGGTGCCCCGCTGCCCCTCCTGCAGTATCCGCGAGCCACAGCTCCACTTTAGTTTTCATCTTGTTATATAATAAACGTTTAGAACTTTCCTACTGACTGTCTCTCCTTGAATACTGGGTCCCTCTGTCCTCGGTCAGTTTGGCTTCTTTGTTAGCCTGCAATGCCCCGAAAACAAACAAAAGAAATCCTCATTCCATTGGCAAATCCTCGTGACATGAGAACGCACACAGAGATGGTGAAACGGCTAAACTCCAATGGATTGTTTTTAACATTTTTTGGAATGACTTTGACCTGCTTACTGAGAATCTTCACCAGCATTTAGAGATAATAGTCCAGACTCACGGGGGGAGAAGGAATGAAAATCTTCTAAAAGGTTAGGAAGAAAGTAGACCCTGGGAAAGAGGACGGGCAGAGGATGGCGTGACGCGGGTGGAGAGAGAGGTAGGTGGTCAGACCTCATATGTTACCTGCATGAAGCCGATCTCCATTAGCGGGAAATCAAACGCACAATCCAGCGGCGTGGCGGTGATTTCATATGTGATCTGTGAAGGTGCAGTTTGCAGTTTGGTGATTGAGAACGCTTCGATGGACCTCACAGAGCTCTCGAACGGGGGAGGCCTTCTCCTGAGAGGAACGGCTGAGAAACCAGAAAACAAAAGAAGTTGGTTTGCGACTCAACACAGTCTTTCTCACAGAGTTCACCAATGGAAGCCCGATTTAACCGACGACAGATTGACAGATAAGGAACCCAGGATCATGTCTAAACAGCACCGTTTGCATCCATGGTGGTTGGAGTCTTCCCGATGTGAACCACATCCACGTAGTAATCAGCACCAGGTTGGTCGCTGTAGAGATAAAGCTCCTTCAGGCTGAACCTGCTGCCCAGGAACGCTGTCTGCAGAGCGCTCCGAAGGTCCAGGCACCCATAGCTCCATCTGCAAAGAAACGCTCATCCTCAAACTCTGCAGAACATCCAATCACAGCTTTTAACTCACGCTATACCTACCTGTCCTTGCTTTTGAGCAAAGTGGCAATTCTGGTGTTTTCTGACTGAGTCTGACCGCTGCTGTCGCTGTAGGTGAACTTCAGCCCAAGTTCGTCCCTCAGCGGCCCTTTGTAGGCGAAGCAGAGCTGAGGGACGAGACAGACGCCGATGGTTAAAAGGTTGGAGGTGAGCGGACTTTAGGACGTCTCTCAGGCCTTTACCGTGGGGTGCTGGTCCAGGGGCAGCGGTCCGTACTGCTCTCCTGACTCTTTGGTGAAGGACTCCCTGAAAAGATGGCCGGCGTTCTTCAGAGACCAGAACCCACAGAAGCCAGAGTTGCCCTCAGGAGTCCCGCTCTGAGCTCCTGTGAACTGCGGAGGTCAGGGGACAGTTAGCTAGACGTCTCCGTCACACAATCGTCCTCTTCACTCTGCCATCACTGACCTCAGAGTTTTCAAAGTCATTGAAGTATTTCACGTTCAGGCCTTCGGTGGTCATAACTTCAGAAGGACAGTCAGGTTTCATCAGGTCCTCCAGGGCTGCCTGCACCTGTTTGGAGACACAACCTCAGATGTCTCAGAGGGAAAAACATGAAGACCAAATCTATACGCGACAGTTACAGACCTCAGACTCGGTGGCGTTGAAGGCGATAGGTGCCGTAGGAACCCCGGCCCAGCTCACAGTGAAGGTCGCCATGTTGCTTTGACCTTTGGTGACCTCAGAAACAGAGATGTTGGTGTCTGAGCTGAAAACTTCAAAGTCAAGAGCCTCAAAGTCACCTAGTAAAGGAGAAAAGACGGCTTCATTCAATTTGGCTGATCTATACGACGTGTGATTCTTCTCCAAGTGTGGCCCCGTTTCTTCGTGTCTCATCACAGGCTCTGTATCTTACCAGGGTTTCATCAGCTGGGAGGGTTCTGTTGTGACCCATTGCCACCAATGTGTGCAACCATTCACTGCCTAAACCACTGTGTCTACAGTCCCTTTATCCTCCGTTCAGAACTACTGCCATCCACTCATCAGTGTGTCCAATGCCTCATCTTGGAGATAAGCGCAACATGAGTTCCAGGCGTATGTCTAAAATGTTGAGCAGGATGAGAAACAGTGTTGGGAAAAGCTGCTCTGCTTTTTACCTTTTCCTGCCCCTGTTCTACAACAGCAAATAGAATCAAGTTGTTTTGCTGTGATGAGAAGGAAAAAAGGGGTTTTGAGAAGTTTCTAATCGAGAAAGTCCACCTCAAGTCGCCATCTTTACAGTCAGTTCACCGAGATCAGGATCCATTCTGTTGTAGTCCTCGTAGACTAGGTGCTAGGCTAACTAAGCTCCTCTAATTGGTCGAAGCGTCCAGCTGCAAAAGTTCAGATTTTCCAACTTTAGCATCTGGACATGCTTGAAATAGGTCAGGTGTTTGAAAGCTTGAGACTTCAACACTGCTTGGACCTGAACCCCCCTCTATACCTCATTATGAAGAGGTTAGGGTTTGGTTGGACCAATAAAGAGCCGTGGATTTGGGCCAACAGGAACGTGTTCCTGGGAAACTGGACTGAATGGATAAGATGGTTAGGAACACCTAGAAGATGACTGGAAATGATCCAGTGGGCTATATTTGAGAAATCAACACGTTAGGGTTTAATTTTCCCTGAATAGGGCCTTCAGAGCTTTCGGTAGTGAGTGAGTCCGTACCTCTGTCAGAGTTGAAGGTGATGGTGTAGTGAGACCCCTGACCGTCCTCCTGTTTGCTGACCTCAACAGTGTCAGGTTTGATGGACCACAGGTTGTTCAAAGCTGCTTCCAGCTCATCTGCTGAGGTGCTCACAGGAAGTGGTCCTACAGGAGGCGGAAAAACACCAAAGCTGTACTCTGAGCTGCACTCGACCCGACCGACATGTGGAGGAACCTAGATGGTACCGGTTTGGGCGCTTCCGTAGCTCAGCTGGAAGAAGGTGCTTCCACATAGATGGGTGGCACAGCCGCTACTGATGCTGACCTTCTGCACCTCCCTGACCGATGGGGCCCGCGAGGGCCAGTTGTCAAAGGTGAGCACCTGAAAGAGGGCAGAGATGAGTCAAAGTGAAGCAATGATGAAGAACAGAGGCAAAAACCACAGGTGGAGAGGTGATTCCTGTTAGATATAAAAACATTGAATGATGGGATGCTTTGGATTTTAGCATCTAACGATTTTATGCTACGTTCACAAATAAGCTGCTGCCTATTCATTTCTGATGTTTGTCCACATTAAGTTCAAAGGTCCAGTAAAGTGAGTCCAGATGCTTCTGCTGCTCCTGTGTTCAACGACAGAGAGCAGCTTTGCTATATTAGCTGTGATCAGCGGGTAGAAAGTAGTTAGAATCTATGTTGAAGTGAGAAAGTCCTCCTGAAAACATGGTCTGTGCAGTCAGTTCATCCAGATTACCATCCTGCCTTCAAAGATTATTTCTCTGTGGGAGCCGCTCAGACCCCCACATACCGGCGCTGCGCTGTCACCGGGAATCCCCAGCAGCAGCTGCCTCAGGCCCGCTCGCCTCTTGGGGGTTTTCCCCTCCTGTTGGTGGCGGCTGGAAGTAGATGTTAGCGTTTTTCAGGTCTGTGCTACAAACTGCAGGCAGCAGGATAATAAAAGCCAACATATTCTGCCGGCAGGTTTCTACATTTGAAGCTAATTTAGGCGTTAATAAACTGTTTCAGAGGAGTGATCATAGCGCTCTGCATCAGCTGTGCTGTGTCTGACTCCCTGCCAGCTCCCAGATCAGCTTCTCTCATTGGTTGATGAGGCGCGTCCAGCAGCTAAAGTTACATTTATCCAACTCCAGCAGCTGCTGGTTGTGATGTGCGTCACACGCCTTAGATGCTCAAAGTGCTGCTCTAGCTAAACTCATTTACACCAACAGATAAAACCTTTCAATAAACCAAACATTACAGGCGTAACTTCCTGAAGGTCTGGTGGGAACAGTCCCCACCAGTATTTAACGTTTTTATTCCCCTTCCCACTGATTTACTTTAGCCAAATGAAACAGATGTTGGGTGCAGCTAACTGTGTTCAGAGCGTTCTGAGTCAGGGTTCGTTTTCCTCTGTCGCTCTGCTCCTATGTCCCGCCTCTTGGTGTAACATCATCGGATCTGTGGCTTTGAGACATGTGATTTGCAGTCGCATTTCACTGATGTACAGAGCAGCTACGTGGTTGGAGGAGAGACACAGCAGCACTCAGGGAATATTAACCAGCAGCTACTTTGATGTCTAGGTAAAAGTTAGGAGACGGTTGGTTAAACAAATTAGAGATGCTACAGAAAAATCTGTTCATTAGAGCTTTTCCAGTAAAAAATGGCAACAGATAGTAAGTTTATACAAGTTAGTATTATAATGCAAGAAGCTTAAGAAAACATAGTTTAAATCAGGTTAAAATTAACATGTTTTCTCATTGAACAGACAGAATCAGACTGCAGAGCTTCTACAGATCTAGAAATGTTGTTTCTGGCATCATTATCTTAGTAAAGAGGTTAATAAATCTTTTTAAACAGAGAGAAGCAGGGAGAGCTGCAGATTTAAAGGTGAAACAGATTTACTGGGATATGCAACATGCAGTAAAATATATCTCCAAGTTTACCAGAAAGTTTACAAGAAAAAAGATATGCTATATTTAAAATGCAGCATATACTTTTTTTTCCAGATGGATGGATGGAAATGAAATTGTTCCTCATGGTATATCGATTTTGGCATTGGAATCGGCTGTTCTTCGTTATTTCTTCATACATTAATGTTTTTGGGCCCTATGTAATGAACTAAAATGCATCTTTCTATTTATAAATATAAATGTCAGTGTATTATTGTTCTCTTGTGTTGTCAATAATAGGAAAGCGTTAAATAAATAGATTTTTGAGCTCATTTTTGTAAAATACAAAAACCTAATGAAAGCGTTCAGGTGTAACTGTGGGTTTATCAGCACCCCCCACTCCCCGAGTGTCCCCACCAACTTTCATTACAAACTTATAACAACTATTTTCATTCATTTCAGACATAAATACTCACAGACTTGGAATATATTAATCTGCATTTCCAATATTCACCACTGTTTGGCGCCATTTCCCTTTTTCCTCTGATCACGGAGCAGCCAGCTAGCTTGGACTCGCAATGAATCATGGGATACCCAAAGCTACAGAGGATACGGCAGACCCAGCCTTCAAAACGTGCAAAAAGAAGGACGCATTAGTCGGCCGCATGAGGAGTCTTCCAATCCCAACAGGCCTCAGCGCTGCGCTATGATGTCATCGGCTGACGAATCTGGCCTCTAGAGGAGGCAGCCGCAGAATTAATCACTGCTCTACATTCTGACCTTTTCCTCTGGGATGAGCTTGCTATTTTCCTTTAGCTGTTGATTTGGATATAATGCTTTACAAAAGTTCATTTTTCAGTAATTTAAAACCTTAAAAAATTTTAAATCTAAAAGGGTTTAAGGTTCCTTAAAATCCCTTTAAAACGGAAACAGAATTAGAACTGGGTACTTGTGGATAAAACATTAACCTGCTTTTCATCAAGCGCTTCGTATTTAGCGACAATGTCCTGGACTTCGTTGACAGCATCATCTGACTGGCCTTCTGTGAAGGAACTTTCTTTGTGGAACAAGCCGATGTTGAGATTAGCAAGGCCGCCGTATTCATGCTGCAGAAGCTCCAGGTAGTATCTAGAGAAAGTAGAGCTGTTTATAGTCAGGACAAAAGGAGATGTAGTTTAATGAGTCAGGAAACGTTCTTACGGTTTTCCTTTCTCCAGAAAAATCACTTCAGATCTTTGGGACTCCAGCTGAAAGTAGTCTCTAACATATCTTGGCTGAAAAGCAACTTTCACCTGGAATTAAAAAGTCCAAACGTCAAAGCAGGACAAAATATGCAAAAGCTGCTAAACGGTTTGACAATCAGTAGGTCTCACCTTGTCTTCCGGCCGACTGGAGTTGCTGAGGTACAGATCACAGCGGTCATCACAGTGCAGGTATATGTTGAAGTTTCCGCTGACCGCAGGCACAAAGAAGCCTCTGGTTCGAGTGACAAACAGGTCGTATTCATTAGGAAAGCTGTAAGGCAGCGAGTCGATCCACTGTGACCAGTAACCCGTTGTGTTCTCGTTGTAGCTCCAGATTTCATCCAAAGAACGTGGCCGTTTGTTGCTCCACACTTCCATCTTCAGTCCTCGCCCACCTGCATGAAGGGCGGACAAAGCTAAATGTAAGTCTCTCTCATGGTGAGCCAAGGAGAAACTTTGCTCTACCTTTCATATACCTCATCCAAAATACTCAGGTTATCCTGAGCTATCTCTACAGTTCTGCTGCTATAGGCTTAGACTGCTGGAGCACATAGGGACCCCTTTTTCATCATTCTGCTTCATTCTATCTCTATTCTCCCACTCTGCAGAATCTGTTAGTTCAATCTCTAACGTTCTGCTCTCTCTGCTTTTTCTCATAGTAGCTTCATCTGGTCTGTTCCTGTTTGGCTGTGACTCCATCCTGGAGAGAAACATCAGCTGTGCTGCTGCCATCAACACCTTTGTTTCTAGATGTTGGAGCTTGGCCTGTTTTCCAGTGTAGTCCTGTTTCTCTGACTGTGACTAACTGGATGTGCTCTCTTCATCCTCTGACATGGGAGCTGGCTCGGAGCTCGTCTGCCTGGCTGTGTGTTTCCTGGACGGGGCCGCCTGTGGAGCTGGTTGCCTTTTGTATCTATGCTTCTTTTTCTATGTCTGCTTCTGTCTCCTTGAACCCCAGTGGGCCTCAGCAGATGGCCGCTCACACTGAGCCTGGTTCTGCTGGAGGTTTCTTCCTGTTCAAAGGGAGTTTTTCCTCTCCACTGTCGCTACAAGCATGCTTAGTGTGAGGGATTGCTGAAGAGTCAATGAGTCGATGCAATTTGCTATAGAAATAAACACAAGTTTTCATACAGATTTTCCTCAGTATTTTCACTTCTTTTGGACCTCAGTTCTGCTTTACATTGGTCCCTTGATTTTACGTTATTACATCATGTTCTACTCACCCATATGAGTTTTGTGTCATTTAGAGCCGTTTTGAAGATATTCCGGATTTTATATACCCTTAATATGTCACAAATATTAGTTTTATGTGTATTTAAACAATAAAGTAGATCTTAAAGTCTTCAGGGAAATGTCCTTCCAGAGTTTTTGGAGCGGCAGAGCTCTGCGCCTCTAGGCTGCTCTGCAGTGGGTTTCCCCTCTCACCGTTGCCATGGTGTCATTCAGTCACTCACTGATTTGTTTATGGTGGTTGAAAGTGAGACAGGGAGTGTTTAGTTTGCATTCAAGCTGTAGTGTTTTCAACCAGGCAGTTATTGCAATATAGCTGAGTAAATAAAATAAACATTCAACACAACGAAGAGGAATCAGATTTGCTCTTTTTATCTCAGCGTTCAGATGAAACTGCTACATCTTAGCATAGCTATTAGCCTAGCATCTTCCATAAAACAGCTGATTACTGTTAAACCTTCCTGTAAAATCCTTTGGAGGATTTCAGAGTGACTCTGGATGCTGTGTTCTGGATCCAGCTGCCTTCCTGGGTGAAGGAGGGCATTAGGTTTGCCTCTAGTTGCTCTAGCTCTATTCCTAGTGTCCTAATTTCCAAAAAATCTACTTGTTTAAAAACAATCTGTATTTAAACTGACTGATCTCATATAGCATTTGTTGGATAGGCAGCCATTGTGTCATGAACTCATCTGTTTTTCTTTAATTAGCAAAAAGTCAAATTCTTTGTGTTATTGTGATTTTTTATAAATTTAATTTGGCTGATTTCTGCTTTCAGCTTTTTTCTATCGTTGGTCCTACATTCATTAATCTTATATCAAAATAAGATTTTAGCACTGCAGACACATAGACTGAATAGTAAAGCTGATAATAGATTGAAGTAGAAGAAACAGGACATTAATGAGACGTAGTGTTGACAGTCAGACACCATGATGGTACCTTATTCATGCTTCTCTGTCCTGGAGGCTGTAACTGAGAAGTAAAAGCTATCTTTACGAACAGACAAAGAGGGAAGGTGACATGAACGTGGAAACGGCCTGATTGTGTTCTTGTGACAACCTGAACAAAGATTCATGCATCTGCAAGACGATTAGGGGATAACTGGACCCGAGCTGAATAAACCAGGCTAAATGTGCTGATGTACTGGAAGGGAAGTCGATCTTATATTAGCCTCAAGGATGGACACATATCTACGATTAGGCTAGCGATTTTTTTTTTAAATACAAGAATAAAATCATAACAAAGACGACTGCAATGTACTCTGTTAAAAACGTGCATCTCCTAACTGCTAGTCCAAACCCAGAATCCAGCAGCCTTCTTCTGGCCTCCCTCCACTGGCTGACTGCGCATTTTAGATTTTAATGTATTTTTGTGTTGGGTTTTTTTTCTGATTATTTGGATGACATTTTCTTCTTCTCCATTCCTACCTACCTTTGTGGCCCAGTGGGTCAAATCCACAGCAGCTCCTGCATGTGCTGAGGTCTTAAATGAGCTCAGGGGGCGGGACCAACTTTAAATACATTCTGTTGTCCATAATGAGATTTTATTTGATCTTTTTGTTGTACATAGTTTTTTGTTCTTTTAATGTATAGTTTAAAGTCTGCAGCCATTTTCCTGACTTTGTTTTAGCTGTTGTTAAAGCTCTTTCTAAATAAAGTTGGTAATTTATGTTATGTTGTGGTCTGATTCAGTTAGTGCTGTGTGGTACAGTTAGTGTGGTGCTATACGGTTTGTGCGATATAGTAGAATGGTGGTGTGGCAAGGTTAGTGCGGTGTGGTACGGTTATTGTGGTTATTATGGTTAGTGCGGTGTAGTAAATTTAGTGCGGTGTGGTACAATTTGTCCGCTGTGGTATTTTTTTAGTGCGGTGTGGAACGATTAGTGAGGTGTGGTACGGTTAGTGAGGTGTGGTACGGTTAGTGAGGTGTGGAACGATTAGTGCGGTGTGGTACGGTTAGTGCGGTGTGAAACGATTAGTGAGGTGTGGTACGGTTAGTGCGGGGATGTACGATTAGTACGGTGTGGTACATTTAGTGCGGTGTAGTACGATTAGTGCCGAGTTACAGTTAGTGAGGTGTGGAACGATTAGTGAGGTGTGGTACGATTAGTGCGGTGTGGAACGATTAGTGAGGTGTGGTACGATTAGTGCGGTGTGGAACGATTAGTGAGGTGTGGTACGGTTAGTGAGGTGTGGTAAGGTTAGTGTGATGTGGAATGGTTAGTGAGGTGTGGTACGGTTAGTGTGATGTGGAACGGTTAGTGAGGTGTGGTACGGTTAGTGAGGTGTGGTAAGGTTAGTGCGGTGTGGAACGATTAGTGAGGTGTGGTACGGTTAGTGTGATGTGGAACGGTTAGTGAGGTGTGGTACGGTTAGTGAGGTGTGGTACGGTTAGTGAGGTGTGGTACGATTTGTGCAATGTGGTATGTTTAGTGCGTTGTGGTACGGTTATTGCTGTGTGATACGGTTAGTGCGGTGTGATACGTTTAGTGTGATGTGATACCTTTAGTGCAGTGTGGTGTGATGCGTTTAGTGCGGTGTGATGCGTTTAGTGCGGTGTGATGCGTTTAGTGCAGTGTGATACGATTCGTTCGGTGTGGTACGGTTAGTGCGGTGTGGTTTGGTTAGTGCTGTGTTAGGATTAGTGTGGTGTTATACGTTTAGTGCGGTGTGGTACGATTAGTGCGGTGTAGTACGATTAGTGCGGTGTGGTATGATTAGTGCGGTGTAGTACTATTAGTGCGGTGTAGTACGATTAGTGCTGTGTGGTACAATTAGTGCGGTGTGATACGATTCGTTTGGTGTGGTACGGTTAGTGCGGAGGTATGGTTAGTGCGGTGTGGTTTGGTTAGTGCTGTGTTAGGATTAGTGTGGTGTTATACGTTTAGTGCAGTGTGGTACGATTAGTGCAGTGTGGTACGGTTAGTGCAGTGTGGTACGGTTAGTGCGGTGTGGTACAATTAGTGCAGTGTGGTACGGTTAGTGCGGTGTGGTACGATTAGTGCAGTGTAGTACGATTAGTGCAGTGTGGTACGATTAGTGCGGTGTGGTACGATTAGTGCGGTGTGGTATGATTAGTGCGGTGTAGTTCGATTAGTGCAGTGTGGTACGGTTAGTGCGGTGTGGTATTGTTATTGTGGTGTGATACGTTTAGTGCGGTGTGGTTTGGTTAGTGCTGTGTAGTACGATTAGTGCAGTGTGGTACGATTAGTGCGGTGTGATACGTTTAGTGCGGTGTGATGCGTTTAGTGGGGTGTGGTATGGTTAGAGTGGTTTGACATTTGGTGCAGTGTGGTACGGTGGTGTGGTTATTACGATTAGTGCAGTGTGGTGAGTTTTAGTGCGGTGTGGTACGATTAGTGCAGTGTGGTACGATTAGTGCAGTGTGATACGATTCGTTCGGTGTGGTACGGTTAGTGCGGAGGTATGGTTAGTGCGGTGTGGTTTGGTTAGTGCTGTGTTAGGATTAGTGTGGTGTTATACGTTTAGTGCGGTGTGGTACGATTAGTGCAGTGTGGTACGGTTAGTGCGGTGTGGTACAATTAGTGCAGTGTAGTACGATTAGTGCAGTGTGGTACGATTAGTGCGGTGTGGTATGATTAGTGCGGTGTGGTACGATTAGTGCGGTGTAGTTCGATTAGTGCAGTGTGGTACGGTTAGTGCGGTGTGGTATTGTTATTGTGGTGTGATACGTTTAGTGCGGTGTGATGCGTTTAGTGCGGTGTGATACGTTTAGTGCGGTGTGATGCGCTTAGTGGGGTGTGGTATGGTTAGAGTGGTTTGACGTTTGGTGCAGTGTGGTACGGTGGTGTGGTTATTACGATTAGTGCAGTGTGGTGAGTTTTAGTGCGGTGTGGTACGATTAGTGCAGTGTGGTACGATTAGTGCAGTGTGATACGATTCGTTCGGTGTGGTACGGTTAGTGCGGAGGTATGGTTAGTGCGGTGTGGTTTGGTTAGTGCTGTGTTAGGATTAGTGTGGTGTTATACGTTTAGTGCGGTGTGGTACGATTAGTGCAGTGTGGTACGGTTAGTGCGGTGTGGTACAATTAGTGCAGTGTAGTACGATTAGTGCAGTGTGGTACGATTAGTGCGGTGTGGTATGATTAGTGCGGTGTGGTACGATTAGTGCGGTGTAGTTCGATTAGTGCAGTGTGGTACGGTTAGTGCGGTGTGGTATTGTTATTGTGGTGTGATACGTTTAGTGCGGTGTGATGCGTTTAGTGCGGTGTGATACGTTTAGTGCGGTGTGATGCGTTTAGTGGGGTGTGGTATGGTTAGAGTGGTTTGACGTTTGGTGCAGTGTGGTACGGTGGTGTGGTTATTACGATTAGTGCAGTGTGGTGAGTTTTAGTGCGGTGTGGTACGATTAGTGCAGTGTGATACGATTCGTTCGGTGTGGTACGGTTAGTGCAGAGGTATGGTTAGTGCGGTGTGGTTTGGTTAGTGCTGTGTTAGGATTAGTGTGGTGTTATACGTTTAGTGCGGTGTGGTACGATTAGTGCAGTGTGGTACGGTTAGTGCGGTGTGGTACGATTAGTGCAGTGTAGTACGATTAGTGCAGTGTGGTACGATTATGCAGTGTGGTACGATTAGTGCGGTGTGGTACGATTAGTGCGGTGTAGTACGATTAGTGCGGTGTAGTACGATTAGTGCAGTGTGGTACGGTTAGTGCGGTGTGGTATTGTTATTGTGGTGTAATACATTTAGTGCGGTGTGATGCGTTTAGTGCGGTGTGATACGTTTAGTGCGGTGTGATGCGTTTAGTGCGGTGTGATACGCTTAGTGGGGTGTGGTATGGTTAGAGTGGAGTGGTACGTTTGGTGCAGTGTGGTACGGTTAGTGTGGTTATTACGATTAGTGCAGTGTGGTGAGTTTTAGTGCGGTGTGGTACGATTAGTGCAGTGTGGTACGATTAGTGCAGTGTGATACGATTCGTTCGGTGTGGTACGGTTAGTGCGGAGGTATGGTTAGTGCGGTGTGGTTTGGTTAGTGCTGTGTTAGGATTAGTGTGGTGTTATACGTTTAGTGCGGTGTGGTACGATTAGTGCAGTGTGGTACGGTTAGTGCGGTGTGGTACGATTAGTGCAGTGTAGTACGATTAGTGCAGTGTGGTACGATTATGCAGTGTGGTACGATTAGTGCGGTGTGGTACGATTAGTGCGGTGTAGTACGATTAGTGCGGTGTAGTACGATTAGTGCAGTGTGATACGATTCGTTCGGTGTGGTACGGTTAGTGCGGAGGTATGGTTAGTGCGGTGTGGTTTGGTTAGTGCTGTGTTAGGATTAGTGTGGTGTTATACGTTTAGTGCGGTGTGGTACGATTAGTGCAGTGTGGTACGGTTAGTGCGGTGTGGTACGATTAGTGCAGTGTAGTACGATTAGTGCAGTGTGATACGATTCGTTCGGTGTGGTACGGTTAGTGCGGAGGTATGGTTAGTGCAGTGTGGTTTGGTTAGTGCTGTGTTAGGATTAGTGTGGTGTTATACGTTTAGTGCGGTGTGGTACGATTAGTGCAGTGTGGTACGGTTAGTGCGGTGTGGTACGATTAATGCAGTGTAGTACGATTAGTGCAGTGTGGTACGATTATGCAGTGTGGTACGATTAGTGCGGTGTGGTACGATTAGTGCGGTGTAGTACGATTAGTGCGGTGTAGTACGATTAGTGCAGTGTGGTACGGTTAGTGTGGTGTAGTACGATTAGTGCGGTGTAGTACGATTAGTGCAGTGTGGTACGGTTAGTGCGGTGTGGTATTGTTATTGTGGTGTAATACGTTTAGTGCGGTGTGATGCGTTTAGTGCGGTGTGATACGCTTAGTGGGGTGTGGTATGGTTAGAATGGAGTGGTACGTTTGGTGCAGTGTGGTACGGTTAGTGTGGTTATTACGGTTAGTGCAGTGTGGTGAGTTTTAGTGCGGTGTGGTACGATTAGTGCGGTGTGGTATGATTAGTGCAGTGTGGTACGGTTAGTGCGGTGTGGTATTGTTATTGTGGTGTAATACGTTTAGTGCGGTGTGATACGCTTAGTGGGGTGTGGTATGGTTAGAGTGGAGTGGTACGTTTGGTGCAGTGTGGTACGGTTAGTGTGGTTATTACGGTTAGTGCAGTGTGGTGAGTTTTAGTGCGGTGTGGTACGATTAGTGCGGTGTGGTATGATTAGTGCGGTGTGTTACGTTTAGTGCGGTGTGGTACGGTCAGTGAGGTGTTTCACGCTGAGGATCAGAATTGATTTGCTCTGGGTCACTGTCAGATCATCAGAAAGAGACTGAAGCTACCATCAGGTCTTTGAATACGATGAACGGAAATTCCAGCTTTTCATTTCTGCATAGTTTGAATAATATTCAAATCTTATCAAATTCATTTGTATAAAAACAGTGAAACCATTACAGCTGGCAGATTTGCATGTTGATGACCGTTTACGCCTTGTTTTAAAAATATCACTGAAATGATCTATTTGGGCCAATCAGGAAACAGATTGTTATCTGACTCATAAGTAGTTTTTGCATTTTTTAGAAATGTTAAACTATAAAATCATTCACTCTGCTGACACACTCATGACAACCGTTCTGTGTGATGTAAGGTCTATAACTTGTTCTTCCTCTCTGTCTGACAATCTTTGGATGATCTTTTCTGGTCCATTGAAGCCCATTGATGCTTTACAATCTAGCAACAGTATGATGCTGTGATGACAGAACAAATTCCTCAAATAGTCATGCTAGCTGCCGTCAGTCTTTTAACGGCCTAAATCAGCTTCCGATCAGCAGACAGAGAAGGTGCTCCGTTGTCACCTGGATACAGCTTCCTGTCATCGTCCGCCGCTCGTTCAGCCGTCCTGCATGTGATTCTGTCGTCTGTCACAGTCTGTACTTCACAGGGGCGGCCTGCAGATCAAACCACCAGATTAGAAATAATAACAGGGTTTAAGGCAGCATTCACCTTCACCGCTCCATAAACAACTAATGGGTCGGGTAATTAGGAACATCATCCATCCATCATCCATCCATCCATCCATCATCCATCCATCATCCATCCATCCATCCATCATCCATCATCCATCCATCATCCATCCATCATCCATCATCCATCCATCATCCATCAATCCATCCATCCATCATCCATCATCCATCCATCATCCATCCATCATCCATCAATCATCCATCCATCATCCATCCATCCATCATCCATCCATCCATCCATCATCCATCCATCCATCATCCATCAATCATCCATCATCCATCCATCCATCCATCATCCATCCATCCATCATCCATCATCCATCCATCCATCCATCATCCATCCATCATCCATCAATCATCCATCCATCATCCATCCATCCATCATCCATCCATCCATCCATCATCCATCCATCCATCATCCATCAATCATCCATCATCCATCCATCCATCCATCATCCATCCATCATCCATCAATCATCCATCCATCATCCATCCATCCATCATCCATCCATCATCCATCAATCATCCATCCATCATCCATCCATCCATCATCCATCCATCCATCATCCATCCATCCATCCATCCATCCATCATCCATCCATCCATCATCCATCCATCATCCATCAATCATCCATCCATCATCCATCCATCCATCATCCATCCATC